>JAOUZG010031086.1:2214344-2269075 GCA_026289955.1 Argiope argentata
AATAACATAGATTTAAAGCGAAAATATCGATTATTTTATTCAATATTTTCAATCTGTGAAGAGTTTTATTTATAAAATCGTTTGATCTTGTTTTTCTCTTATTCTTTCATTTAATTTTCGCAATGATTTTTTATAATTATATTAGCTACTTTAATTTATAATTTTAATTACTTATATTAATTAATTATCAACATTAATTAAATAATTATCAACATTAATCAAATAATCATTAACATTAATTAAATAATTATTACAATTAATTAAATAATTATTACGTAATTAATAATAATTATTTAATTAATATTTAATTAATTACTTATATTTTTAATTACTACCTAATTAATTTATAACTTTAAATGCTATTTTCAGAAATTAAAAATTTTACTTATACACATAACAAGAAACTTTTAAATTTAAATATGATATATATTTTTATTCAAATTTTGTGTATTGATTTACTGATATGTTCTGTAATTTTTAAACAACCGTATACATAATATGTTCAATTAAAAGATTTTGCAGTTCTTTTAATGTTTCATAATGCAGAAATTTTTTAAAAATTTTCATATTATTTATTAATAAAACTCCAATTAAAGAATGGGTAGAGTTACAGCTTACTAAGTAAAGAAAGTGTTTGATTTTTAGGTGATAATTATTTGAGTCATAATTATCTGAAGTTTAAAACTTTGGTTTCTTTTAATGATATACATTTTTGTGCGTGTCATTCCGCTTTTTAAAAAACTATTTCATATTAAATATCGAAATTAGAAATGTTTAAGAACGTCCCCCCCCCCTAAAAAATTTCGAACTTATGTGCATACATTAAGAAAATTCGGTGCTTACTTGTTAGATCTTCGATCTTTATCACCAAATTCAAAGACGTCGCCAATTGGCTAAACTGCCAATAATGGCAAAAATCAGCCATTATTTAAAAAAGTTGTTCAAACCTTAACTGTCGTTCACCATTCTGCTGGTTTTGTTAGCGTCGACAGTTTATCACCAAATTTTAATCCGTCGCCAATGGGTTCCTAAACCGTTGGCGTCGACAGTCTAATACATAAGTGCCGGAAATTATTAAAATTTCGTGTTTCCGTTCCCCAATAATGTTATACAATTAATGAAAACTTCCTTCAAATTCTGTACATTTCCCTAATTTGAATATTTTATTACCAAATCACAAAATATTTTCTTACGTATATTCATATCTTCTGACTTTACAGTAAGTTCACTAATTCGAATCCCAGCACAGTTTACTAATTATTGTACTTTTATTCATAAATCACATAATGTTCACTTATTTTATCCATATTTCCTGTACTTCACATTACAGATCACCAATTTGCAACTCTGTACAGTTCATTAATTTGCATACTTTTATTTATAAATCACATAATGTTCATAATTTTTACCTTCTGTACTTTATAGTACGGTTCACTAATTGGCATACTTTTATTTATAAATTACAAAATATGGATTTTGTATTAGACCGTCGATCTTATCTCCAAATCTGAAGGCGCCACCAATGAATTGCTAAACCACCACTATTTTTAAAAAATTGTTCAAACATTAACTCCATTCATTCTCCATTTTGTTGGTTTCTTTGGCTTTGACAGTTTATCGCCAAATTTGAATCCATCGCCAATGAGTTACCATTGGCGACCGTTGGCTTCGACGGTCTAATGCGTAAGTACCCTAAATATTGATTTATATGCATTTATATCTCGTGTACTTTACTTAACAGCATTTGATTATAGGCCATGCATGGTGATACTGAAATATAATTTCTCTTTCTGTTTATCAAATTTCACTGAATTCCTCTTAAAAGAACACGTGTCTTGTATTTTTTATTATTTGAAATTTTCCAAAATAAAATTATAATTAAAAAATTATTCAAATATTAATAAAATGAAAGTCAATGGTGAATAAACTTTTTCCCTTCTTATCAAAAATATTTTTAATAACATAATTTTATAAATCGCCAGAAGCTACGTTTTGCATGAAAACAATTTGAAATAACAGCCAACGTTCAATCATCGTATTACAATTACAAATTAAATTCTTGTGAAGTATGTTTTTCAAGAATAATATTTTTTTAAATCTGGAAGCCATATCAGAGCAAACTGAAATAGACCTAATGAAATTGAAGAAACAGATGCAAGTTTGTCGCATGGGATAGTAGTAAAAAATGATGTATTGTTCAGTGGTTTGGTTTTGCACGCAAAAAATAAAATTGGTTCATGACATAAATTTGTAGAATTAAAAATCAATGTAGAATAGGTAACAATATCCTAACACATTCTAAAACATTTTAAAAGCACTTTGAAGTTTTTAAAGCGCTTTGAAGTTGTTCTTGTTTCGAAGTTCGGATGCTTTGAAGTCGAAACATGAACTTCAAAGGCTGGTAGCACAG
Organism: Argiope argentata; assembly: GCA_026289955.1. NCBI lineage: Eukaryota > Metazoa > Arthropoda > Arachnida > Araneae > Araneidae > Argiope > Argiope argentata. The sequence goes on from JAOUZG010031086.1 coordinate 2,216,755, forward strand.
CATAGTGATTATCATTGGAAATACATTAATATTGGCGATCAAAGCTGGATTCCCTCTACCATAAAAAAAGAAAGTATGCTAGGCCAATTTCAAAACTGTCGGCTTCTGGAATGCCAAGTCGAGGTCGTTCAATCGACGGAAAGGATTATGGCAATATCTATCACTGACTACTATGGTATGGTTTCACTTTTCGATAACTGTTTTCTTAAGCTAAAGTTTATGGTAAATATTGCATGAAAGGCTCAAGACATCAAATAAAAACCACCTGAGATGCCTCCATTTGATTTTCCCTACTGTTGTATTCTATCTATAGGATGATGACTGCGGAGTTGCGACTGTCTCGACAAAGCTTCTCCCTGGAGATGGGTGATTCGGGGTGCAAGGTCCCTTGGGCCTCTCGGCCACCCCGGCCGAATTGTTTAGGTGGTATGGTTCGCTGTAGGCCTCCCCTGAGTGCTGTGTAAGAATCTACTGTTGAACGACCATTGGGGAGTGCTCCTATTTTTCATCTGTTGCACTCTACTTACCCGAAAAAACATTTGAACTTCCTCTTATTGCGTACAGACGACAACTCCGCTACCACTAAAAAATAATATAGACAGATTTTGTAGTGGCCACTGCTATCTATATCATTACACGTCCATAACACCAGACGATTCACCGAACCGACAACTTCTTCGGGGAGGCACAAAGAGGTCAATCTGTCACCATCCTCGTCGTCTTTCCGTACACTATCATTCTATTAAACAACGAGAAGGCCGCCAAATCTCTTCAAAATTCACACTATTCCTCCAATTCTCTTTCTCCAGCAAAAGAAATCCAAAAATTTTAAAACTTTCAAATATTTGGTTAAAAAAATGTCAATCTTTAAGATTATGTCCTTTAATGTTTTAATATTATCTGGTGCCATTTGTATTACACTTATATCATTATAATTTTTTTAAAGATTTTTTTCTGACCCCCGAGATTTCTATGCATTTCATTAAAATATGATAAGCAGCTCCAATTTTCCACAGATACATTTACTTTACCGTATTCTTCCAAATTTTTGAAAGTGTGAGGAAACTCTTCCATGTACTGAATGTGTATTTTCTTCTTATGTATAACTGACCACCCCACCATCAACTAACGAAGAAGTATCGACAGGATTTGTTGTGGCCAATTGCTGTCTTTAACATAACTTGTCCATAAAGCAGCGTTCACACAAGGCCAACTATTGCACGCATTAGAAGGTCACGCCTACTTCAGGAAGATCATGTGACAGCAATAGAAAAATAGCGAATAATTGTCTCGATGTTACAAACATTTGCCAATGTCCCGTTAGGATCACGGGATATTCCTAAAGATAAGCGTGGTCTCCGATTGTGCGCTATAGTTAGCCTTGAGTGAACGCTGCTTAACACTCGCCGATTACCCGAATTGACATGATATTTAATAATGATGAGTAAAATGGATATCTACTGATTGTGTATCATTGGGAGTGTTGAAAGATAAAGACCATTTGAATAACCCATCAATATTTATGGTAATTTTTCCGCTGATGCAGAATAGAAAATTGCTGGTGGCCGATGGTGAGTACAAACATTATTTTTTCCCAGAAAGGAAAGAATGTTATAGTGCATAGATTAAGTTATTTATATTTTTTCATGGAGACTGGCTGCTTAAAAGTACTTTGATAACTTGGAATGGGGTTGCATGTTTACATAGCATTTCACCTCGATGAAACTTTCTGCACACAGCTCTATTATAACTGTTCATTCCTTTTTTGAAAGCACAATTGTGGGGCTGCTGTTTTGATTCAAGTTTGTTATTAAAGTTATTAGTAAAACCTGTCTTATAGAAAAAGCAAACTCATCGAGAGATATACGCACAATGCAATAAAGGATTGCATCTAAAAAGATTTTAAAATTGATCTCTGCTTTATGCCCTTTATTGACCACATTTTTTTTCTTTTTACTATCTGATATAAGTAGTATAGAAAAGCATTGTAATCGTCAAAAAAAACCCACGAGATTTTGATGTTTGACGAGAACCACGTTTTAGAACTTCCTGACTTTTAAAAACACCTTTTTAGAGAATGTCTGTCCGTATTTGACAAAGATAACTCAAAAGTGCTTTGATTCTACAAAGTTGAAATTTGATTTACGGGCATAATACTAACTTCGTAGATTTTTATCAAATTTATAGCAAATCCTCCTCCAAAAAGGTATGTCTATAGGGCTGTTTCATTATAATTTACCAGCGGGTGACCGAGCTTCGCTTGGAGAAAACAGGTATCGAAGCTAACTCGAATATTTAAATTTTCAATTGTGATTTATCAAAACAATACATGCCATAAGAAAATTTGTGAAACCATTGGTGAAAAGATAACCGGTCAAAGTGCACCATTGTAAACTATTCTAAATTTCATTAACAAATTTCCCTTAATAAAAAGCAGTGGAATTAGAATCGTACTTTTTTGAAAGAAAATTTAGTAAAAATATCAAAGTTATCCTTATTTTTTTCTGATGAATGTTGAAATGTCTGGCGATTTTCGACTTGGCAACCATTCCTCGTATTATAGTATAAGATAAAATTAAAACTTAAGCTCCAAGCATGCGTTACGAATAAAAGGGAAAAAATTATCTTATTAATATGTTGCCATCAGATTGACAAAAACTCAAATTTAAAAAAATAAATTATTATTGCGCATTAAACATATAAAAATGCAATTTTCATCACGTGTCTGCATGAAATGAAAAATTTTATATATGAATATTGATATAGATGGCATATTGGCTATAGATGGCAGCACGTTACCACTGGAAAATTTGAGCAGCCATTATGGCGAACTGATAAAGTTTGAAAATATCCTATCTGTAATTCCCAACTGCTCAACCGTAGCGCTTCAAAACCGGCGCCAATCGATTCCTCGTGGCCAAAACCCCCCAGACCCCCAAGTTTACCGGAGTTTATTAATTCTGGGGCGATTTTCGACTTGACAACCATTCCTCGTATTATTGTATAAGATTGTAAGTACAAAATGAAAAGGAATTAGACAGTTAAAATTCGGTACATGGAATTAACTCTATAGTATAGTATAGTATACTATAGAAAGTTTGAGAACTATAGTATACTATAGTATAGTATACTATACTATAGTTCTCAAAAGGTGGGTCGCGACCCCCAGGGGGTCGCAGGATGTGTCCGGGGGAGGTCACGAGAAGTGAAGAAAAATTTAAAGAAAATTAATTCATTATTGTAGCTTTCATTAAAAAAAGAGTACACATAAAGCTTTTAATACACATTCAAGGTGGTTTTTGTGTTCTATTAGTTAATGGGATACATGAGCTTGTTTGGAATTAACCAATTTCTTACTGTCTGGAATGAGCTTTGTAACAACACGAAACAATGTCATTTTCCAGTGTCGAACAATTTCTTGATGTCGTTTTTATATTTATCTTTAAGGAAAATCCTTGTTTACAGTTGTAATGTGTAGAAAATGGCATAAAAGTTGTTAATGGTATCGTGGACAGTTCTGGGTATTCCTTTTTAATACCTATATAAAATTAGTCCATATAAGCTTCGTTCAAAGTTACTTTAGCCGCCTGATCACTTGAAATCTCTATCAGTTGATTATGATGACGGACACTTAGCTCAGCTTTTGTTACGGCTTGCTCACTGAGCGGATTGACTACCCACACAACCCTACTCATATCCTTTACTGGAATGTAATCTGTAAACTGTTCGCTCAAAGTTTCGAGATGATATTATACTAGAAAAGATAAAGATGAAGTGTCAAGGGATGTGGCGCCAATACCCGACACATACTCTACGAACTCTTGAGTAGGTGTAAAATTTTCAAATCTGTATGAACTTTGGACTTATTTAAAACTTTGAGGGATCGCCAAAATACTTAGTCTAAAAAGGGGGTCGCAATGTCTAAAAGTTTGAGAACCCCTGGTATAGACCTTTCAAATTTCGAGTCAAATCCAACTAGGAGTTAACGGTCCATCGGTCTGCGCTTTCAGAAATATCTAAGCGCGATTACTCAAAGACCCAATGACTTGATTATATCAAATGTAGTATGGGATTTTGGGATAACAGTTGTAATTCGATATCAAGTACATATTTTTGTCCTTTTTTCTTTTAGTGTTTTAGGAAAAATGCGTTTAAAACATAAGTTGGAGTTTTAGATACTATTAACAACATGTCAGGGATTAATCGCCAAATAACTCGCCAAAGATGATAGGATAGATTCAGTAGAAATGTCAAATTCACAAAAAGGGATAAAATTTTGCAACTATGTTCGCCCATTCAGCTTTTTAACTTGCCATAATATCAAGGTGATATCTATTTATTTTGAAAATATTTATTTTTATTGATCTGACAAAGAGTTCATAGTATATTAGAAACATATTTATGCGTCCCTTATTAATTTTATTATATATGTGTGATTGACAAATTTAATTTATAAATTTAGAGATTCAATAACAATATGTGTATGACTCATAGGCACGACAATGAGTTTATAATAGTCAATGAAATATTAAATATATTTATTATTTAAAAAGAAGATATTTTTATTCGTTGAATTAGAAAAAAGATTTTTTATTTCTAAAACAACAGCTAGTTATATTTAATTTATCAGATATCAATATTGTGCATTTTCAATGAAGATTTGTGTTCATAAGTTGTCAAGGGAAATCTATAAATCGAACCTCAAAACTTAATTCGAATCTTTGAAGAATAGGTCGTCTCAGTTACAAAGAATAGGAACGAAGGTTCCAATGGATGCGTTTTCGGCAAACATTGTATAAATATATAGAAAATAAAATTCTTCATAAAATGTTTACAGTGATCCATGAAAAGAAAGCTTTCAGCTGCTTTTGCTTTTAAAACAGCACAAAACCATTGAAAATGATGTTGCCAATTCTTCTAATTTATTGAAAGCTTTTACGAGCGATTGTGTTTTATCGAACGGTATCATTGAAATGTTTGTGAGACATCGCGTAGAACATAACAGCTGCTCTAAATGACATCTGCTTTAAAACACTAATTCACAATCGGCAGCTGTAAAGTGTTCTTGAAAACATTCAGATGTAGGAATGGGGAATATAAGAAGCATATTAAAAAGGTAATATTTCTCATGATTTTGTTCTAAATATTTTTGCTTGTATTACGTAAAATATATTTAATGATAGATATGTGGTAGATTATATTTGCACTTAAAGCAATAACTGTACTCAATATTTTTGTATTTATTGCATGCCATCGACGAAGACAATCAACTATTATTTTAAAAAATAACTATTAACCACTTAACTGCTTTTCATGTATACCGTACGTAGGCATCGATTTATCGAATTTTGATAGTTGTAAACAAAAAAAACCTTTCATAACAATTATAATTCAATAGTAAAATGACTTCGAATACGTAGATTAGTCAAGTATTCGATGGATTTCCATTTGAATCAAAATAAGAAAATATTCTCAAAATAGGTCATCTTATTAGACAGTAAAGAAAATAAAACTGGTCAGTGATTAACCTACATTTTTTAGAATTTTTTTCTACATTTTTTTGATTTTTTTATAATCGCTGGTATAAGATAAATACATAATTGAAATATACTTGAACGTATCTCTTTAATTTGTCGCCAATATGTTAGCCAAACTAGTAATCCGAGTAGTTCTTCATCTAATCCTTTGCACAGTAGTGTTTACTTCGGCAGCCATATTGATTGGCGACTTGGCGTTTTTTACATCCTTTGCATGAACTTTGTCAAATTAATTACATGTATGTTGTATAAATTGTATTATTAAAGTATGATATATTTTAAATGTTTACAATCTAAATAAAAAAAACTTTTTTAATTTGTAAAAAATTCGAAACATATTTTTTAACTTAACCTTTTGCACTCGAAAATCTACTCTAATTATTTTGACATTTTATTTTTTTAAATCTTGATCATTAAAAAATATTTACAGAATGGTAAATAATACGTATATTTATTTTTTCAAGGAAATTCAACTTAGATCAATAGTATGTATTGATTTTTTGGTGTAATAAATAAGTCTACGTATTAAGTGAATAATTATGCATTAATTATAACATTTTCGAGAGCAAAGGGTTATGTATGTAAAAGAAAATATCCTTAAAATATAAATTCTACATAATTATTATGTATTAGGAATTTCAGAACAACTGTCAATTAATCTTTTATAAATTAAATATGTGCTTTTATGGATTGTTACAGAATATTTTGAATACACATAATTTTCTGTTAATATTCTACTCTAATTCCCTTTTAAAGAAATACTGATAAAAGGGCACTGATTCGAATAGAATCATACAGAAACAAATAATACTTTGTTCTCAGCTGTAAACATGCATTAGAGGATTTTGTTGGAACATCTTTTGATATTCTTTGTATTCCTTTTCTGAGGTTTCACATTACTTAAACAAGATTGCATTAAAAGATTAAGCTGAAAATATCTTTGTAACGCATATTGCATACATTTCCTTAAATTTCTATCAGCAAAGAACTGTTATTTATGGTTTAATATCGTCTGTGAATCTGTATTATGTATTTTCTCTAATGTTACGCTAATAATTCTAGAATTTGAAGTCGTTGAGTAAGATTTTCTTTTGGGACAGATTTGTCTTAATTGTCACTTTTCATTCGGAACTCGATTCAGAGATGAAGGATTTTCCTTTATCCCGAATTAAAAAACTGATAAGTAAATGGAAGCTTTCAGGAAAACAAGGAGCTTGAAAGTAGTGTTAACCCCTTCGCATGCAACGACGAATCTTACTCAACGCATCGAATAACTGAATTTTCAATTTTGAATATGCAATTAAGTAAAAATATTAAATAGAAAAAAATCACTTGAAAATATTTGAATACTTCAAATGCCCTTATATTATTGTAAGAATTAAAATATCAATAAATAACTGAAATAGGATTTGTTATCCAATTAGGAAGTTAATTAAATTAGATCAAGATATATCAATCTCGAATCACCGACGGCAGTGTTCTTCGAAATGTGGGATTCAAACGCTGGACAATCATTGTGATAAATGCTTGAATCATTACTGATTATGTAGAAAGGTTACTGTGTTTGAGCAAAATTTTTGGTAATAAACTAATTTTTTTTCATTTCTTCTCTTTCTGTAGCCCCAAGAAAGTTGAAAAAAAAAATGTGTCAATTATTTTAAAACGTTGACCTTCGAAATTTGATTTCAGAATTAGATGGCAGATCTTCTTTGATGCAGTTACTGTTATTTTAATTCCTATAGTAATAGAAACTTCTGAGCTTCTAATTTCTTTTATAAATGATTTTTAAATTTGTTAATGTTTTCGTTTAATTGCGTATTAAAACTTTCAGATATTCGATGTGTAGGTAAGACAGGTTTTTATATGCTAAAAGGTTCATTTGCATTGTAAGAATGTTAACGGCTTTCAATATTATGTCAAAGATAGCATTGTTATAAGCATTGATAGCATTGAATTAAGATTTTTACACAAAATATTTCATGGATTTTATCTACATTCCTTAAATATACATTATTTTAAACCAATCTTGAAATTAAGTAATTAGAAATATTTGTTTAAGGAAATATCAGTTTGGTTTATGATACTTAATTATTATTTATAATAGTTCAGCATACTTGTTCCTCTTACCAAACTATATTGCTGTACCAGAAATTAAAGAGTGAAATTTAGATAAAGTTTTGAAACATCTTTCGCCAATGGAATGTACAAAAAAATGAGTATTTTTTAAATGCTCATTTGCGTTTTGTTTCATATCGGGAATGAAAATATCTTCCACTACTATTATAAATGTGAAAGTTTGGATGGATGGATTATGTTAGTCAAACACACCAGATCAGCTGAGCAAAATTGGATAAAATTTAGCATGGAGATAGATAATAGTCTAGAATAGGAAATTAATTGGAATATTATTTATTCCAGTTAACTGAGTGGTTAATTTTTATTAATTAAAAAGTAATTCTCTCGTTAAACCGCCAATTGAGTAAGATTCAGTTTTTTTCCTTTCCCTTACGTTAATGAAGTTAGGCTTAATCAGTTTTCACCCGATTATTTCAAAGGATTCTGTTTATCTTCTTAGTATTTGACGCATTTAAAATTAAACATTATTAATTAATCGATTTTTCGGATTCATTGTGAAGTACTTTCGAATTAGAATAAAACAGAATTAAGAAAATTAAAAATTTTTAATATGTATTGTGTTACCCCAACAGACGTAGAAAATTTACGCATTTGCGTTGTCCCGGTTGGTGTCAAATGGTCAGTTCTCACACATACACATCAAAATTTCCCCATGTACGAAATCTCTGTAAAAGTATTTCATAAACGGAAGAATGAAATGATTATAAGAGGACAATTAGAGAGCTGTCACATTTCTAGGAAACTGTGCTTCGACAACTACAAATCTGAAAATACTGATACAAATAGATGATAATTCTAACAATTTTATTTAATTAACCTGAATAAATATTTAATAATATATAAAAATAGAAATTTCAAAAAATTATACTTATTGGAGATAATTATATCTTCAGATATAATTCTTATACTAAGCTATAGATATTCAAACTTGTCGCTTGAAAAGTCATCACCTGTTGTTTTTAGTTTACAATCATCAGTTTTAGCTATATGCATAGTTAAATAATAGAAAATTTCAAGAATATTCTCTTTCGACTTTCTAGTAATCTTCCATATAAGTTCGTCTTTTATAACGAAATTCCAAAAATGGTATTATCTACGTGTCTTGTGACTAAAATGTTCTTTATTGGCATTAATATTCTTAAAATCATCCCAAAGAACAATTTCCCCGCGAGAATTTGTCACTTTTTTTTTATCCTAGTTAGTTCTTGTGAAAGTTCTGGGGCGCCTATTTTCTGGAGAGAGATTTTTATACTGTCTTCATATCTAAATATATTATAATCATTGTAATATTTTTTTCAATAAATTTTTATATTAACACTTTGGTGACGGGCAATTTTACACAGAAACTATGTCATGTCACCGGCTACTTTTTTGTAATTGAATATGAAAGTAAAACGTTCTAAAAAAACTCCAATGAATTTTGTTGAATTGGAACGTCAAAAAGTTCTTCGCCAATACGTTCCGTCATGGTTGAAATTTTTGGAATTTTACTAAAATTCTAATAAAAATGCAAATACTAGGAAAAGTAATTTTTCTGTTATAGAGCGGACAAGACTAAACACGATAGGCCAAGTTTTTGCAATGTTCTATATCGCCCTCGGTGTTAAAAATTGAAACAGATAATGCAGGTGCAATGAAGAGTTAACTCGTCACCGGTCAACAACGTTAGGACATGAAAAGACGAGTTAACTCGTCACCGGTCAACAAAGTGTTAAGCAATCTTTAAAAGTGTGTTATTGTTTGTGTAAATTTTTTATAGTGATAAACTTTGAGTATATATTTAAAAAAAATATCTGACTTATTCTAAATTTAATATAAGTTTCGTAATCAAATTTCGGTATTTTCGGTTCAGTTTTTTCTAAATGTTTATTCTGAATACGAGACAATTAGCAAAGAGAGATTGGAAAGCATAAGCAATTAAAGTAAGAGAAAGGAAAATAGGAGAAGTGGGTTAATCTCATTACCTACACCATATCTCACAGTGATACAAGAAACAACACTGGTGCTTATCCTGCCCTAAGCAGAAAATACCTCCCGTTCATTACTCTCCGAAAAGAAATGGGAAAACTTCTGCCTTGTCTCGTATTACACAAAAGTATGATTGTACATAACATCGGATACTTTTTCAACCCTAGTGTGATGGGATTTCCCGGTGGGTAATTTTAATACAATTTGAGTGTAGTTTCTCAAGCTAAATTGGGCACAAAAAGGTTATGATGGATGGATAGGTAAAGAAAAGTTCAAAAATGTCTGTGCATGGACCATCTAAACGCAATTAAGTATCTCTAATAATTGTATTCATAAATATTCATTCATTTTCTAACTTCCATTTCGAATCATTCCCTTTGCCATTTTGACTAATTGTCTTTTGCGATATCTTTATCATCATTTATTTTGGTGATTGTGATACTATATAGATTTCCAAAGTTCATTTCATAATTAGTCAATGCATTTATCTATTTCAGTATTTTGTATAATTATAGATATCTTAATAGATTCAGTACCTTGTATAAATACATATTATTTGCCGATGGATTATAAAAATTTCCACGCTTTTGCGCATATTTTAGGGTGAGTTTAATTCGACAAAATAGGGATGAGATGAAAAATGTAAATAAGGGGTGTTTACGTTTAACAATTTAAATTCCAGAAATGGCACACCCTTTCGCTTCTTATTTCTTAGTGAGATAAAATTGCCTAGAAGTGTGGGTCTCAGGATACTGAAATGATTAGCATTTTACTAATTTTTAACCTATTTTTCTGACTAACAAATTAGAACAAAATTAACAATTAGAGCATTAGAAAAATTAGAACAAAATTAATAAATAGAGAGTTAGAACAAAACTAATTAGAGAATCGGAACAAAACTAATTAGAGAATCGGAACAAAATTAATAGAGAATCGGAACAAAATTAATAGAGAATCGGAACAAAATTAATGGAAAATCGGAACAAAATTAATGGAGAATCGGAACAAAGTTAGCAAATGGAGAATCGGAACAAAATTAATAAGTAGAGAATCGGAACAAAGTTAGCAAATAGAGAGAGAATCGGAACAAAGTTAGCAAATAGAGAGAGAATCGGAACAAAGTTAGCAATTAGAACAAATTAGAAATTACGCTTGTTTGAAGTACAAGCTGTTTGTACACTTTTGTTTGATTTCATTTCTCCCAAGTTTGTAAAACCGAAAATTTGTAATCGATCTTCCAATTTTTAGTTTATTATTAACGTTCTGAATTTTTTTAATAATTACATAATCTCTTTAACAATGTAGTATGAAATTTTAAGAGGCTCGAAATATCATGAAGATCAGATTCTTCGTTTTATTTCAAAAGGAAGTTGAGTTATAAATTGACAAATTACCTTGCACAAAGGCATCGCATGAGCTCAAAACTTCATAGTACTGTAAAAATATTTACGAAGAGAAAGCGTTGAAAAACGCTTGACTAATAAATAGCAACCCCTCTCTCCCCAGAGGAATTTCCTAAGATATAGTGATTAGAAGTTTCCGGTTTGGTGGTTGTTTTTCGCTGCTCGGTGGATAAAAATATAATGAGGGTTAACTATTAACCTACCAATGCAGTAACGTGTTTTCTGAAAAAGAGATAGCAATGTGACCAGTAATAGCTCTCAGGTCTCCACTTCAGTTCTCCAATGCTATCAAACTGTCCGGTCTTTGAGACACATACATTGTGCTATTAGGCAGGTCAGAGTAGTTGACGATGGTTATACATTTAGTGGCATAATGTTTTTGTTTTTTTTAATTTCATAGCCACACAGGAAATTTGTAACATTTCAAACATATGATTATAATTTTTTTAAAGTTTTGTTATTAAAAAAAAATATAAATATTAAAGTAACTTTTCCGCGGATAACATTTATCAGAACGCTGTTTTCCTTACATACTTTCATCTTACCAGCTTGAGAAGGCTCTTCATTGAATTAACTCTATGCTCTAGGAACAGTAATTCGAGGTAAAATTATTCAATTCATAGATTTGTTTATTACGCCTAAAAATAATAGCATACAATTGTATGAAATTGAATTTCCCTAAAAAAATGAATCTACAACTTTTTACCATTTTGTAGTTGTTTTTTATAAGTTGAAAATGAAAGTAAATATAACGTCAAAATGATGCGCTGAAGAGTGTCCGAGAGGCATCACATGAGTGTAAAGGATTCATATCAAACAAAGTGCAGTCACTAATATGCAAAGTTCATCATTTTTACAAGAAGTGGTTGATGATACGCATAAAAATCTCCATCCGAATGGTATTAGACTTTAGGCCGGGATAGTCTGGTTGGTAGGGCGTTGGATTCGCATCCTTTTGGCTGCGAGTTCGAACCCATCAACTGAAGACTCCGAATTCGAACCTCACCGGTCGAAGATTCTGCGAGTGAATGGGTGGCTGGCGCACGTTAAATCTGTCTTGGTCACAAAACCCTCCCTGTCGAGAGTAATACCACAGGGGATATTATGGCAGAGGTGATCGTTCTCTGTTCCAGGTCTGAATTAAGATCTGTGCATGAATGAAGGAATGAAATGCATGAATGAAGTTTGCCCTGTAAAAAGAGTTTGTGACGAATGTGGGCTAGAAGTCACATCTGTACTAGAGTACAGTACCCTCAGAAGCTACCGCGCCCCTCCTTCCGTTGTAAAGCGAAACAAGAAAACAACAACTTGATGTACTGTCTGTCCATAAGGAGATCTCTGGCCGACAGTCGTCTATGTTTACGGCGGTCGTTATAGAAACAGGTTACTGCAGGAAGAGTCCATTCCGCAGAGGTAGAAATTCATTCAAGTTTCTTACGTTGGCACGTTTAGAGCCTAATTGGCGGTGTTGTTATGTTGCCTTTAATTTTTGAAAGCAAATTCGAAAAATAGTTCACTGGGCTGAAAATCATTTGCGTACTTGGAATTTTGAAAAAAATATATTATTCCTGTTAGAATAATTCAGAAATTCCTATCTGATTAGTACAGAAAGAACATAGTAAATCAAATAGAAAAACTGAATAATTATTTATATGTCTAACGACTGCACAAGAGGAAAAAAAATAAGTAGAATCCAGCATGACAAAAAATTAATTTTCATTATATTTGTTTTAAATTTATGTAACTTCTTAAGATCAAATTATCCGCAGCAAACGGGAATTAATCTAATTAAACATAAAAATAATAACATAATAATCGTAATTATTTCAAAATTTTTATAAACGGTTGCTTTTATTCTGCTACAAAGTAAAATATCCATCGTTAAATATGGTTAAAACCTCTCTAAAAAGTTTTTTTTAATAAATAAATATATTTATTTATTTTTGATATATATGCTATTTTTCGAAACTCAAAATTAACAATTACATTTTATCAAATAAGATAAATAAAAGCTATAAAATAAATAAAATTTTCTAAGATTTTTTTAACGATACTTAAAAAAATAAGGATAATCCAAAGTATGTTAAGTTGAAACTTTTGATTATCGACATATTGAATAACAGAAAACAAGAGCACATTAATGAAAAAAATAGAAAATAACAAAAAGGAATCAAATAAATTTCGTAACTTCAGGAAATAAGCTAAATAAAATTCTATATCTTCTATAACTTATGATTAAACTAATTGAAATGAAACAAAAAAAGCAATTTTAAAATTCACTTTTTATTTATAACACACATTATTATTAAAAGAGTGCAAAACTAGCAGAGATCGAGTGACAGTTGTGTACTTTCAATTTAAATAATTCTAAATCACTGTGACAAGATTCCGTTTCTTCTGAATCGGAATCCGATTCAGTACTTCCAATCTGAAATACTAGTTCATCCACTAGTTCTTCTAAAATCCCATCTTTTTCCCAATACGAATTTTCAGCAAGTTACAGGCAAAATTCTATAACATTATGCACAGTTTTACGTGCTTGTGATTTTAAAGTCTCTCCATTCTTAAATCGAAAAGGCATTTTAAAGGATCTTAAAATTCAAGAGACTAAAATTATTAAATAATGAAATGCAGTTAATATTAACCAAAGAAAATATTAATAAAATATTAAAGAAGTAAGCTAAGCAAATATAAAGATACGAGCAACTTCGGTAAAGCGAGAAGACGAATGAGCAATAGTTTTTTTATCGCTTCATTTTTTCGCCAAGATAAAGAATAACTCGCGAGACTTCCGCCCGATTCCACCCATTCAAAATAGATCCTCCCTATCGACATTTGTTTCTATGACGCCCGCCGTAAACATAGACGACTGTCGGTCAGAGATCTCCTTATGGACAGACAGTAGCTGATGTCTACATTTTAAAGAATAACTTTTCCCTAAACTTCCTCATATTTGGTATATGATTGATACAATTTAAGCATAATTCGTATACAAATGTTCATATAAAAAGGTTTTGCTGGTATCGAATCTTGAACAAAGGATTTTGTTCCCAAATCTCCAAAGCCTAATTTGATTCATTTAAGTTTTATCATAAGCGTTCTTAATAAATGAAAATTTAGGAATAAATTATTATTAGAATTCTTTATCAAAATACTTTCCTTTTATCATTAACTTTCTCAATAAAAGGAAATTAATTTATGAAAGATTATTAGCATTCTTCATTAAAGCACTTTCATTTTATCATTAGCATTCTCAATAAAAGTAAATTAATTTATAATTATTAGCATTCTTCATTAAAGCACTTTCATATTATTATTAGCATTTTAATAAACGAAAATTGATGAGTAAATGATTATTAGCATTTTTCATTAAAATAATTTCATTTTATTATTATCATTCTTATTAAGTGGAAATTGATGAATAAATGAAATAAAAATGTCATTTGACAGGAAAAACCCTGAGTAAATTTTTTTTCCATAATTCTCACTTTTTCTCTTGTCCAATAAAATGTTTCACTTCGAGAATGATTAATGCTTCTGTTTCATGCTTGGATGTATTCCAACGTTCATTAAGATATGTTGAAGCAGAAGAGTCAGCTACAAGTAATGGTGAAGAAAATGTCACCTAGTTTCTCACAAAAAGAGGAAACTTTCCGTTTTGGATACAAAATACATAATTCAAGCAAAGTAAATGAAAAAAAAGGAAGAAAAAAATCTCGGATGATGTGAACATTAATTTTACGCACTGTCGCTGAGGAGAGCCAATAATATAATGGATTACAAGTTACTTTATTTATTATGAGCTTAACGAGGATCTTGATTTACATTAATAAAATAAATTAAATTCTGGTTATAAAATCCAAGAAAAAGCAGAAGAAATAAAATAAATAATTAAATAAAACTAGTGGTAGATAAATGAAAGATGAAAATTGTAAGAGATAAATATAATAATATAAAATAAATTTAAAGATAGAAGCAATATAAAAATTGAAATATAAAATAAAGATGCCAAAATTTATTTAATTTTGATAATGAAATCAATAATTCTAATAAATGAAATAGTATTGTTACAAGTGGGCGAGTGCCGCGGGAGGACGATGAAGTTGACGACGTTTGACGTGGAGCTTCAGTCCAGCCGGGGTGGTTTGACGAAAGGAATAGTCTGGCAGCCGCTGGATCGTACATGAAGCTCCGCGTGATTTGGGGCACGCGCTTGCTCGGCTATATAAGGGACGGCTTACCGTAGCTTCGGAAGTCAGTTTCCTCTCGGAAGAGAAGGATATTGCTGGACTAGCGGATTACTTTTCTCGCTTGTAATGAGTGAACTGTGTTTACGTTTGCTGTTAGACGTTGTGTTATTGAGCTCGCTGTGATTTACTGTTTGCTGTGCTATACGATAGCTGTTTTGCAGTCTGTTTATCGTGCGTAAGGCTTTCATTTACGATGTTAGTGACTGTTGACTGCTGGATTGTGTTTATCTGAAGTTTTCCTTTCTTGAGTCATCCTGTAAATATCTGTAAATAAATTTGTTTGTGCTGTCTGCAAGTAAAGTCCATTCAATCCGAACCCGTAACAGTATTTAGTTTAGACTTTCTGTCGGATAAAGTTGTAGAGTAATGTACTGCGGATTTTTTATATTTATTCCAGACATTTGGGCATGCGTTAATCACTATTTGATTTTCACTTCAATAGGGAATCTACTGAAAGATAAAAAAATCATTGCTTATCAAGAAATTTATCAAAATTATTTTTTTCATTCAGTGATTTGCTATGAGTTTGAAATAATCTTAAAACTTTAAATCTGTTTATGGATATAAAGGATATCCAAAAATTAACGCATGATTTGAGTTTGTTACTATTCGTGCAGTTAAGTATTATCAAACCTATTAAAAACCCACTTAGCACTAATAAAAATATAGAGTTACATGATAGAACGATGTGTTTTCATTGTTGAACAATATTTTAATACTATGATATTATGGTGGCCACAGTTCAAAAATTTGAGAATCGGACCCCTAGTTGGCGTGATTCGACACCATTGGAGTTCTTTTTATGAGGTTATTTGAAATCAAAGGTCAATGCCAACAAGTGCACTTTGAGCGAGAAAATTCAACTCTGCATTCAAAAAATTGAGCGATATTTATAAAAACTGATCATTGAAAATATTCACAAAAAAAAAAAAAAAAAGAGCGTACGCGCCAGCAAAACCATGGTGGCCATTTGTCCTATGTGTTATTCCAAACATGATCCTATCCTGTGTAGTTTATGATTCAATAAAAATATAGCAATTAGAAGAAAAATTTGAGTTTTTTTATTTCCTTTAAATTTTGCGTTAATGCGCTGTTCTCTCGTGTAAAGCTCCCTTTTTACCAACCCTAAACTATCAGTTGTCAAATGCTTCTTAATAGGGTTGCCAACACTTTTCTGCATGAATGATGGCAAATTCAAATACTGCGTTGATTTTGGGACACCCTTTACGTGTTTCAGCATATAAGAAACTATATCACTGTGTATTATACTGCTGAGGAGTAAAATCCTTCATTAATGTCAGACTGGTTTTCTGTTCTGTATTGAAGAAGTTTATTTCATTATCGCATAGGGAAATTGGTGGATAAATGAAATTTAAATCTTTCTAGGAAATGTGAAATATCACTTATAGTTTAATAAATTTAGTATAAATGTATAAATAATCCTTCAAATGCCGTTTTATGAAGGAAGTGATTCTTCTCTTGTATTCCCTTGTATATAGAAAATTTTAAGAAAAAAAAGCTTGATTTTTTAAGGTGCTTAGAGTAAGGCATAAGATCAAGAATCAATAAACCATTTTACGTTAACCTATGTTGGCCGAAAAACTTAACCAAGTTTATAATTTTAGTATTCATTTTTTTTAAATTTTTTTATTCAACATAATTTTTAAAATCCGATATTATGTTTATTAGTAAAAACTTTTTAAACAATATCTTGGTTACATTTTTATTCAGGTCATTTAATTCCATCGTATATTTATTCTGATTGGGAATTGTTGTAACCAAAAACGTATAGACATAAAAGCAAACAGTATATCCACAAATTAATTTAGCTCAAAAATAGATACACGATACAAAAATAGATAAATCCTCTAACAATTTAGTATAGAGGAAACTAGTAAAATTCATCTATCTAGCTTAGAGCGTTTTTGAAATTATGTATTCATATGCGTACGAATGGACAGATTCACAGACTGTCATTCTACGAACTTTTTTAATTTATAATTTGAAATTTCATTTCTTTGAGATAATACGTCTGTCAGCCGATGTCATGACACATGGATAGCGCTTCTTCCCTGTGATATGGGAGTTCGGGGCATGGTTCTTTTCTATGTGTGAGGCGTGTGAATGCGTGAATGAAAAAGGGGGTTGTACAAGCGAATGTGATGCGTGAGTGGCTGTTCTGTTTGTGACGTCTTTATGTAATGTATTGTCAACTTCTGTAAGCTCCGTGTGATGCTTAGTGGTGCATCAAAATTTCTAAATGCTAAAAAAAAAGAGATTAAAATGAAATCTGCTATGCCTATTTAAATGCATCATGTCTGAACATCATTTCTCGAACGGCCGAGCACCACGTGCTCGTGCAAGTTAAATTATATTTTTATTCGTTTCAATCGTTTCATTTGAATGAGTCACTCTAGCATTACCAACGATCCAGAAAAACACTTTGTCTCGCATTTATCTTTTTAAAAAAATATCGCATTTCCTATTTATTCCATTTCATATGATCACGTGCTCAAAATGACATTTTTCTAGGTTTCATTTGCTGTAGTCATTCACTTATTTTTTTTAAATCGGAGCTTTTGTAAATGTGATGGCAACGCGTTATTAAAAGCTGCTTTTTTGAGATGCCCGTGCAGATAATAAAATTTTTGCTTTTCGCCTAAGGATTTTTGTTGATGCCGTAAACCTCATTCTCAAATCAGTATAATGTTCTGACATGATAATAAATTTTATCAGTGGAAATATTCCTCACTTGCTTCTAGTTCTAAAGCTAATAGTATAAACTTCAACTGTAAATATTGAGTTAATTTGTTCATGTAAAAAAGTGAAATAAACATCACAAAATTTCAAGAAAATTATCAAAAAGTTAGCTTTTTAAAAACAGTTGCTCAATAGGGAAAAATAATTCGAATGTTTAAATTTTGATCATTTACAGCACAAAAAAAATAAGAAGGGAATGAAATATTAGAATGAATAATGAAAACGAAATGAGTTCCGATTCAACAATGAAGTTTATTTTTGTAAGCTATTTTTTTTTTTTAAATAAGAGTTTAAAAAAACGTTTGCGAGCCTTTTCTGAGCTCTCAAATGTACAAAATATCCATTAAAAACTACAAGATATTCTTCGCTTGAATATAAGTTATGAAATATTCAGTCTGTAGAATTAATTTATAAGAATTGCATAAATCCTTTCAACATCGCATTCAGTAACATCTCAAACTGCTCTTTTGATTAAGGCAGTGAATAAAGAAGAAACAACTTCTTCAGCAATAAAACTCCACCGAGCTCCATATCCAATTAAGGCTTTAATCAAACACCGACACCGCCTTAGATTCGGAAAACTTCGCAACAAACCGGATATTTCCGAGAAGCTCTCTCGCTTTGAGAGGCCAAAACATCGAATTTTGAATCCAACTGCGTTATTTATGAATGGATCACCGACTCGATGCTCGAATTAGGTCTACTTGTTTGAGTCGCCTAATTGAGAATGCAAGGTATGCAAATGGTCTATTGGGAGTGTCTACTCTGTTAATGAAAAGGTAAAGGAATGACGGCGATGAGTGTCGGAATGGAGGGGGTTCGAGTGCCTAGTTAATTAAAAGTCGAGGCAGGAATGTGGCAGCAGGGGGGGGGATGCTTATTGCCGGATGTCGGAATGATCGCGAATAGATAGGAGTGGGTGTGATTAAAAGATCAGGGACGTAATGGAGTTTCGCTGGGGGTGAATGGGTTACTGTGTGAGGATATGTGCATTTATTTAGTTAAAACACACTCGTGTTCAGGTAGGTTCGATAGTTTCTAAGATGGCCCAATAAATAACCTGATAATAAATGTATCAGAAAGGAACACATATACATATACTCATTTATTTCACACATGTGGATATATTTATTACTAGTCGTCTTTGACGACCAACTGATTCCCCGAGGAGATTGATTAAACTTTAATTTAAATTACATCCCATTATAAAAATATTTGATACCTAGGAGTTAATAGACATTAAAGATGTAATCTTTTAACTGTCTAATAGGTGCTTCGTCTTATTATGAATAAGATTTATTCTAATGAAAATATGACATCATGATATTATTAAAAATGTAAATGTGTGGTTCATATATTATATAAATTTTGTTACATTGTAGCTTTCTTTTTTTTATTTGTCTTCAAAATTATGCAAATATTAAAAAGAGTCCTTATTACAATGAAAATAAATCACGCGGTCAGATAATGAAACAATACCGTAAGAGAGCTAATAGAAAATGTTCTAATATTTAGTTATGATAAAAAAAACCGTTTCGATTTTATGTGCATGTGTAGTTAAAATTGCATTTTTCAGGAAAACACCTATATAGATGAATATAAAAAGCAAAATCGAAATATAAAATTTTATCCAAATCGTTATAATTGTTTCCCAGATATATTAAATATATTATATACTAGCCGCCTTTGGCGACCAGTCGGTTCACCAGTATTAATGCTCGCTAAAATTTTCATATAATATATTATGTAGCTGTGTCTCATAACAGGTTTTCACCAAAATATTTTTAAAACAAACAAATTTTGATAATATTATAATTCATTTATAGTATTATTTTCTTCAGATGTTCTGTTTATTCTGCTACTCATCTTTCTCTTTTTTATCCGTGCAGTGATTGTCCCGGAATTGATATTTTACTTAAATTGTGGAGGGAAAGGTCTAAAATTCTACGTTTTTATAGAATAAGGAGATTCCAATTTTCATAAATGTAAACACACTAAACAAATAAAGGCAAAATTGGTTTTTAAGAGATGCGAAAGTTTAAAAACAGCTTGGAAAATGCCGCGCACAAAGGAAATAATGGTGACACACACACACACCCTTCTTTTTTTTCTCTCTCTCCTTTTTTTCTTCACTATTTTTCTTTTTACAAACCTTTTTTTCGCTTTGTTATTTTTTTCTTCCCTGCCCAGACTTTATTTTGGGCAGGCATAGATTAAATATCCATACATAATAATAATAAAAGCAACTATTTTCTTTCTTTTTCAAGCATCCCGTTATCTATGAATGAAAACCACCTGACACATTTCTTTCTAAACAATTCATAATTTATTACTTCCTGCTATTTTACTCAGTTGGCGTGGGGGGGGGAAAGGAAATGAAGATTTTTGGCGGGAAAGTAAGAAAAGTGTCGTTTTAACCATTTTCCACGCAGTTTTTTTTAATTTTTTCTCTCCATAAGAACCCTCTTCGTGTCTTAAAGAAAATATTAAACTAAAAATTAGCCGAATCGGTCGAGCCGTTCTCTAGTTTTGCGCTTAGCAACGCATTTCGAGATCCATTTTTATTATTACAGATATTGCAAGGATTACTTGTTTAAAGTTATAAGATTTATAATTGATAACTATAGTATAAATATAGAAGATATAAGTTACTCCATTATGAAGGGGATGATGGGAAATATGGGGAGATAAAAATCCTTTTTACAACTTCCCCTTTATGAAGGATCGGATATTTGGGTACAAGAAAAGAAGACAAATGACAGCTCCAAAAATAGAAGGGAGCAAAATCTGTGGGAAAAGCTGACTAACCCGCTTTTTTCCCCATTCTCTTCTGGAGTGCCAATCAGTTTGTTTGTATTGAATGAAGCGTGTGAGGAAAAAGAAAGAAGCAATTAATACTCGGCATCGATACTTATCAATAGACCCGGATGAGAAGATTGGTCCCTGAAAGAACAATTACTTTCTTCCCGAAACGGTTGTTGTTGGAGAGGAAATTGGGAATAGAAAACGAAGAATAAAGAGGATTTGGTTTCATTTCGCTAATGTTTGGTTCGAATGAGTGTGTTTGAGGGCAAATCAAAAAGGCTTTGTGCCTATTTTTTATTCGTCAAAAACAGGTACATACAGATATTGCAAATATACGCGCCTTACCTTATTTCTCCACATAGTCACCACACCGGTTCAGACATTTGTCCCTTCGCAGCACTAAATAAGAGATCCCCCTGGGGTAGAACTCTTCCAGCTACCCGTGGAGCCACTGTTGAACAGCTTTCTTGGCTTCTTCGTGACATGTGAATCTCTGTCCTGCCAGAAACTTCTTCAGTGGACCGAAAACATGAAAATCTCTAGGGGCAAGGTCTGGACTGTAAGGTGGGTGTTCCAGATTCTCCCAGTCAAAGCTCATTCTCATGCAAGTCTTCACGACCTTTTTGAAAGTCACGACACCACCTTTGAAGAATTCTCAAAGAGAGACACTTTTCCCCGTACGTGGGGTGCATTTCCCTGTGAATTGCTGCGGGCGTTTGTCCCTTGCTTCATAGAAAACGAATAACACTTCGCTGCTCATAAACTGTGGACGTCTGAAGAACAACGGCCATCTCAAATGACTGATAGCAGCGCCGCTTACAGGAGCAAAAGGCAGATACGGCTGGTACGGTTCAAGGAACGTTCACTACTGGGAATGTATGTGTTCGCTTTGTATTCACAGCCGTATTTTGGCTAAAAAATAGGCGCAAAGACTTTTTGATTTGCCCTCGTATTTCCTCTTGAAGCCGCATAAGAATTGCGTTGTTTTCGGATAAATCTCCACATTTTGAACAGTCATCATATAGAGAGGACGACTTATAGCTAACTTTCAGTACACTCCAACGACAATGCTTTTAACCTTAAGAGGTTTAATTAGCATCAGGACAACGTACTTTTATTTTAAAGGAATCTTTTGTGTCGCTCTGATCTTCCGATGTTGGAAGGAATGAAACATGGTTGTTTTAATGATTTCATTTTTTAGAATAAATTACCACTAAATTATTTTCCGACTTCAGATGAGGTGTCAACCTCTAAGCCGGAAATTAACGTACTGACATTCGGAATAGAACCGTTGCAGGTTCGGGACCCGATTCCACCGAAGAACCGCCGTGTGAGGTGGTCTGATACATGCTAAATCCCTCGAGTTCATAAACCTACCCGCTATTGTGGCGTAGAAATTTGGAAGTGTGTGTCTGTTTAGATGCCATCCTCGTCATCTGATCATGGTTCAAAATTACGAGGTCCGTGTTAAATATCACAAGTGTTGCTTTAAAACGGGACGTCAGTATAATTAATTAAACCAAACTCGGAACCGAAGGGTTTTAACCTCGAGCCCGACTTCACCAAAAAACTATGTGTAATGGGTCTGGTGCCCGTAATCCGTCCTGGCACCGTTCAGTTCAGGCACCATCCTCGTCATCTGACCAGGTTCTGAAATACGAGATATTCTCAAAATAGCCCTAATGGTTTTTTTAAACGTTAATGTAAGTGAACTGAATTCCCCTGAAGATAACACTATAATTTTTTCAAAACATTTGTATGTGAAATTTTTAAATTTCTTAATTTAATTTTTTACTTACATATTGTTACTGTTATGACTTTTTAAGCGCTGTGTTCTAGAAGATATCTCCATGTGACAAATTAGATTTTTCTTTTTTGTAGAATCAAGAAAAAGAGAATGTTATGTTTGGGGGAAAATATCAGTTTCATAAAAAAAATATATATATATTGCATTTGTAACATACTTTTCATTCTTAGTAAGTCTTCTGGTAAAGAAGATAGTTTTATAGATCCAGTAATGACTGCTGGGTCAATGATCCGCAACTTTGGCGACAAACTTGGCGATCATTTGGCAACTTCGGCGACAAAATGCAGGCAATAAGATATTCGAGAATCTGGTCGATTTTTCATTAGAACTCTAGCTCTGAAAGATAAAGGAATAATTTTGGTAAATCATCTACCCCTAATATGTGCTATTTTGTGCTGATATGCTTGAAAATTACATTTTTTAAGCTCACTTTGCTTGCAAACAACCATTTTTTTTATTTCGGATATTATTATTTAAATTCGCCTACTTGTATCTGCAAAAATAGAAACTTGGAACTTTTCATTGTTCTATCATCGTATAACTTCATAAGTATTTTCTGTGTATTGTAACAATTTTATAATTTTGAATAAATATTAAAGAATAAAGCCAATTTCTACATTATTTTTAATCACAAAAAATCTACATAACGACACGTTTGATAATACTGATTTCTACATTTTTCTCTGATATTTAAAATTAAAAATAAATTACTGTTTAACAAATCTAAATACAATATGTATTTACATGAATAATGAAATACAATGACACATATATTCAAAAGAGTTAACGAATTCAAAATTTTAATAGGAACTAATAGTAGTCGAAGGTAATCGACAAAAATATAATATTTTAAATTATACAGGAATGGCAAATACTATTTCAATAAATACATTAATTTCTAATTAATAATAATTTAGAAATTGTTTTGCTGCAGCAAAAATAAATTGATTATCAGATGTTTCTTATTTTAAGAAATTGTTACGAACAGATTACTAATAAATATAATGATACCACTTACTTTTGCATTGAGAATCTGTTTTCGCTAAACTCGTATTTTAATAGTTTTATTACATTTAAAAACAGAATTACATTATTTTACATTCTAATTCAAATTCCCGAAATTTTATTTCATTTCAAATCCTATTTTCTGTACATTTTTTTTCTATTCTGATATATCTAAAGTTTTTATTCAAAAACTTTAATCCAGTTTTGTTGAAATTAAAAATGCTGATGAGAAAAATAATTGAATGAGAGGTTCAATTTCATAATTTTATCAAGATTAAATTTCAAAAAAAAATTAATTCTTGAATTATGTTGGTTTAACGCCATTTCAATTATAAAGGTGCTTAGTTGAAACTTAAATTACATTTTTTTCTATTTAATATTATTATTATCGCTGGAATCTAACAAATTAATTTTGATAAAATCTAATAGGAGTATTTTTTAATTTAATTCGCTGTTAGAAATAATTTCTCAGATATAATTAATTTAACTCTGAATATGGCAAAATTGCGGAATTTTAATAAAATTAATGTTCTATTAAACCATTAAAGTAAAGGGGATATTTTTGGCTATTTATTTGATGTTGAATATTTCAAAAACTGGCTGATAATCAGAATCGTCTGCGTAAATAAAAAATGCGTAATCTAGAAAAAAATTATAGCTTACGTTTGCTTCGAAAAAAAAATCGTTTGACATCGAATTTCAGTCTTGCGTTCCATTCTATAAGAGCCGTATCATATTTAATTGTTTAAAAAATCAAAATCTGGTTCTAATTCAGAATAATAAAAAAACTTTTAAAAAATATCAGTAACTTTCATAAAAGTCCTCGTTTATTCTGATCTGAACTGCAAAACATGTTATTCTTTAAAGAAAGAATAAAACCCGACCCAAGCTGAAATTAAAGATTGTAGAAAGAAATTAGTTTAAACGTTTCAGGACAAAAAGAATCTTTCAAAAACGTTAATCCATGTTTTAATTCAAAATGTGCCTCTATGCATTTCAGAGTATTTATTTTTTTAAATCTTCTTTCCTAGGTTTGCCGTTTTCCTATATAAATGTACATTTTTTTTTCGTTTCTTAATGGAAGTATTTTTATTCAAGCTAGCAGGGCATAAATGGTTTCGAATTTCTAAAAAGGGAGTTTGGCATATGTCTTTAAAAAATGTATTACATTTAACTGTCGTATTTATTAACTATTTGAACTTACTGGACAAGCTGAGTACCGAATATACAAGGTAAAATAAGCCGAAATTTTGATTTTTTAAATCCTACTTTCAAGAAATTTAATGGATTTCCCCTTTTCATTTATGTGAGATTCGAACTTTTTTAAGCTTTCGCATTTATATAAGAAAAATAAAATTTTGATTTTAAGATTTTAACGAATATCCGCATCTGTCTTTTTTCGAAGGAGGATGTTCTTTCTTTTCTTTTTTAAAGTCTATGAACATGATGACTTCATGAAACAGAATAAATTATGAAATTTAATATTTACAACGAATTAGAAAATATCTGTCAAATTATGAAGAAAATCTCTTACATAGGGTCTGTCTGTGCATGCCGGTATAATAACTCAGAAGCAATAATTAAATGATATTTTGTATCTAATTTTACTATCGGAATTGTAGATATTTATTATATTTTAGATCAAATTCATCTGTCTGTTTATTTGTATGTTAGTTAATAGTTTATCCCAAGACAGTAGCAATTTAGATAAATGAAATTTAGCATACCGAAAAATGAATTATGTATAAATGAACATTATTTTGATTCATTTGGTCTAGAGTAAGATCTTCAAAATGTTTACACGTTTTCTACCATTATAGAATAAAATTAAATACAAAAACAGCATATTATAGAAATATTTGAAAAAAAAGGAAAAGCTAACTTTCGTTCAAGCTCCAAGTAAATTTTATAATAAAAATTTTAAAAGGTTAAAATAGAATTAATTTTTGAGAAATCTAAAGAACTTCTGTTTTTTAAGTGAATTTCTTCATATTTAGTTAAAAGTACCCATTCAGGAACTTAATTTTCCTTATAATTATATTGATTTACATTAATAACGTTAATTTTATTAGTTCCTTAAAAATTATGTATAATGCTTCGTAGAATGAATGAAATATTAATCAATAGAAACTGTAATGAAATGGCATATAAACTTTATTCTTTAACTTTTCGGCGTCCTGGTACAGAGGTAGCACGTTTTCCTTACGATCTGGGCATCCAAAGTTCGAGACCCGGTTCGGGCATGTTTGTTCTTCTATGTTCTATCTATGAGGCACCCCCTGTAAAAAAGGGCTGTTCAAACGAATGTGATGACTGTGTAGATAAAGTCGTACTCTTGGCCCTAGTTGGCGAGACTTCTAAACAAGAGATGCATATATTCGGCTTAAAAACCTGTTGCCATGGATAAGCCCCGCTGATTTTCAAGTGTCATTAGTAACATAACACCTCTCCATGCCCCTGCGACTATGATCGTTGAGATCATTTAAACAGTTTAATGGACAAGTCATTAGTAACAATAATTAAACTAGCGGGAATAGTCTCCCCAAAACTTTCGTATAATCTATAATAAATTCTTCATGCCGCCTTACGTGGCATTGGCGTACAATAGTTATAAAATGTCAACTTTTGGCCTAATTTAAGCATTTTTGATTCCATAGTATTATCTATGGCTAATGTTTTGGCGATTAATCCTTGGAATGCTGTTAATAGTATTTGAAAATCGCATTTGTGTTTTAATCGCATTCTTCCCAACCGATTGAAACACAAATTCGATTTTGAATTGGCCTAAAAAAACGCCCTTGCACTCACAAAATATCACACAAAATTGGATATGTTTAAGTGATTGCGTTTTAATATTATCGTGTTTATATGTTTCTAAAAATATAGACTGAAATACAGTTAACCCGTAGTTGAATTTGGCTCAAAATTCGACAAATATCTATATTGCTGATGTTGGTTCTAAAAATAATTTATTATCAATTCAGAACATATTATTTTAAGAATGAGGCTTTTGGCGTCCACAAAAATCCGTCGGCGAAAAATTGAAGTTTTATTATCTGCACGAGTAACTCAAAAAATCAGTCAGCTTTTAATAACGCGTTACCACTGCATTTACAAAAGCTCTTATTAAAAAAATAAGCGAATTACTACAGCAAATAAAATTTAGAAAAATGTTATTTCGAGCACGCGTTTATGTGGAATGAAATAAAAAGGAAATGTGATATTTTTTTAAACAATCAATGCGAAACAAAGTTTTTTTGGATCGTTTGCAATACTAGAGTGGCTCATTCAGTGAAACGATTAAGATGAATTAAAACATAATTTAACTTTCACGAGCACGTGGTGCTTGGCCTTTCAAGAAATGATGTTCTGACATGACACATTGAAACATGCAGAGTAGATTTCATTTTAATCTTTATTTATATAGCTCTCTTCGTTTTGAAATTTTCGTGTTAACTTATATTCTATAACCGGACGGACGGACCGCTTTTGAACACATTTTACTCCCAATTTGATAGAAATCTGCAAATTTGGTGTAAAGATTCCATACTGTATTTCAGCTTCTTAGCTCAAAATGATTTCTTATTAACTTTGTTACAGACTGACAGACGGACATTTTCCAAAAATATGTTTCTCGAACCCAGACAGGTCCAAAAAGGGAATATTCTTCCAACTTTCGAGCAGGAATTTTTGACAATTACTATACTTTCTCTGTACAACGTATACCAGAAAATAAAAATGCAAAAAGCATCTTGTATTTAAATAATTTCATCCAAACGAAAAAGATTGAGCTGAATCAACATTATTTTCCTTTCTTACATTGCATCAATCCGTTTAATTTTATTTTTTCGGATTTTTCAACCCGAAACGCCGTACCGCTGTAACCGTAAATAGCATCATGAATCGGAAGAATGCCCTCTCAGATAAATAAACAGGAAAAGAACATATTTCGAGGAGGCAGATGGTTCTTAATGTGTGTTCTAAAATGCGTATTTTTCGTGTTCTTTCGCATTCGTGATGCTTTTACAAATTAGGGATTTATGTTTTATTTAAATTTTTAAATAAAAGGCCATCGGTTCTCTGGATGGTGGTTTGGAATTCGAAAAATGCACGATTTGCGATCAAAGAAACAAACGAAACTGATTGAAACGTGCTTTTATGTTCAATTTCCCGAGAGAAAGCGAGTTAATTTAGAATTCTGAAAATGGCAGCTGGAACGCCTTTGTTTTCATAGGGAACCGGAAATGGAAAATTATGAGTAAGTACGCATGCATTTATTTATTGCGTGTATTTGTTCTTACATTCGTTTTTACACATTATGTTTTAGGGAATGCAGAGATTTACAAAAGTAAAAGTAATTTTTTTATTTGCGATATATATAAAATTTTCTGTTCTAAAAAATTTCCTATAAACAATTTGTAACAATAATTTCCGTCATTGGGTATAAAAAATGTCAATTTTAATTAAATATTTTGTGTAATTTGCTCTTAATGGTTTTCTTGGTAAAATAGTTTTAAACTATAAATTTTGTTGGGTTTTGATAGTTGTTTCATACATTTTCACTAATTTAATTGTTTTGCATACGGATTATATTACATGAAAGCGATTCAGTATTTCAATAAAAAAATAATAAATTTTATCAGTGTAAATATTTTTTCGAATATTTCTTGTTCTAAAACTAATTATGTTAAAATTCAATTGTAAATATTAAGTTAATTAGTGAATATGAATAGTTGTAGTCAAAAATGGATGTAAGTACATTATAATATTTCACAAAAAATTATTAAAAGCTTGTTTTATACTAAAAGCTTCTTAAAGTGGGAAAATAAGTCAAATGTTTGAATTTTGATTAACAGTTCAAAAAAATTAGACAAGAATGAAATATTAATAACTACAATGAAAACGACATGAATTTCACCAACGATGAAATATTTTGTTGCAAAATTTGTTTAAAGTGAGTTTAAAAACTAAACAAAAGTATTAAAAAATTATTCGAAAGAAATCAAAAAGAAGACTTTTTTGAATTTTTGAAAGTAAAACGTAAAAATAAATTTTCCACTATAATATTTTTGTAAATTAAGGTGACGAAACAAAATTCTGCTTTCTTTATAATTAGTAATTCTGCTTTAATTAATTTAAAGAATTGTTAAGCGTTTGGGTTCAGATGAATTATACAGTTTAATTATACAGTTTTAACAAATTTCCCCCTAAAATTGTCCATTTATAGCGATTTGAATCGCACCAATTAACGGCATGGTAGTGCATATATAACCTACTTATCAGTAGAATACTCTTGAGGTGGCAATTTAAATTATACAAAACCGTTTAGAAAAGTCATTTACCGATTGGCGATCTTAAATGATTCCTTTTCTCTTTTTTTTAACAACTGAAAATTCTTCAGTTTCAATTGCTTTTGTAATTTTTGGTATTTATTTGGCTTCATTTTTAGAATGGCAAAACTGGCGACATTCTAACACTAAAAGAATTGAGTGGAAATAATCTAGATAATGTGTCTGTGTGAAAATCGTGTTTTGATTATTCGAGGTAGGCGACAATTTTCTTGAATAACAATCTAATCTATTTTATGAAACCACTGCGCAAATACTTTATAATTGAAATTCCAAAATCACATATTTCAAGAAACTACAAGTAATTTTTGGTACTTATTTGACAAAACTGGCGACATTTTAACACTAAAGGAATTGAGTGGAAATAATCTCGATAATGTGTTTGTGTGAAAATCGTGTTTTGATTTTCCGAGGTTGGCGACAATTTTCTTGAATAACAATCTAATCTGTTTCATGAAATCACTGAGCAAATACTTTATAATTGAAATTGCAAAATCACATTTCAAGAAACTACATCCTTACTTAAGAATGTTTTGGCAAGATATATCCAACATATATATAGCGACGATGTCTTCCAATTAAGCCTAATCCAAAGCATCCATTTTACCACAAATTACGAGGTAAATGCTTTTCGATGCAGAAATAAACTTAACGGAATTGTTTCTGCAATTAACCGCTTGAATCTATCACTGCTAACCGTCTGCCATTCAGCAAACAGCTTTTAAGGCCTTTTAGCCATTTCAAGCGATGCGGGAATGATTTAATGAATAATCAGCGTCTATCACAACTTTAAACATTCGTTAACTCATTCGAATAGCTGTGTAATATTGTCGCGAAATTCTGAGATAAACTAGTCATTACATTTAAACATTGAATTAATGTTTAAAGAGTTTATTCTGGTTCGTAATTTGAGTCCGTTATTCTTAGAACATCTGATATTACTGTATAGAACTTGGCGGATTTATTATTGGAATTATCTACATTAATTCAATGTACATTCAAATCTAGAATGCAGGCATGGCGTTCATTTCTTAGAAAAACATTAAAGCCATATTTAGACAACTTTAAAGGGGCTATCAAGAAAGGACTTATAATTGAAACTTTCATAAATAAAAACTAGACATTACATTTAAGCATTGATTTAATGTTTAAAGAGTTTATTCTGGTTCGTTGTTTGAGTCCGTTATTCTTAGAACATCTGATATTTCTGTATATAACTTTCAAAGTTCCATATTTTTAAGATAAAAACAAACACGAACACGAAAATACACGACACTCACTTGGAAAACAATCAAATAATGACTCCCAAAAAAGATAATGGGAAACATACAATTATGTTAATAAGGTAACGCCATCTGTTGTATGAAAATAGAAGTTAGTAGAGTTATGTAGCCGTTACACAATTAAATTTTAGATTTAAATATTTTTCAAAAAGTGAGAAATCATTCCTTTATTTTGTATATCCTGATTAGTAATCATACATTTCTGATTTTTGATAATTTATGTTCACGGCTATGTATTTAAACACAATTTTTTATTATCGATGGTAGATTAGAGGAAAGCTTTAAATGCAGCATTGAGTATTGATTTAAATACATTAATTGAACTCTTTTAACAAGTAATACAAATTCGATGTTTTTTAGTAGAATTCATTCGTATCTTAAAATAAAGATGGAGTAATTCGAATTTTTTTCATCTCTTCAAGTAATATCATATAATTTTCCCTCTTTTGATTCATCAATGGAAGAGAAATTTTCTCTATTAATACGGACAAAAAAGTGATACCCGAAAAAAAATTGCGAATTAATAAAAAAGAAAATAGATTCATAAGCAATGCTTTGTGTTCTCTGTATCTTACAAACGGTGTATTTTAACATTTCAATGGTTATGAATGAATCAATTGGGATTAAATGACGCAAAATTTGTAAATAAATGTTTCAAAAATGTAAGCGACGTATAAATGAGAAATGCATAACTATTGCTTCAATGTACGGCCAAAAAGGGAGGCATAAAGTTTATATAATTGAATAAATATATTCTGCAACAAATGTTCCAATCGTCAGCTTAAACTTATAATAGTTTTTTAAAGATAAATACATAACGATTTCAATGTTTTTACAAAAATAAAAATATATATTGTATATGTTTCAGTTAAGATGTTCAAAAAATGTGGAGTCTATACTCTTCTAATCCTTTATTCACATAACTTATTGTGATTCCTTGACTGTAACTGAAAATGGGATAGCAGGTGGCACTACTATTAAGCAATTTATAACTGGGCGATATGTTAGATTATTGTATTAACTGTATATTTTATTTTTATTGAAGAAAGATTCCCTATAGGGGATATAAAAAAACCAATGTTGCTGATGGGCTTATTTTTTTCCTCTTTCTATCTTCTATATATGAAGTCTAGAAAAAAAAAATAATTCAAATATATAAAAACTCGACATTGAGATCTTGATGGATCCACATGTTTTAAACCTCTTAAATAATATGTTTGGGGAAATCATATCTAGTTATCTTTAAAGAAGATAAAAGAAATAAAAGATTAAAACTAAATCCACTATGCCTATTTCAGTGTATCATGTCAGAACATCGTTTCTCGAACGGCCAAGCACCGCGTGCTCGTGCGAGTTAAATTATGTTTTTTATTCATTTTAATTGTTTCATTGAATGAGTCACTTTAGTATTGCAAACGATCATAAAAACACTTTGTCTCGCATTGATTGTTTACAGAAATATCAAATTTCCTATTTATTTCATTTCATATAATCACATGCTCAAAATGACATTTTTCTAAGTTGTATTTGCTGTAGTCCTTCGCTTATTTTTTTTTAAATCAGAGCTTTTGTAAATGCAATGACAATGCGTTATTAAAAACTGATTTTTTCGATGCTCGTGCAGATAATAAAATTTTTATTTTTTACCTACAGATTTTTGTTGACGTCTAAAACCTCATTCCCAAAACATGATCTGACATGATAATAATTAGCGTAAATATTCCTCACTTGTTTCTAGTTCTAAAACTGTTAGGGTAAACTTCAACTGTAACTATTGAGTAAATTTGATAATGTAAAAAAGTACAATAAATTATTAATGTAAGCACATCACAAAATTTCAAAAAAAAAGTTATCAAAAAGTATTATTATTGGTTTCATTGAATGAGTCACTTTACTATTGCCAAACGATCCGAAAAAAACTTTGTCTCGCATTGATTGTTTTTAAAAAATATCGCATTTCCTATTTATTTCATTTCATACAATCACGTGCTCAAAATGGTATATTTTTCTAGGTTTTATTTGCGGTAGTCTTCAATTTATTTTTTTTAAGTCAGAGCTTTTGTAAATGCAATGACAATGTGTTATTAAAAACTGATTTTTTTGAGAGGCTCGTGCAGATAGTAAAATTTTTATTTTTCGCCAACGGATTTTTGTTGACTCGAAAAACTTCATTCCCCAAACAACATCATGTTCTGAAATGATAAAAATACTTGCTAGTTTTATTTCGGTATAAAGTCACTCTCAATCTTAATAATAAGGAATTGAGTTGGTCAACAGCGTTCTATTGAAATGAATGGTTTGAAAATTTGAACCGTTTGAGTGCGGAAAAATACTCACCTTTACGGCAAGTGAAGTGCAATAGCACTTCTCCGCACTCAAACGGTTAAATAATTGGTCAAAAGTTCATAGCTGAAGGAAATAAAATTGTTAATGACTAGATTGTGACGTGATGTAAATTGATTCCAGTGCACCAACTACAGTCAATGACCCAACTGTTTCTTATAATCCAATATGAAAGTTAATGAAATTGTAACGTAAGAATTTTCCCCATAACGTTTTGTAAAAAACAATTCTTATTTAAAATGAATATTTTTACATTATTGTAGCAAATGATATTTTTGAACTAACCCCCCCCCAAAAAAAAATTATTGCAGGCTGACTCGAGGTGTTTATCTTTGTCACAGCGATATATCTGATTTAGTACAAATATTATATTATATTGATATATATTATATAATATTTGTAAATATTCTTCAACATCATCCAATATTTATTATACAAATATATATTATTATAGTATATTATATTATATATTGCAATATTGCAAATATTTATTATAATATATTGCTTAATAATAGAATTGCCAGTATTAGACAATTCTATTATTAAGCGATATATTATCAGTAATCGTCAATATATGCCTACTACTGATAACCGAAAATCGGTCATCAGGGATTGTCTGTAGCTCAGTAAAATAAAGTAGTGGACTGTAGTTTTTTAAATAGTTTATTGTGAAACTCAGCGAATATGCAAATTAAATGATTAAAATATTGTAATATTTGATCACAACCTCGCTTAATAGGAAGTAAGTGTAAACAGTAATAAATCTGAGCAATTCGTCTCCTGCTTAGTAGAGGAGCAACTATCTCTTTGTCCAGCTCGCATGATAACGTAGTCAGAACTGGGGGGGGGTCCCCTTTCGCCACCCTAGAAGGGGTTGCTGCGCGGTCAACTTTCGCCAATCCCAGGAGGGGTTGGCGAGCTTCCAAGTGAGCGTAAACAGGGATCATGAGCTATGCAGAGTGTCTCAAAGATGCTTAGAGATACGATCAATGTAAAACAGTGTTTTTTTTTATCCCCATTGTCTCTAGTGCAAGTATGGACATTCAAGATATAAAGTAATAATTCAGGTTAGATATAAACAGTATGGATTTTGTTAAAAGAGAATATCTTAGAAGCTAATATTTATCCTCATATAATATCTGTGTACTAAGATCAAGCATCCGCAAACAGAGAAAAATATCATGAAATAAAATAAATTGTATTCAACTGGTTCGCCAATAAGCCAGAAACTATCGATACTGTTTGCCACTATTTAAAGGAATGCACAGAAATCTCCGCTCATTGAAAACATCTGAGAGTTAAAAGTAATTACTTGAACTCAGTACTGATGGTTCCAAGTAATCTTAGGACTCTGAAGGACATGACGCCAAAAGTTGTCAGTTTTTTCCCTACTGTTTGAACTACAGTCAATGAAACAACGGCTACTTATAATCCAATATGTAAATTAACGAAATTTTAACGTAAAATTTTTTCCCATAACGTTTTGTAAAAAACAATTGTAATTTAAAATGAATGTTTTTACATTATTGTAGCAAATGATATGTTTGTACTAAAATATCATTTGCTACAAAACCGTGAAACCGTGAAAGTTTGCAGAGGAGGAAGTGGTCAGTTTATGATTACTTTGGGGTCAATTATCTAGAAGAGAATATCAGTTTGACAGATTCGGCCAATGCAAGGATGGACATTGCTACAGCCCACAGTCGGCCACAACAAATCCTGTCGATATTTCTACGTTCAGTGGTGGCGGGGTGGTCGGCTGTACAGAAGAAGTACAAGTCTCAGTTCATCGTTTACAGCTGCAAATTTAAACACTACGCCGAATGTCATTATAGTGAACATGGTTCATAATATTTTATAAGCTTATGGAAATAGGGTTTGCTGCAGTAAGACGAATAATATTCGCAGGCAATTATCCGTACATTGTGGACTGATACACCAATGGAAGAGTCTGATAGCACCATTTATAAACACCTGTTGTTGTTGTTACTTATGGCAATTGCCTACAGACAAGCCCCCCGCTGATGCAGCGGCAGATTTAAGCCGAATGAACTAGGGCCAAGAGTACGACTTAGCTACACACTCGCCACATTTGCTTACACAACCCCTTTTTACAGGGGGGCATTCACACGCCTCACAAATATAACACAGAAGAACATCCATGCCCAAACCGGGACTCCCAGAACACGAGGAAGACGTGCTACCTCTGTGCCAGAAAGCCGGCTGAAAACACTTAAACAACTGTAAGAAATATAAAAATTTGAATAATGTTTTAATCATATAAACTTGATAATAATTAATTCAATATTTAATTTTTGTTATTAATATTCTTTTCACTTGACGATTTTATTGTACCAGTCATTTACGCATATAAATTATAATATGTGTCAGTAAAAAGACTATTTTATGTCAATGCATACCCCCTGAGGTGCATATCGAAACGAGGATGGGGTTCTTCCGGTATGGTGCTTGGATCTCTTCACCCTGGAGTATACACAAATAGGTAGAAAGCGGGTTTCTTCCATCGATGAAAGAGCGTACTTCCTTCGGGAAAGGTTGTACCGTAACCGGTAATGGTCCGCTCAGCCACAGTTCTTGCAAGTGTTGCTATTCTGGTCATTCAGTTTTCTTTATACGTGTGCCTTTCTGCGGGTCGAAGAGTCAATGATTTCACTTAGATAAATACATAGAACATAGAAGCGTCCAGGAAAAATTAAGGATAGAATGTTTACTCTTATTTTGAGCAGTTAAATATCAGTAGCATCAGTTGGTTACTCCTAGTATAAGCAGTCAAATATCAGCAGCAACAATTATTTACTGGTAGTTTAATCAGCCAAATATCAGCAGCAGCAATTAGTTACTCCTGGTTTAAGCGGTCAAATATCAACAGCAGCAATTAGTTACTCCTGGTTTAAGCGGTCAAATATCAACAGCATCAGTTAGTTACTCCTAGTTTAATCAGCTAAATATCAGCAGCAGCAATTATTTTCTCTAGTTTAATCAGCCAAATATCAGCAGCATCAGTTAATTAGTCCTAGTTTAATCAGCCAAATATATTAGCAGTATCAGTTAATTAGTCCTAGTTTAATCAGCCAAATATCAGCAGCATCAGTTAGTCCTAGTTTGAGCAGTCAAATATCAGCAGCATCACTAAGTTACTCCTAGTTTAATAAGAAATATCAGCAGCATCAGTTAGTTACTCCTGGTTTAAGCAGTCAAATATCAACAGCAGCAATTAGTTTCTCCTAGTTTAATCAGTCCAATATCAACACCATCGGTTAGATAGTCCTGGTTTATGCAGCCAAATATCAACAGCAGCAATTAGTTACTCCTAGTACAAGCAGTCAAATAGCAACAGCATCAATTAGTTACTCCTAGTTTAATCAGTCAAATATCAACAGCAGCAGTTAGTTACTCTTAGTTGAATCATCCAAATATCAGCAACATCAATTAGTTACTCCTGGTTTAAGCAATTAAATATTGAGTAAGAGAAAATATACTTTATTCACCTTCCCAGAGATATCAAAGGGCTTGAGAAAGTAGAAAATTGTATGTATTCCCAGAGTTGATTCTTTGAATTTTCATTGAACATAGGGGAAAAAAATAATCAATTTAAAGTTTACTTTACTTTTATGGACTTTAAGGTCTTCGTGTTACAATTTGATAAAATTTTAACACAATTGATAAATTGTACAATTTGATAAAATTGTAACACAATTTATAAATTGTGCAATTTGATAAAATCAGTTTAAATTATTAAATTATCTACTCGCTGTTTAACTTTTATTTAAAACAGAATCAAAATTCGAAACTATAGATAATATGTGAAAAGTTTAGATTCTATTTTTTGAAATTCATTACATTCTTTATTGAGTTTTACCGAAGAATGCCAGTCTATTTTTATTCAAAACAGAAATGCTGCCTTTAAGCTGCCCAAAGTAAATCTCTGTAATATTTCGTTTCAACGAATTTAAATCTCACAAAAATTCGCGTATATTACATTTCGTTCCATTTCTTTCCCTTTATTCCAATAATAATTCTTCCCCCAGACAAAAAGAAAATCGCGAATCATTCAGAGGAGAGACGTAACAGAAAAATTCGTTTTATTGAAAGCTCCCGTCTTCTTTCGACATGCGAATAGACTGTTTATTTGTTTATTTTTCCCCTCCTCTTTCGGACCATCCCTTTTCTCATGAATAAATTCACCGTGACAAGAAAAAGGAAAAAAAAGAATAGAATTGTGAAGAGAACTGCGTGAGTGATTTGTAGGTAGATGGGGGTTTGAGATTCAAGAGTGCTATACGACATTGAAGAAGCTGGTTATTCCATTCCTGTACGTGTCTAAGAGGTCATCTGTATTCCAAAAAGCTAGGACTATGTGAATGATTTTCTTTTCCTAACAGAAGGATTTTATTAGAGGCAGCATGTGTAGCAGTCTCTGAAAGCTAATCTTAAAAAAAATATATCGGGAGAAGAAAGATGTTTACAGTAAATAATATTATATACTTACTTCAACCGGGTTAGCCTGGTTGGTAGAGCGTTGGACTCATACTCCTTAGGTTACAAGTTCGAAACTCACCGACCAAAAGATTCCCCCGAGTGTGTGGCGGCTGACGCTCGTTAAATCTCTACGTGGTCGCAAAGTCCTCCATGTCGAGAGTAATATCACTGGGGGTACTGGGTCAGAGGTGATCGTTCTCTGTTCCAGGTCTAAATTATAATCTATAGATGAATGAATGAAAATGCATGAATGATGTTCGCCCCATAAAAAGGGTTGTGACGTGTGAGTGTGTAGCTAAGTCGTATTCTTGGTCGTAGTTGGCTCTACTGAAAAATGAGACGCTCAATTAGGTTTTAATCGCTGACAGTCAGTAGGCTCGAAAAAGGGCCATAAATAATGTTACGTTTTTAGCTTTTTCTGATTGACTGGACTTTACTTGAGGACAGCACAAACAAATTTATTTAAAGCTATTTACAAGTATTTACAGGTTTGACTCGATAAAGTAAAACTTCAGATAAACACAATCCAGTAGTCAACAGTCACTTACAGCGTTAACGCAAGCCTTACGCACAATAAACACAGACTGCAAAACAGCCATCGTATAGCACAGCAAACAGTAAATCACAGCGAGCTCAATAACACAGCGTTAACAGCAAACGTAAACACAGCTCACTAATAACAAGCGCGAAAAGTAATCCGCTAGTCACTGCGGCAGCCCGTCCCTTATATTGCCGGGCGAGGGAGAAAAGAACCTTCGGAAATCACCGAGAGAGATTCAGCGGCTTTCAGACTGTTCCTTTCGCCAAACCAATCCGGCTGGCGCCAAGCTCTTTGACGCCGTCGCCAAGCGGTCTCCCTTCCACGCTTTCAGCGGTGTTTCGCCGGCTTGTAACAATAATGACAACGACAACATACTTACTTATACCTGCTTTTTGAATATAAAAGCAGTAAGAGGTTATTATTTTGATGTAAATGCTTAATAAAAATTACATAAGTTTAATGCCGGCGTCCCGGCATAGCGGCGGCCGGCGTCCCGGTTTTCGGCGTCCCGGCATAGGGGTAGCGTGTCTTCCCCGTGATCTGGGCGTTCTGGGTTAGAGTCCCGGTTCGGGGTTGGTTGTTCTTTTGTGTTCTATCTATAAGATGTTTGAATTTGTTCCCCTCCCCCCCGGGAAAAAAAGGCTGTACAAGCGATTGTGGTGAGTGAGTAGCAAAAGTCGTACTCTTGGCCCTAGTTGGCGCTACTACAAAACAAGAGACGCTTATTTCGGCTTAAATTCGCTAACTACCTCAGTGAGCTTGTCCATGGCAAGTGCTCTAAGAAAGAACAAGAACACATTAGTTCTTGTTATAAAAAAACTTTTTTACATCTCTACTAATAATAAGAATGAAGGAGTATGTTACTGTCCTACAAGCTATACCGTTTGACCTAGCGTTGCCAAATCGGGAGGATGAAAATTGGAATTTTGGAGTGAAGCTTTTGAAAGTTTAAACAGAATTTTAACTATTTGAAAATTAAGCTAAATAATGGTATTTTTTCGTGATAATTTTTAAAAATATCATTGAGCAAATATAAAGTTTACGCTGATTCAAAATTAAAAAAAAAAAACATTCTTTTAATGATTTATGAATTTCTTTTACTAAATTTTGATAATTAACCTCTTAACTCCCGCTCGTGTGAAAATAAGGGGCTACGGTTCCGATTTCCATTTCTCGCGCCCGTGATATTTCCGGGTTGGGGTGTTCAATAGTAACGCGACAAAACCATTAGAACCAAATCTTTTATTTTGTCCGGAAGACATTTTATTTCTCATTTCACACACCAGATGGCAGTATAAGTCTATTTTAAATGTAATTTCAGATAGTTTATTTTTACCACATCAGTGGTAGCACTAATCGAATACGTGTATTTGTAATATGTATTTTGCAATTTTAGCCAGAGCCCGCCCAGTTACTTCGTTATACCTGACCCAGTTGAATACTTGTGTTTTGTGTTGAATATACTTTTTAATGTTGTGTTCCTTATGGAGTACAAAGTTTGATGTTCCAGAAGAGACAAAAATAATTAGAGATGCAGGAAGGAAACTACGGTCCAGATTGTGGCGTTGGCATCTATATCTCATGCTTTGAAATTTACCGCTCAAGAAAAATGAACTAATCTTTACTTATATTAGACGTAAGATTAATAAAATTCTCTTTTAATGTTTAAAAGACGTATTTCTTGAATTTTTGCTGCTTGCTGGGAAACCAACATTCAGTGAAAATGAGCCTGAATGTTGGCTTTTTATAAAATTTTAATCTAAAAAATATCGAAAATTAAAAATTGAATACATATATTGTTCCTTCCCCTAATTTTACTTAATTTTCTTAGATAAAAATATACTTTTATGACCGTTCTCTTAAAAGTTATCCGATTGTTAAGTTTTTTTTTTTTTTTAAATTTCCAATAACAGATTACATTTGTGCCTAGAATTGGATGAAAGTTTCATGTATTTAATTTGACGAACACTTAGTTCTGCATACATATATCCACAACAAGGTGAAGCAACAAGGTATATCTTCACGAAATATCGTTCCTTAAACGAATCACTTTATTATACGTTTACTTAAAAAAATACTTGTTAATCTAGGTTTTATTGTATTAAACATTGTAGAGGAGCCAATATATATGTATTATAATATAATGCAAAAACCTTATTTTTAAGCAGTTCCGTGGCCAAAGAGAGAAAGCACTTTTAAATTTTAAAATTTTCGATCAATTTCCTTCTGGGAAGTATATTCTATGTACAAGCAAAAAAAAGACGAAATACATTAGTTCACAACAAAAGAGATTCGAAAAGATCGCGAACTTTTCTCTTAGTGATTTTATGCTATGAGATTCTGTTAGGGATTTCTTTACACGTGTCGATTTAGGAAAGGGAAATATACCCATCTTTTATAAGAATTTATCGAGCAGAACAGATTTTTATCCACTCTGAGCGGAAAAATTTGCTGATTAAAGCAATTTTACTAAGCTCGTGTAGGATTAATAAAATAAAAACGGTGGAAATGGATCAGGAAGTCGGAGACCATTTTAGAACGAATATGGATAATTAATTAAATTAAGATAAAACTTAAAAATTAACTAAGATTTAAATCAATTTAAAAATATTATATATAATATAGCATTTTGTATGATCATAACAGCATCAGAATTTTATTTAGTGTTTTAACTAAAGCGAAAAATGGTTCAATTCGATGAAACTTCTTACAATAATAATAAATTCAGTAAAACATGCTTTTATTATGCCGTTATTATTTTATTGCGCTTTTATGAAAACATTTTTACAAATTTTTGAACTTTTAAAGCCTTTTTTTAACCGAAAGCAAAGTCTTGTGGTACTTTGAGTTATCATCCAAATTTTAACTAAACCAAGAGATTCACTGATAATTAAGTTTGTGAAAAATTTGAAATAGTGCATTGCTATCGAGAATATATAACTATGCAAAATTTTAAAACTTTACTGCAGTGTGAAAAAGGTTAATTATGAACCTTGAACTGTTTTTATTAAGACGAAAAAAGCAAGCTAAAAATTAAATTAAAAATTGAACTACTATCGCCAAAATTTTTTGGATTGTAATATTTTTAGTTTGAAACGTCAAACTTTAAATTATTTTCAAAATTTTCTTTTCATTTCAGAAAATTAGAAAAAAATATTTATCCAATATCGTTATAACATGCACATGAGTAAATATATTTACTAAAATAAAAATATT
Organism: Argiope argentata; assembly: GCA_026289955.1. NCBI lineage: Eukaryota > Metazoa > Arthropoda > Arachnida > Araneae > Araneidae > Argiope > Argiope argentata. The sequence continues at coordinate 2,257,657 of JAOUZG010031086.1, forward strand.
GCCCAAAAAATTTATTTTAAAAACTTTTTTAACTTTTTTATAATTATAAAAGTTGTGCAGAATTAAAGTGTTATCAATGAAAATCTTTTGTTTCAGATTTAAAATAGTGTAAAATTGTTATTTTTTTGTTATAAAACACCCCTCAAGCTGAAATAAATAATCGGAATTTTTATCAATTCTTAATCAAAGTTCAAACTTTAATTTTGAAAACAATTTTTCATCAAGCATATATTATTCAAGAAATAGCTATCAAGAGAATTGTACAATTCTATATCCAGCCATTTACACTAAAGAGTTTAATCGTGCGTGTGACGTTATATTTTGTTTGTATTATGATTACTTATAAATATTATCACTTAAAATCTTAAAAATTGGTAAATTAAAATCAATAAAAAAATTTATTGGTTTTTTCTTATATATACGTTTGTTAAAAAACTTTTTTCGATGCCAGAATCATTATTTTAATAGTTTTCAATGAATTTACTTCTTGTAGAAATAATTTATTATACAATAATTCTGCTTATTACAATAGAAGTTAACATTAAATATTTTATTACAAAACAAAATTTGCTAATTTGATGTCAATAAAGTAATTCTTTTGAAAGTTTGGCTTCATTCAAAAATATGGAAAAGAAACTAAGGGCGAAAGAGATATTTTAAAAAAAAATTTATCAAAAGTTTTTTTAAATCTTCTGCCTTGTTTTAAATATTTTATACAGAGAATCTGCTTGATTTCAAATTTTTTGAATTTCAGTACCAACCTAAATTTTCAAAAGATTTTTGAAAAGACATAATATTTAATTTTCCCAGAGGACGTAGCTACAAATACATATAAATGCACATATCAACATTGACATCAAATACACAGAAGTTTTGTTTAATTTTTTTTCTGATTAATTCACAAAACACAAGTTCTATATTTGTTCTTTTATAAGCTTAACTGCATCTTTAAAAATATCAATCCCCTACAAAAGAAAAATGCCGAAGAGAAGGGAGAGGAGAGGAGAGAAAGGGAAGAGAGGAAAAGAGGGATTCTTAGTTGAAAGAAAAATTATGATGTATTGGATAATTCTTTTTAAATCTATCAAAATTCTCACATTATTATCATGTGAGAACATGATGTTGTTTTAGTTATGGGGTTTTGTGGCGTCTCCTAAAAAATGTAGGCAATGAATTATTCGGTAAATATCATAATCCAAATCTGTTAACAGACATTTAGCAGACGATTTCTTTTCAGACATTTTATAACTGCCACAATTTTTATTTTATTTAAAATATTATTCAAAATTAAAAGTAAACGATATTTTCTTTGATAAACATATTTTATTAATTTTATTTTCGTTTTTTTATTTGTCTTTTTTTATTTTACTTATTTTACTTGTTGTATTATACTTGTTTCATTTTACTTTAAAATGTTTTATTTTGCTTGTTTTATTGTATTTGTTTTATTTTACTTTAAAATCTGTTAACAGACATTTAGCAAACGATTTCTTTTCAGATATATTATAACTTCTGCTATTTTTATTTTAATTAAAGTATTATTCAAGGTTAAAAGCAAACTATTTTTTTCATTCATAAACATATTTTATTCATTTTATTTTCTTTTTTTTTTAATTTGTCTTGCTTTATTTTACTTGTTTTATTGTACTTGTTTTATTCCATTTTAAAATCTTCAAATCTTTTATTTTTTGCTTGTTTTATTTTACTTTAAAATCTGTTAACAGACATTTAGCAGACGATTTTTTTCAGACATTTTATAATTTATACTATTTTATACTATTTTTATTTTAATTAAAATATTATTCAAAGTTAAAAGCAGACAATTTTCTTCTTTATAAACATGTTTTATTCATTTTAGTTTCGTATTTTAAAATTTTCTTGTTTTGTTTTACTTATTTTACTTGTTGTATTGTACTCGTTTCATTTCACTTTAAAACCTGTTAACAGACATTTAGCAGACGATAACTTTTATAACTTCTGCAATTTTTATTTTAATTAAAATATCATTAAAAGTTAAAATCAAACGATTTTTTACTTTGATAAACATATTTTATTAATTTCATTTTCGTTTTTTTATTTGTCTTGTTTTATTTTACTTTTTGTATTGTACTTGTTTATTTTACTTTTAAAATATTTTATTTTACTTATTTTTTTTACTTGTTTTATTTTACTTTAAAATATGTTAACAGACATTTAGCAGACGATTTCTTTTCAGACATTTTATAACTTCTACTATTTTTACTTTAATTAAAATATTATTCAAAGTTAAAAGCAAACGATTTTTTTACTTTCATAAACATATTTTATTAATTTCTTTTTCGTTTTTTTTTCAATTTGTCTTGTTTTATTTTACTTTTCAGTGCTGTAATTCTTTGTCACATCTTCTAATTTAAACATTGATGTTCCATAACTGTAATTTATGCTTCATTTTCACACCATCCATCATACAGAAGGAAACTTATTAACATCTTACGCACGGAAGCTAAGTAATAGATAAGAGAAACCACGCAACCTCATAAAACCAGCGATGACAAGCTTTCATAAAGCTTGGCGACATTTTTTTTTCTTTATTTATCTATTCATATTAGATATTCATAAGGTGACGGTTCCACAAATTGAACAACAAAGCAAACCCATCCCATCCCTGCCGCTGTGTTTACTTACATCATGAATTTTGATTATTAACCACATTTCGTACTGTAGCAGATTCTGTGCAGGTGGCTGTGGGGGATGGAGGCATGTCATAACTTTCCAACAAACGTCGATCGTTTACAGTTGTTTCTGTTTGCATGTGTCACGCCATCCCAGATAAGGTCAGCTGTCTTTTTTTAAAGAAAATTTACCGCCAAATGGCTGTTGTGGACTTTCTTTTTTTTGTTTCGTTATTGCGTATAATTTAGTGATGGAACGTTAGCTGGAGGATCGATAAATCGACTGGCGCTGGTGTAGGCCAGTCCGTTTTGTCCTACCTGTAGATCTGCTTACTAAACTTCACTTTTTCCTGTCACGATTAATGTTCTAACTTTTTCAGACGCCACTTGGTTGACAGGAAATGAGCAACGACAGAGGTGGGTTTCGCTCTTGTGTTAATTTATGGGGAAAGGCCAGCGAAAATGATTTCTGTTTGGTGTTATTCGAATCGCTTGTTTACAAGTTTGCTGTGATGGAGTGTGATTACAGCTTGGTGTTAATGAAGTTGTTAAAAAGTTGAAATGAAAGCGTTGCTATCTGTATAAACAGATGTCTTGGAAGATTTTGTTGTTATAAGCTACCAAATTGCTTGCGGATGCAATTACAAAAATACAGTAATCATTCTTCTTTGGAAATATCGATATAATTTTTTAAGTGATTCCAAATTAATACATTATCTTGCATTTGAAACAGCATTTCAAGATCTTCAATATTTTATTTTTTCAAAAATCTTATTTATTACGTGTTTCATATTTGGTTATAATTAAATTTGGATTTAAAAAAAGGAATCAAAATCAAATCACATCTAAATAAACACTTTTGAAGTGACAAGGAAAATGGAGAATTGTATGCAGAAGAGATACCTTTTGATAAATCAAGTTTAAATATCTTGAAAATTGAAGAAAAATCCGTTTTATCAAATAAAATTTTTGCCATTTGAAGATTTACTTAAATTCTTCAACGACCGATTTTTTTCGTTAAAAAAATGTATTAACAGTATCGAAATAGTTAATGATACATCTCGAGTATCATATAAATATAATACATTTTGTTAAAAAATAACTTTTGAAGGAAGTTTATTATTGACAAGATTCATTCGGCTAAAAATAATTTTATGAAGGTTATGTAAAAACTATGTTGACATGGGACATATGTTGCCAGATATGCGAGTCAAAGTGATGAAAGATTTTTTTAATGGAAGTAAAAAGCTAAAAAGAGCATTCGAAAGACAATTCATAGAAAAAGCTGCAACCCCCGATTGGATAGAAGAAATGCGTCAGTTTTATATTTGGGAAGAACCCAAGTAAGTCCTTTGAATTTTTTTTCCTTCATGAATACGGACGTTAAATGAAACATTTGAAGCATAAATATTCTCAAAATATTTTACAAACAAACGTTAAATAATAAGCCCTGTTCTAAAATATTAATTAAAACAGTGAATGATTTATAATTAACAATGGAAACAATTTGTTTTATTTTATTCTTATTTGTTAAATTTTTGTTATTCGTTTTATATTAATTAAAAACAAAAATGATGTTTTGTGATCTTATTTGTGAGTATCAGTAGGATAAATACTGAAATAGAATTGTATCATGTGTCTTAAACTGGTGTTAGGAGGGACTGATTAGGTGATTTTCATGAAAAATTAATTGTAAACCTATATAATGCAGAAAATATTTTAAAATGTTTCCATTCCTTATAAATTAGGAATAAATATTTGAAATTTTTGCTTCTACTTGAAGAAATCTGATCTTGCGAGAAATTATAAAGAGCAATTTAAATAATTATTCTCTTTGATCTTTTACCATTTTGAAGATATCTGACTTTGCGAGAAATGATAAAGAGCAATTTAAATAATTCTACTCTTTGATCTTCTACCATTTGAAGAGATCTAACATTGCGAGAAATCATAAAGAGCGATTTAAATAATTCTTCTTTTTGATCTTCTACCATTTGGAGAAATCTGACATTGCTAGAAATTATAAAGAACAATTTAAATAATTCTACTCTTTGATCTTCTACCATTTGAAGAGATCTAACATTGCGAGAGATTATAAAGAGCGATTTAAATAATTCTACTTTTCGATCTTCTACCGTTTGGAGAAATCTGACATTGTGAGAAATTATAAAGAGCGATTAAAATCATTTTACTGAGATAAAAATAAACTTGTTATATTTATATAGTGAGCGATATTTTTTCAGGGACAAGCCTGAAATAAGAATACATAATACCATAATATTGGCATTTCAAGATTTGTGTGTCGATGTCCAATAACATGAATAAAAACTTTTGCATTTTATGAAGAGGAATCGACGAAGATAATTCCGTGAATTCTACAAGATTGATAGATTCGGAAATGAATCGCCTCTTTTCGTATGCATTGAAAATTACAAGTTAAGAATCCGAAAGAAAATTTCATACTTTCATATCTTTTTGGTATATAGTTCAGCTACCTTTTCGCTTGGCTTGAGAAAGGCTATTGATTTAATTTCAAGCATATGTCAACGCTACTGGCAAACTCCCAAGTGTGAATGGAACCTCGACCCCTTTCTTCACACCACTGAAGCAGAAACAATCTCATCTTCACCGAAGAAAATTACTTTTTTAGTTGGAAAAAAATAATAATACATCGTTTCGAACTTCCTGTTCCGTGAGGATAAGTCCATTAAGAAAGATGAAAAACCATTGCCATTTAATAAAACAAAATGTTTGACTTTTCTCACAAATATGTAGGAGATATCTCGTTATTAATATCCGATGTGTAAATACATTAATATTGATTGGAACTATTCTCAAGAATGATATTACAACTTAGAAAAACCTTCAGTATCGTTTCTTATGCCATAAACTTTTGAAGTATTTTTATTCTCCAATGATTTTTACAACTTTCATTTTTTTAAAAAAATATTGTTCTATCAAGTTTCGTTTGAGATTTAGAATAATTCGAAAAATGATAGTCAGCATAACAACAACTAATAGTCAATAGCAGTTTGTGAATAAGAAGATATATGAAGATTCAATAATTGGAATAAATTTTTAAAAAATCGTTTGCTTTATATTCAAAATGTTTATAAAAACATATTGAAAAATTTTGTGAACATATTGAAAAAGTTTGTTTTTTTCAAACGATTTGAAGAATATTTATGTTAAGTTTTTATCAACAAAGTCAAAGATGATCACAACAATATTCTTGAAACTGTAATTATATTAAGAACATTAAAAGAAAATATCGATTTCTTTTCTAATATTGATGTTTTTGAATTTATGTGTGATTATTTCGCTCTACTTTTCTGATTAATTCTGAAGAATTATTATAAAATTATCTGAAAGATATAATAAATATGGAAAAGAACTAAACTGTAACTGTTCTATGAAGTTTAAGTTTCTGTTGCCATTAAATGAATGATTAACTGAAAATAAGCAGACAATCATATATTTGTGATAATATAAAATATAAACAAGTTGCTGATGAAAGCTTCTATAAAATTTTTCGAATTTGATGTCAATGCTTCGTATTAAAATATCACATAAATTGGATAATCGCTGAAGTAAGAACTCTCCAATATTTTATCTTCATAATTTTTTTCCAAACTTCCAAGAAGTATCTCTTCTACAGTAAAGCGATATTTTAAAGGATATAACTACCTCATTTAAAATATTCTCCTCATCGAGGTTGAATGGATGAAAGAAAACTATTTAACGAACCGTGAAATATACCAGCAGTGTAACTATTTTATGCCGGCGATTCAAGCGTAAACGCAGCAAATAAAGAACTTTTTCCATTCTGGAACATCTTTCTGGCGGGAAAAATCGATGCCAACATCATTTATTTCTTGTAAAAATGTTCCACTGGCTTTTAAGTGTCATCGCCGCAATAATATCAATTTTATAACTTTTCATAACTGTAAGAAGATTGAAAAATTTCGGTACTTAATAATATTTACTGGCTACATAAATTGATTCGAAATAACAAGAATGATTTCTTCAAGATATATTTTATTTATAACGACTTCCTGAACAAAAATGAAGTTATTTATGATTATATTATAGAATTGCTATAAAATGTTTTCAGAGTTTAAGTCGATGGAAAATTGTAGAAAATTCATCGCTTTTAGTATTTTTTTAAAACTGAAATTAGTATCATTTTATCTTTTTATTTGAACGCCATTTGCATCATTTTTGAAATTTAAAAATAAAATATAGAAATGTTTAGAATCCTTTGAAATATTTTTAGTGTCATACAGTGTCATTCTGAAATATGCCATTGAAAATTGAAAAGGAAGAATTCCATTATTTTGTCATGATGTATTATCTTAACTTCAACTAATAATTTATACATTTTACTATTCAAAAATTCAAACAAATGAGATATATGTTTCATACAATTGTTCAACTTCAAGAACAGAAAATAATTCTCTTTTGAAAAAACTTGAAACCTGCCTGTAGGTCACTTTAAAAGAATATATTTATAATTACTGTTATAAATATTTAGTGTTGAAAATTATCTAAATATGTTGAACCTTCTGATTGTACAATATTGAAAATCTTAGCCAGATCACTCTGCCCATAAAATCATTTTAGAACATTAAAAGAAAACATCGATTTTTTTCTAATATTGATGTATGTGAATTAATGTGCAATTATTTCTATCTACTATTCTGATTAATTCTGAAGAATGATTATGAATTAATCTATCGAAAGTACTAAATATGGAAAAGAACTAAATATGGGCGAGAGAAATACCTTGTTTTCTTTTTTTTTATCCAAGAATTAGAATGGAATAATTTATATTTATGATTACCATACCGATTCATCTATGATTACGATATTAAAAAATTTTTAAAATAATTAAATCTGTTGCATTTTGTATCTTTCAAACTCTCATATAGAGCAACTATAAATATCTGTTATGTCGTCAAGTTAATATAGATTAATTTCTGTATTATCAAGCATTTCTAAAGAAACAAGATAATTCTAATGGAACAATGATTAGGATATTTAGTGTGGGTAAAAAACAACCACCTGAATATCCCGACAATGAAGATTTAGACATTGGGTAAGTTCTACTGATTTTTTTAGCATGCAGTTCATAGAGATGTAGATTCAGTATATATTTTATTTCGAAAAGAAAATCTTTCTTATTTGATGCCAACTCTGTGTATGAAACTTTGAAGAATTTCGAAACTTTTCGAGAAAACCTGACTATATTTTTTATGGAAACATTAGCATCGATTTCGTAAACGCATTGCACAAAAATACGATTTCAGTGAAAATTTTTTTTAAAAAAAGACGAAAATCGTTCGCTTTAAGAATGGTTTCACCTACATAACCGAAAAATGATTTTTTTTCCTTCCAAGGAAAAACGTATTATATAAAACATTCTATAAATATTTATGTCCTAAACAGAAAAGAGCGAGTTTGAATAAATTTACTAAAAAAAGGAATTCTTATTCTTTTAATAATTCATATTTATTTTCGGAAAAAAAGATAGTTTTTTCTTGGAAAAAGGAGACTCTTTACCTTAGATGCATTTAAGGGAAAAAAATATTCCATTGTATTTTTGATCTAATCAAAGAAGACATTAATATACTAATATATCTATTTCATTTTCATAAGTATATATAATTTTTTCTAGTGTCAGTATCAATGCAAACATATTAAATATTTTGCAACTGCTTAGTTTTAGAATAAACATTAAACAAATTTTGGACAAGAATAATAATCCATGCTATACTAACATCTGCTCGTTATATTTCTATGAATAATGTATTAAAGCCATTTTTCTTTCAACAAAATTCGCAAAAAATTCTGAAATTTATTCTTTGCTTCACATTTGTATTCTATTATATGAATGTTAAGTGACCTCTATAGAATATCCTACTTTCTCTTAAACTGAAAATTCAGCAGTAAATCATTATTATTTTCACTTTTTTATACTTTTCAGATAATAATGAAATTTGTCTGTATTGGTATTTCTACATTTTAGTGCATTACACGCCAAACCATTTGACCTAGAACACAACAGGTTTGTGATAATTATATTTTGTAGGGTAAAAAAAGTTATCTTATGAGCGACCATGTTCCAATTTGAGTTTTAATTAACCCCTTGAACGGAAATGACGAGTCCAGTTCGTCATAAATCAACTGAATTATTGAGGTTTCATGCTTTTTTTGAGAGAGAAGAATGTGTAAGTCATATCGAGTCTATTGCTTTGATATACTAATGTCCATGCTTATAGTTACCTTTAGAATGTAATTTGTATAAATCTATATGTATAAATGTTGAAACACGCACTTACTTTCGTTTAAATACTATGTAGAACTGTAATATTTTTAATGAAGAATTAACCGACTCTAATTATATATATATATATATATATATATATATATAATGTATGTGTGTGTGAAACAAATATTATTTTTAATAATAACAAATTGTGAACTCTTCTTTCTGATGTTAACGCTAAACATATTTTATTTTCCATTATAAATATATAAACAAGCAATGCCTTTTTATAATTTACCATTTCCCCTTTTAATTTTATACCATGATGCGATTAAATATTTTATGGCTTTTGATTAATACCATTGGTAAAATGCAATTTCAACCTCAGTAAATATTTTCGAGGGAATTTAAAATATATTAAATATTCTATCTTTTAATATGGTAAATATTCGATCAATATATTATATTAAGAAATTGTAATCATTTTTGGAAACTTTATATTAATATCAAATTTTAAAAAATATATTTTCCCATATATTTTTTTTATCTCCTCTTTCTCTTTCAAACTTACGAAATTCTTTAGAATAATTTCTCTGCTTTAAATTTTGGCGTCACATTTTGATTTAAGAATCCAAACAATATATGTTGCTTCGAGAAAAAAACTCTTCGAACTAAGAGATTCGTATATGACTCTGAATACTGTTCAAAGAATACAATTCAATCAATACTGTCCAGGTGGAAACAGACATAAAATTTGGGAATATAATAATTCACGGAATATATTCATCTATCAGATTCTTCAATATTTGCCGACAAAAATTATTGAAAATAATTATTTTGAATATTAATATTCCATCTAAATTATTATTTGTGTTTTTGAATTACATTTTATTTTCATAATTTTCATTAACATTTCATTTCTTGGTCTTTTTTCTTACTTAAGAGTTGTGCAAATGTTGTCTTATAAAAGCGTTGCAATGTAAATGAATTTAGGCAGCATTGATAGAAATTCAAGCTTAGTTGCACCCATCCTGATAATAAAATATTTGCCTGATTGGATAATTAATGCAAAAAGTGTTTAGTTTAGGGGAAGAACGAAATGTGCTTACGCTGCATTGATTAACGTAGATATTGTTATACATTCGCGAGTTTTATAAAATTTCCCTTTTTCCGATTAATAAGGACCAAACCCTTTTCACATCATTGGATGTTTAGATATAATAGAATGTAAAAGGGGTTATTCTAAAGTAAACAAAATGATATTTGCATATAACTTAGAAGTTGACATACACAAAAAACAGCATTCATACTTTCCAATTAATGTATCCAATTAATCGATTAACCGTTTGAGACTAGACACCTTCCACATCACTGAATGTCTGGATTATTAGGTAATAATAGTTAAAAAAATTTTAAAGAAAAAATTGAAATGGGCTTATAACACATAACTAAGACACTAGAAAATGTAGGTGTATTCATGGCACAGTAAAACTCCAATTATTCCAATTAATAAGGATCATCCCGATCCAGGTAATCGAATATCAAGATAATTTTATACATTCGGGCATTAATTAAAATTTAAATTATTCAGATTAATTAAAGCCAAATACTTTCAACATAAGTGTATGCCTAGATAAGTAGGTATAATATTATTTATATTAAAAAAACAAAATGGAATTCTAAAATAACATATAAATTGACATAGACTCTTACAGAAAAACTTAATGTTTGAGTTTGTTCAGTGGAGCTCCAATTAAGCGATATTGAAACCAAATACATTCGACAAAACTGAATTTTCGGATAATTAATTAATTGCCATAAAAGTTTATTTTTTTAAAGGAAAAAAGGGAAATTGTATATAATTGCAGATGTAGGTATATTCTCAAAGGTATGAGTATATTCATGACTCGATTAAACCTTAATTATTCGGATTAATACAGATAAGATTGATACAGATAGTTGTAAAAAATCCCATATCTATCAAGAAAAAGATTTCAGATAATATATTAATTTAAAAATACTATTATTTACGTTTTCGGATTTTGCTATATAGACAGCCTTTTGACAAAGCAGTTGTATATCAAAAGGCATGCAATGATATTTTAAAATTTAATTTAATTATAATTAATTTCTTAATTTCGCCCACGCCAAAGTCATTCTGAAATATTGTCTTTTTTCCATTCCATTCCTTTTTTTTCTATTTAATTAAATCAAATGAAGCTTTGTAAAATTACTGCGTCATCGCCTCTACGAACGTAGTAAAGGGGCAGAGGATGGTTGATGTAGATGTATTCTTCTACAGGATTCTTGCTTTTCTCCTGTCAAGGTCAACATGTGTGAGAATTCCTGTCAAAATTCGTGTCATATTTATAAAAATCGTATGGTATATAAAACCAGGGATAAAGGATTTCGTTCTTTTTTCTCCCTTTAATACCTTTTGATTTTATATCGCACTATGAGTGGAAGTTGTACAAAAATTGTGACCTCTCGGGATGGAATA
>JAOUZG010031086.1:2269475-2285129 GCA_026289955.1 Argiope argentata
GATGGGGATTTTTTCGACACACACTTAGTCAGGCAAGTAAAACATGGGGATTTTTCATAAAAATATTTCGTTAAGGTCAGCAATTTTCATCCTTTCACTCGGAGCGTGGGAATCTGTCGTTTTTAGTCGATTCAGCAATTTTACACAGCTTCTGTTGAATTAATTAACTAGAACAACTGGAAGAGATCATGAAATTAGAGAATATTTTTAAAATAAAATTACGATGGGCTTAATTAAATTGAAAACTAGGAAATTCATTTGGATTTAAATAGGAGTTTAAAATATCATTACATATATATACAATTGATTTAAATAAGTTGATTATGGATAATTAAAATTCTACTATATAAAAATTAGTGAAGTATTTTTTTTCTTTTAATTAATTTTTTTGTGTGGAGAGAGCAGCTATTTATCTCCATTTCTTTCCGTAATTTTAGCGACTCCATAATATTAAAATGTATCTCAATGATATATATGCCGTCATTATTAATAAAAAGGCCTACAAGAAATATGATGGATCTGCTTTGAGGGGATATGCTTAGTGGCCTATATATTTCCTATAATGATGAAATTATTATCCCTAACAGCCCATCTTGACATTGGTTCTCCATCATGGCAATAACTGTCTTTCCTTGAGCTACCCAACCAGAACAAGAGGGATGGGCTTATCTGGATTAATACCATACAAAGCCCAGATTGCTGGCTATTAGAGGCCTTTATTATATTTAGAACAATTTGCCCCTCTCTGACTGAATTTTCCACTCCAAATGCCAGACGAATTCGGTAATAACAAATCAAAACTAAAGTTTTAGTCTTTGAGAGAATACGTTATTTTTAGTTATTAAAATTTTTTTTAAAAAAAATAGAATTTTTTTTTCTATTTAATTCCTACTACTATTAGCTCACACTCTCCTTATATATATCTTGTTCAAATTTTAAATCGTTAATAAAATACTTTCTATTCATCCGATCAAGTTCAAGAATTTTTTGAAAATTTATAGTGGATGACATTTGATGTAATTTTTTCAAATATTAATCCATTGATTTTTTATTAATTAAAAACTAATTTTCTCGCCTTTATAATAGCTCTTTATAGTTGTTGCAGTTGTTAGGTCTGGATAGAGTGATTCGTAGGGCGTTAGATTCGCATCCCTTGTGCTGCGAGTTTGAACCTGGTCTTAAATTTAATAAGGCATGGTTATAATTTCGTTTGTCGTGTCTTTCGGGTTAAATAAATAAGTAATATATATAAGTACACTGATTGATTGATTAAAATACTTATTTGGGTGATTAAAATATTTATCCTTGTCGAAAGTTATGCCACTTGGGGTACTGAGTCAAAGGTGATAGTTATTCGGATGCTCAAGGGTCCACATCCTCAGATGCTACTGCACCCCTCCTTCCGTTGTAAAGCGAAACACGAGAACAGCAATTGTAATTACTTAATAAAAAGTAACTAAAATAAGATTTTTCCTAATATTCAAACTAGGAATTGATTTTTAAAAAGTTTTTTATGTTACCTGTTTAATTTAAAAATACACACACAAATAAAATTCTGTCAAATGTTTTTATTGTTTGGAAGAGTATTTATTGTTCTACAAACAATTCTAAATATTTTTAGAACATCTTCTCTTGTATCTAATAGCTGATTTAGACAGTTTGAAGGTAGGTAGTAGTTATAATTTTTAGGGAGGGATAGCCTGGTTGGTAGGGCGTTGGATTCGCATCCCTTGAGCTGCAAGTTCGAACCTGGTCGCAAAGTTCTCCACATCGAGAGTTATACCACTAAGGGTGTTGAATAAAAAGTGATCGTTATTCGAGTGCTCAGGGTCCATACGCTCAAAATCGGTTGCACCCCTCCTTCCATTGTTAATTAGAACACGAGAACAACAATTGTAATTGCTTAACAAAAAGTAACTAAAATAAAATTTTTAAACTATATCCTAAAATTTTCCTAATATCCAAAGTAGGAATTGATTTTAAAAAAATGTTTTTTATATTACTTGTTTGAATTCAATTAACAGCTTTTGGCAAACATATATTATTCAGAAATATATGTTTGTATGTATATTTAATTGTTTGAATATATTCGTCTATATATAATATCGGATTTTTTTTCTGTTTGACTATTAGTATGGAGAGATTTATTTAAAATGTCTATTTGTTATTTGGTAACGCAAAAGAAATACTGATTCTATATACAAGTAGTTGCTTTAATTTTACAAAAAAATTATATTTCATAATTTATTATTATCTACGGAGGAGTATAATCTGGCAGTACAACTTTTAGGTCTATAAAAAATCAGCAAATTTGCGGATTATATGGAGGATTATTCGCAGACTATTAATGAAGTGGAGATTACAGTGAAAAATTTTCATGGTTTTTAACATATAATTTGCGGATTATGCGCATTAAATTACTGTAGTATTAACACCAGGAAAAAGACTTAGTCAAATGTTTTGGTAGAGCAAGGAAACCAGTTAAAATTTTACATATCAGTAAAACCGCGTTAGAGATTGATTGAAAAATTGATTTAAAAATATTTATTAGAAGCAGAAAAAAATGGTATCAAAATAAATTGATATGAACAAGAGTAATTAATTAAAAAGCTTAAAATTATGAGTTTTCAAAAATGTAAGAGTTATTTTTGCGAGAGTTATTTTTTGACGATATAGCAGTAAAACATAGAAACCCACCTTTCTTATTTTAAATATCTCATATTCTTAATATTTTTAAACTTTTTAAAGTTTATATATAGAGATAGATAGATATGTAGACCTTATAAGAAGCTTAATTACTTTCTTAAGTATGATTATATATATATATATATATATATATATATATATATATATATATATATATAATCTTCAAAGCATTCGAAAGACAGTATTTTGTTTTAGGCCCTAATTCGAAACCGACAGTAGCTTTGAAATTATGTCTATCTGTTCGTAAATGCTATAACTCAAAAACAGCTGCATGTTGTTTGGCATGGATCGGTAGTTTTAAATCGAAATTGTAGACTTTTACAAGTAAGCATATTTGAACGTCCATTTAAGAAAGCTTGGGTTTAATAATTCAAAAACAAAAAACTCTGAGCATCTGAAATTTCACCTTTTTGTAACTATTGTTTTATCCGTAAAATTTAAAACTCTTTTGAAATTTTGAATCAAATAGACTACCAAACATTTGTACGAAAAAAAATATAACCATTTTGATGGTGTATTTTGGTATGTTAAAATTTAATAACAGTTACTAATATTTATTAAAAGCGTTCACTTATCGTAATTTAATTTTCTAGGGAGGACCAGTTTCTTTAAAAAACAAATTACACTATTAGTACGCAATGCTCAACAACATTTTTAAAATACCCCCCCCCCCGATATTGGAACAATGCCCAACAACATTGTTAAAATATCATCAAATATTGGAACAATGGCCAACAGCATTGTTACAATGTCCTCACGATATTGGAACAATGCCCAACAGCATAGTTACAATACCATCACAATATTTTGAACAATGCCCAACAGCATTGTTACAATACCATCACAATATTGGAACAATGCCCACCGACATTGTTACAATACCCTCACTAAATTGGAAAAATCCTTAACAATATTGTTACAATATCCTCTCGATATTATAACAATGCCCAACAACATTGTTTCAATATACTCACGATATTGGAACCATGCCCAACAACATTGTTACAATAACCTCCCGATATTGGAACAATGCACAACAACATTGTTATAACATTCCTCTCGATATTGGAATAATGCCCAACAACATTGTTACAACATCCTAACAATTTTGGTCTGTAGAGGGGGGGGGGAGAAAAAAAGCGTAGAAATACCGAATACTAGTGGAAGCGAGATCCATTGCATTTTAAAACAGAAGTTTTATTTTCAATCAAATGTAGCTTGATTTTTATACTTTAATTCTCGGAAAAGAAAAGACATCTATAGATAGTGTAAACCGGGGTTTTCTAAAAGCGTCCGCAAGTTTGAAACAGAAAATTTTTAAAAAATACTTAACTGATATTAGATATATTTGTACCACATTGTAGGGCATTTTTTGGAGAAATTCATAGTATATTGAAGTCATATCAAAGTAAAAAAGGTTTTATAATTGCAATTTCAATTATTTTCTTAGTACGATTCGCGAATGTGTATAACAGCATTATCTGCGTTTTGCACTTATCCACACTTATAAAGACTACAAACTGCATATGCGCAAATAGCATGAGCTGTAGAATGCAAATGCGAGACATTTATTTATTTACGTCTGATTATAAATATCAATTCAAAACTCATTATGTCCAAAAAAGGAAATCCAATTTTGGTCTGAACACATTAAATTCCATAACCCATCGTTTGTTATGCGATAATGAAAATGTAGAGGAAAAGAAATATTCGATAAGCAAACATCAGAGAAAGGATCATGCTTTGATATACAGTCATTTGGAGAATTACGAGGATGGCAATTTTTTGGTGGCGCTTTTGCTATTGCTGCCGTTTGCGCCACATTTGGCTATTCCTCTAATATTTGGCGATAAATTTTTTTCTAAAACCTTAGTACGACACAAATATTGTACAATATTGATCAATATTCGCAATATTGCTTAATATTGTACAATATTGATCAATATCCGTATTTTTGTTTAATAATGTACAATATAGATCAATATTAATATGTGCAATAATGTTTAATACCGCACAATATTGATCAATATTCGCAATATTGTTTCATATTGCGCAATATTGATCAATATTCGTATTTTTGTTTAATATTGTACAATATTGATCAATATTAATCAATATTCGCAATATTGTTTAATACTGTACAATATTTATCAATATTAATCAATATTCGCAATATTGTTTAATACCGTACAATATTGATCAATATTCGCAATATTGTTTATTATTGTACAATATTGATCAATATTCGCAATATTGTTTATTATTGCACAATATTGATCAATATTCGCAATATTGTTTAATATTGTACAATATTGATCTATATTCGCAATATTGTTTAATATCATATATCGCACAATATTGTACAATATTGTGCTTTAGGAGGCCTGTATATCAAAGTTGTGCTTCCTGGGTATGACTGTATAGCAAAGTTGTTATTTTTTCAGGGAAAGAATATCAACACAACAGGGAAGGAGAGACTTCTCTTATACTAATTTTTTTCTTTGACATTTTGCCACGGACTAAGTTTGAAATATGTAAAATTCACAAATGATAATTATGACAATCCAATCCTAATGACTATTTCAAGCGAAATTAACAAAGAAGACATGGAATTCTTCGCCAAAAGAAAAAAAAGCAAAATTTCATTTATTTCAATATATCTGTAGAAAATCATAGAGGAGATATTATATCCAAAAAATAATAATAATAACTCAAACTAAATCACATTACAAAGTTGGATTCCTCATCAAATAGATTTTCATTTAGAAAAAATATTCCTCTATTTTCACTTACAGAAACCCAACGTAATTAAAAGGGATCACACTACAATGACTGAACCGAAACAATATTCAGCATCTCGGTGACGATCAATTCTACGTTCCATGGAAATGGAATTTGTTTTGCTTGCAAATTGACGCATGGTGTTCGAAAAGAGATTGTTTTGAAGCAATCTGACTCCTGTTTAGTCAGATCAATACTCGTCGGCACTCAGGAAATGCGGTAACTATTCAATTTGTCATAGTTTTTCGTTTTGAAACTTTGATATATGCTTGATTTTAATCAGCTTGAAACGAATTTAAATGAGGCATGATTATAATTTCCTTTGTCAAGTCTTTCGGGTTAAATAAATTAGTAATATATATAAGTATATTGATTGATTGATTAGAATACTTATTTACGTGATTAACCCCTTAACCTGTTTACCCATACGCCGTACGTGCATCGATTTATAGAATTTTGATTGTTGTAAACAAAAAAATAAATCATTCATTACAATTATAATCCAATAGCAAAATGACTTCGAATACGTAGATAAGTCAAGTATTCCATGGATTTCCATTTGAATCAAAATAAGAAAATATTTCCAAAATAGGTATCATCTTATTAGGTTGTAAGTAAAATAAACCAGTTAAGGAGTTAAAATATTTCTTGATATTTAACTGATCTCATTTCATATTTATAAGCAGGGTTAGCAAGAAATAAGTTACCCTCGTCAGAGGGCTGTGAAATTTTTTGTAATGATTGAAATAATATAAAATTTCAACTACAGATTATTGAAATGATGAGCTTCGCATTTGTTAAATAAAAAAAATATTATACAAAAATTTAAAGCAAGGTGGCGCTGCAATACACATAAAACCATTTAATATGGTTTATAATTGTTAAATAAAGTAAAATTAAAATTGCTAAATATATTCACCTTTATTTTGAACAATATGCTGTATAGAAGTCGTAACCTTGTCTCCTTTTGAAGAGACACATGTCCGAACATTGTTACTTCTGGCCAGCGGTGAGACGATTCTTCCTTTGTTGCGCATTGTGTTTCTCCTTTTTAGTATTGCCCTTTGGACTTGAATGGAGTCAGATAATGGAGAATACATTCAATTGCGGCCCTTTCAAGAAGGAACCCATGTAAAAACACCAGATGCGGGTATTTCTTCTATGGACCACCCAAACTGAGATCAAGTTCCAATAATGAACAACACTTGCGGTTTACGACCCTTTGAAGAAAGAAGTACCGAGACCCTCGTATGTGAATATCTTTCCTATTGTGGCGGGTAAGATAAGAGGGTGGATGTTTTGAAAATATTTCCACGGCTGACCATTGGAAGTATTTCTGACGATTTATTGGATGATTGGCATCTCCAGCACGCCAATGCGAACCTGAGAGGCGGAGCTTGACCAAGGTTAAAATGGAAGGTTTTGAAGAAAGAGAGACGAGACCAACTGATCTGGCTAGAGACAGGACGAGAGCTGATACGAGCCGAGTTGAAGAGCTGGAGAATTGAAGAGATACCACGTGATCTCGAGTTTGATTAAAGATCTACCGGTTATATCCGTAGATCTCTTGGGCTACACGCAGTAGCCGGATACGCTAACATCCTGTTAATTATTTTTTTAGCCGTGGAACTGTTATCTCAGATGTAAATATTTCCCAGCATATTAACCTAGAGGGCATGTTGTTGTGTCTTTTATTGTATAAAGCTGTAAATAAAACATTTGTGTTTAAACGCTACTACCTACTATCATTACAATGCCTTAATCGGAGAACCTTATTATCTATAGATGACCAGAGTGAATCTTCTAAAATATTAAGAGTATGACGCCAAATGTTGGCCATCAGATCTGGTCGAGATGATGGCATTTGACAGTAGATATTCTTCTTCAAATAACCCCACAATTGAATGTCTAAATGAGTGATATCCGGCGAGCGAGGAGACCATGTCTGGCGAGCGAGGGAAGTGACAACTGATAACTCGAGCTTCTATTAAATTCTGTATTAACAATAGCTTTACTCAACGGTCAATATGTAGTGGTGCACCATCCTGCATGAAAATGATATTCTGAAAGCCTTCACACTGCTTAAGAGTAGGGATTGCAAAATCCCTCGGCATATCATGATACAGTTGTCCTGTGATGGAACAGGCCTGGATTCCATTTGAAGTTATCTCTTCAATGAAATACGATAAAGGTAGCCGTATTTGCCTTTTGCTTTATAAAGGTAGCCGTAAAACATACTGTCACTTTTTCAGGATTCGTCTGTTCCTGGATCCTCTTCTCAGAGTGGGCATTTATGACTGTTAGCTTGCCCATTGAGGCAAAAGTGGATCTTATCATTCCAAAGAATGCTCCATGGCCAACCTGTGTCAAACAACCTTCGAAAAAATTACTGAAGTGTAAAAGTTTTATGCGTCTCTAAGTCCCCGCTCTGCAACGGTGAACAGACTTGATTTTGCATGGATAAAAATACAAAATCTGCCGTATGATTTTTCATGCAGTTGAATACGGCAAATCCAAAAATATGGGAAGTAACTGGCAAACTCACACTATTATGCGGCGACTGACTGTTGGCTTCAACGAGTGCGGTTGCAAAATTTTCGATGCTGGAAGACAGGGATTTTTTGTGCTGTCTTTGATGGCTAGAAGAATTCCAAGTTTCCCACGGTTTTTGAATTTCGGCATCTTGTGGAGACATCTGGAGGCCATCGGATCTCTTCGTGTCATACGATGAAATTCTTTTAGAGCTGCAACACAGTTTTGTCTGTTCTGATAGATCAATTTCCTCTGTAGCGTTTTTTCTTGAAAAGTTCACATTGACGAAGAGAGAAAAAAAAATTAATGTTCGTGTAGAATTTGCCTTCTTTTCACCCAAAGAAAAATGGTAATATACATGCGCTGCAAAGCAAATTATGTTCCATATTTTCAATACAAGCAAATAAATGTAATTTGTGTTACAGCGCCATCTATTAGTGAATTTTTATACTGATTTTTTTAATTAATAAATGTAAAGCACATCATCTGAATAATCCGTACTTCAAATTTTATCTCCGTTGGTTTCAATAGAGCGCATTTTAGAGCCCTCTGATGTGAAAAACTTATTTATTTCTAACCCTATATTTCAAACTATTGATAAAACAAAAAGACCAATCTCTCAGCTCCAGCCATTCGTCCAATTTCGTCTATATTCAGTTTATATGAAAATTCATTATCTTTAGGTATTCTATCAAAAACTCCCATTCCTTTTATAATCACACAATTTTCAAGATATGCTTCAAAAACTTTGCTTATAGAAATGTTTCTTTGGGAAAATCTTTGCTAAAGCATCATAATCATAAACACTGTGCCTACTTCAAAAAATCTTAACTAACATTAATGCTTCGTAACCTTTCGGAACATCCTTAATGGGTCACTTTGTAAGTATTTTTTTGAAAAGTATAAAAGCACAATTTTACTGTGCATTCTCTCTTGCCAGAATCCTCCAATAACAAATATTCAACTGATTTCGCCAATTTTTATTTCATATGAAAGCTTGTGACATCTAGATAAATTATCAACGGTCGCCTACCTCCAATACCACTCTACCTGGTTATATATAGCCCCCCTCCCCTATAAATATGGAATCCTGGTGGCCTGGTGGTAAGGTCCCAACCTTGGAACGAAAGGGTTTCATGCTGGTGACCCGATTGCACTAAAGAAAAGTCCCGTAAGCGTACATGTTATAAACTTCCAGGGCAAACATCATCTAGCTGGTGGGGCGTAGTGTGGAAAGAAGGGTGCAAGCTCAGGTATCATCCTCGTCATCTGAGTGCGGTTAAAAATTACTAGGTTCGTCACAAAATAATCTTAGTGTTGTTTATACATGTCGTAAATATAACTAAACTTAATAACAACAAATTTCATTTTGATCATAAGTTAATATCTTTAACCGTTTGAGTGCGGAAGAATACTTGCCTCTACGGCAAATGAAGAGCACTAGCGTTTAGCCGCACTCAAACGGTTAATGCACAACTTTTAAAATATATTCTTGAATCTGATACTGCGTTGATAAATGAAACACAATGCAAACAATACTTAAATGGGCATGCATTAGAATATAAACGATGCACATCTTTAAAGTTTATTTTCCGTAAAATATTCTCTAAGAACGAATAGTTTGAAATGGTTATTTGCTGTTCAAAGTTTGAAGGGTTCTTCCCCACAACACGGCTTTCGACAAGACCCATCGGATAAATCGTCTGGTGATCGATGACTTCTTCGTCCTGATGGGATCGGCAAGTTTCAGATTATATCAACATCAGTTCGAAGATGCACTTCGGAGTCTCCATTATCTCTGCTACTTTAGGAGTCTTGTGCATTTTAAATTTCACTTTAAAATGATGTTCCGTACATTTAATAAAATGCTTTGGTATCTCTTTAGCATAAAATGGAAAAGAGGATTTTTGCTTTGTTGCATCTTTTTACGGTCATGCTTATTGAATAAATTCAAATATATCTCGAGGAAATAAGAATGCGAGACAAAAAATTATTTTATAATTCGAATTATTTAGTGTATTCAAAAGTTGTTTAATAATTCACTCAGTATAGTTATTTTATCGATTCAGAACATGATGTTGCTTTTTGGATGAGTTTTTTGGCGTCAACAAAAGTCCATAGCCTAAAAATAAAAATTTTATTATCTGCACGAGCATCTCAAAAAATATATCAGATTTTACAAAAGCTCTGATTAAAAATTAAGTTAATTCACCTAATACAATAATTTGTTTATTGCTATGAAAAATAAATATACATAATTCATTTAAGCCAAATTTCTTTGAAAAATTAATCTGCATCTCTTAACCATTATGTAGGCGTTTTTAACAATTAAATTTTAAAAATAAATAATAAATAAACAAATGTTAATAATAAAACAAACGTCAATATGATGCAAATCTTGAATGGTGAGTCAGAGGCATCATCGGAGTGCAAAGGGTTAATGATTACAGCAAATAAAACCTGGAAAAATGCCATTTGGGGCACGTGATTATATGAAATGAAATAAAGAGGAAATGCGAACAATCAATGCGAGACAAAGTTTTTTGGATCGTTTTCTTTGTAAAAGTTTGCCCTTTGTGATCGTTTGCTAAAGTGACTCATTCGATGAAACAATTAAAATGAATAAAAATGTAATTTAACTTGCACGAGCACGTGGTGCTTGGCCGTTCAAGAAATGATGTTCTGACATGATACATTGAAATATGCATAGCAGATTTCATTTTAATTTTTATATTTTGAAGTATTGAAAAATTTAGTGTCCATTACTATCTCCGGTTCGAATTTTTTGACATGTACTATACTTTCTCTGTACTATGTATATAAAAAAGGGAACATTATGATAAAAAATCCCCATTATTTAATAAAAGAAAAATAAAAAGTTTATATGTAAGTAATGCATAAAGATAATTCTTTTTTATTTATTTTTTTTCAAACACACAAGTTTAATTTCCTTCCATTATTTTGCGTGATAATATCGAGAACTTTTTATCCTGAAAAAGCTTAGTTAATGGAAGTGGATATTCTTTATTTCATTTAGATAAAGCGGGAAAAAAGGAGATTCTCTTATTTTCTGATTAAACAAGCATTGTAGTATGGGGGGAGAGGGAGGGAGGGAAAAACGTAGCCTAATGAGTTTTGTAAGCTCCAAGATAATCTAATACTTTATTTCGTCTTTAGTTTTATTGAAAGTACTTGTGATAATACGTGTTAATCTGGTAAGAAGAATTCTCATTAAAGAAAACAATGATAAATAATTTGATGATTATTATATTCCTCTTTTTTTGTTTAGGTGAAATTTAATCTAGTCAGTGTTCTGCATTCAGAAGAAAGAGAATCCATTATTTTAATTCTAAGGATGTTGTATTGAATGTATTTGATGCATATCAGTTCAGTCCGAAAATTTGCCAATTTTTTCTCTTAGTAAGAAATGCAGTTTTGCGTTTTTATATACTGTTAATTATCTTCATTTGTTTCATATTTGTAAAGTTCTGTCGGTGATTAGCGGATTGCGCTAGGTCCGAACTCCTATTCTTATGGTTGGTAGCCGAGTAACATATCTGTTGGACCAAAAGTGCACTTCAGTCCGATGGATGTTATCTGGCTTATATAGCATCCACCTCCCACCAGTGAGTCGGTGGATTAGACGAGCGATACCTATGTGAGTTTTTGTTGGTGATGTTAACAACTCTCGTATTTAATGCGCTTCTCGGTCTTTGAGTTGCCGATAGAGGGCGCCACAAAAGTTGAGCGAAGTTACTTGCGAAGGTTGCGTTTATCCAAGGTCTGTCGCCGGGTTACCATTGTCGGTGATTATAGCGAATTGCGTTAGGCCCGAACTCCCAATCTTATGGTTAGTATCCGAGTAACATACCAATCAAGCAAGAGGAACCCTTCTCGAAGGAAGTAATCTGGCTTATATAGCGTTCACTACAGTTCTGAACAATGGCAGTTGATTCGAAAATAACTTTTTGAAGTCCTTTCATAATAACGAAGGCAGAATTTTGTAATTGATTTTTCACACCCAATGTCCTTTGCATAGGTTTTGGAATTTTATGCACGTGCTGATATATTTCCTGATAAGAACTTGAACATTCCTTCCCTGTGTGGTAATTATCCTAATGAGGAGAATAACAATACAGGTATACCAACGGCATCTGAATGCATGATGAGTAATGATTCAGCTACAAGAATAGAAGATCTAGATTATGCAAGAATTCTGGTGATAGCACCATTAGGATTTGATTCTAGATTTCTGTAATGGAGCTTATAAAAATACGAGTAATCAGTACTCGAGTTAGAAGAAATCTCTCTCTTTCGTTTTTTTATCTCCACCGTAATGTCTCTGAACACTTCGTGCTATCATGATTGTTTATTACTGATTCGTTTCGAGGGAATTGATTTTTACTGAAATTATTGCTTCGTATATACTTTTGATTTGTGTTTTATTACCAGGATGTCATATTTTCGTGTAGAATAAAGAATTGTTATTTTATATTGAGCCTGCTGGATTTCTCATTGTATAGCAGACAGATAACAATTTTTTTCCGTATCAGTATTTTATTTCCTTAACTTTAAAACTTAACTATGAGTGAATGGATTAACTTAATTAATCTTTTATACAATAGAAGAATGAAAGATTTTTTTAAAAAAATATATAGCAAAAGAATTTGGTACAAATATTTTTCATGCATGTCTTCTTTCTTTCCCAATGCAATTAATTTACTGTTCATGTATATATATATGTTTTATTATTCTCTTTAAGGTCTTGTTTTCGTAATAAAATATCATATGAAATGGCACATCTGAAGAGCAGAATACTGTTTAGAGTAGAAAATCTATAGAAATGAATGCCATATAGAATAAAATATTTATAGAATAGAATGCCACTTAGAGTAGAATATATTCATTAAGAATGTATACGATATAGAACAGAATATCTATAGAATAAAATACACATAAAGTAGAATATCTATAGGAATGATTACCTATAGAATATAATATCTGTGCAAATGAATGCCATGTAGACTAGAATAACATATAGAATAGGACCAATATAATATAGTATAATACAATACAGAACATCAATAGAACAAAATTATACTTTCATAATATTGCATATTAAAATATCATAACGTGAAAAGAATTCTAATACAGTATAGAATAGAATAACAATAGACTAGAATACAGTACAGAACAAAACAACAGATTAGAAATACCATACAAAAGAAAATATGAATAGAATACCATATCACAACATTAAAAAAAATTATTATTAAGTACCAAAGAAAATAGAATGCTTGTAGAATATAGAACCAATAAAATAGCTGTACAAAACAAAAATTCAAATGCAAATACCTAAAGAAAACAGAATATCACGCAGTTAAAAAAATATTAACGGAATATTATATAGAATAGAACGCCAATAACTAAAATACCATACAAAACAACAACCTAATAAAACTAATGTACAAATCAGAATAGGTAGAATTGTATCAATAGATTTCAATATTATTATGTTACAAGAATTAATTAGTAGAATATTATATTAAAACAATAATACAATTTCAAAATGAAATATTTACGCAATACGAACAGGATACCAATGAAATATATTATTAATAAATATCGTGCTATATATAGTATCAATTCATAAATTACCATAATAAATATCAATACAGCAGATTATCATAATAGTAAATCAGTGCAATTTATCGCTGAAGCCTCAGAATGAACTTTTAATTTTTTGTGTGTCTAAAATTGTATTTTTATATAAAATTTTATATTAAATTGTGAAATAGTGCATTTGCAATTAAGAAAGCGAATAATACTTATAAATATTAAGAAACTTTCCCAATTTTTTTCTTTCTTTTTTGTAAAAATTCCTAATTGTTTGAAATGGTGTGTGAATTTCTATGATTTTTTAATGATGGAATAACAAACAACCAAATATGATTGACTAATATAAATTCTAATTAATATGAAATTTTGAGTTTTCATAGTAGAAAAAGAACGTTAATTACCATGTTGTGCCCTCCATGTGTTTCCATTAATCAATCTGCATTTTTAAAAAACAAAAATAAAAAATATATATTGACGCAAAAAGATTTAAATTTCTATGCCACTTATTGAGTCGAAGTAATTCAGACTCTAAAGTCAAACATTGAAAGTTAAATAACTCAAAGTTAAACAGTGTAAGTTAAACTTTCAAAAGGAGTAAATATCATAAAGTGTTTCAAACCCAACAAATCGATCTTTTAATCTCACTTCAGTTTCCACTATTTTTTCCTTGTAACACTGTTCAAGTTCCAATTAATTTTCTTTTAAAATATTTAACCCTTACTCAAAATTATAAGCATCCAAAGGAAATTTTTTTCTGATTTCAGATTAGATTATATTTATTTATGAAGATTCTTTCCAAAGAAAAAATACTCATTGCTTGGTTCAAATATTCTCCAATGCTGTCAAATATATGCGGGAAAATGATGTATAGAGAATATGTGTAAAAAAAATGTTCCATTTTTTCTCCACTTCACACTTCTTAATTAAATTTTATTTTTATAAGATCAAAATTAAACAAAGTAACCATTGTTGATATTATAAGATATAAAAATCCGTAAAAATGTCATGCTTTTATTTATTACAAAATATCATTTATTATAGCTAAAAAACAATCTTATTTTAAACATAAACATAAAGTATTAAGGAAATATTTTTACAACTACTTATTACTTTGGATACATTGATTTATAATGTTATGGAAAAATAAAATGCCATCAAATATTTTTCGGCTTTTGATTTATATTCTGCATTTTTTATCAGATTTCTGGCATTATCTAAACTAATAATCAAATTTGCATAGTTAAATTTTTTTCTATTGCTGGATTGAAAAAAGCTAGATTTCAATCCAGTAATTTTTTTGTGTGCAAAAGTATAAGTTTCGGAGAAATCATGATATTATTTATATACATACATTTTTTAACCCTTTAGTGAATCTTGGAAAGATTATATTTCACCTACATGATTTTTCAAAATACTCATGTGAGAAGTTCAAAACTTTTTATAATATAGAGGAATTTCTTTTATAACAATTAGAGCACTAATTTCCACTTGAGTTTTGAGCTACAACATGCTCCTCATCTTTTTTTAGCAAAAAATAATCATTAAATTGAAATTTTTTATGATTTTAAATAGTCTTTTGGGAAATATACTTGACCCTCCTAAAATTTAAAAATATCTTAATATTATATTTCAAGTAATTTCTAATGAAAATTTGCATCTTGAAATATATTAAGAAGGAATAGAGATGGTTCTTTCTTCAATTAATGTATATGATTATTTTTAGTTAATGGTAATCATTATGCGTGATGATAATATTATTATGAATACCAAATTGTGAACGTGCAATCATTATTTAAAATATTTCTCTTTATTCATTAAAAAAAAAGAAAAAAAATCTTTATAATTTAAGAAATTTTTCTAAAAAACTTTCTTTTCTATTAACTATGCTTTTATATTCCTTAGAATGAAAATAAATAATATCCTTTGATAATTTATAGAAATAAATTTCTTTTTTCTATTTCTTCTATTAGCTCTCTCTCTCTCTCTCTCTCGCACACACACACACACACACACACA
>JAOUZG010031086.1:2285844-2303761 GCA_026289955.1 Argiope argentata
CACACACACACACACACACACACACACACACACACACACACACACACACGCATATATATATAGGTAGATTCCTATAGGCAGCCTACATATTTCTATAGTTCTCATGACAAGACTTCTGAAAAATTTCTTCAATTCTTGACAGATTTTGGTATTTAGAATCAAAACCTTGCCGACATCCTACCATAGGAGAAACGCGTCTTCCCCTTGATTTCTGCACCCTAGGTTTGGGTCCCGGTTTGGGAATGGTTGTTTTTTCTCTGTTATATCTCAAATGTGTAAATCTGATCCCCCCATATAAAAAGGGTCTGTGCAAGTGAATGCGATGCGTGTGTAGCCAAGACGTGCTCTTGGTCCCTGTCGGCGTTAGAGACGCACCCTCGACTTAAAATCACTGACTGCATCAGAGAGCTTGTCCATGGCAAGTATCATTCAAAACAACAACAATAATAAAATCCAAACCACCTTTCGTCCAAAATTTTTTATATAATGCATATAATGCTTTACATAGGGCTGGGATGGATTGTTTGGTAGAGCGTTGGACTCGTTCTCCTTTGGTTACGAGTTCGAAACTCACCGGCCAAAAGATTCCCCGAGTGTGTGGCGACTGGCGCTCGTTAAATCTGTTCGTGGTCACAAAGTCCTCCATGTCTAGAGTAATACCACTGACGGTACTGGGTCAGGGGTGATCGTGCTCTGTTCCAGGTCTAAATTACGATCTGAGATGAGTGAATGAATTTGCATGATTGAAGTCCACCCCCTTAAAAAGGGTTGTGACGTGTGAGTAGCTGAGTCGTACTCTTGGCCCTAGATGACGCTACTTGTAAAACAAAGAGACGCATTTCTTGGGCTTATATCATCTGCTGATCGTATCAGCGTGGGCTTGTTCAAGGCAAGTGCCATTAGTCACAACACAAGCTTCACATTTGTTGTGAACAAGTTACAGGTAACTGGAGTAATTATGTTTGGATTTTAGCTGACTAGGAATATGTTGTTAGAAATGTGAAAAATATCGGACGTGTTCAAAAATGGTCCATCTAGTTCAAAGGGGGTGGATATGAAAATTGTTATTTCTCTATAGCATTTTTAAAATTGATCATAGAAATATAAATCTAATTAGCAAAATTAGCGACTTATTAAGACGAACACCTTTTGTGTTTAAAGTTTCACAATAACTCCAATATTTTAGGAGTTAGGGAGCAGAAAGTGATTTTCATAACCTAATTTTGATTGTTTTTAACATCAACATTTTATATTGATAGATGGCAACTCAGATATAAGGAAATCTATCTTTGCCTTCTAGCTTTCCGAGAGGAATGTTTTTAATTAATAACATCCTATTGCTCCTTTATTTGCTTTTTTAAAAATCACCTTAATATTAGTTTAGAGTAGCTGCAATTTCCTTTTTTTTCGGTTGCAATGATTTATTTCAAATTATTTTTGAAATCAATATTATCCAGTATCTAGTATATTAAAAAAGAACACTAAAGCAATTTCGTCCATGAAAACACATGCGATCTCTTATTTTAGCAAATGGCAGTCATTCTTTATAATAACAATATTAACCGTAAGTGGCAATAGTCATGAAAGACCGTTCCACCTGGGAAATTTCATCCAGAGAAAGAGAAAAAAAAAGTGTTTTTATGTCATTTGGTTTAATAAGCGATCCCCTTTTATATTTTTTTGTGACAAGGATAACATTTCATTACTCCCTAGACCTCGTTATTAGCAAAAATTGGGGCCAATTTTGATATGCTGCCCATTATGTCGTAAAACGAGTTCGATACTATGGCTACTAAAATCATTTTTGTGGAGAAGGTATTTTATATTAATTTCTTTTTTTTCACCTTGTTTCTGTATTTTTACAACTAAGGAGACCATTATTGGATGAAATTAATATTTTTTTTATTTCCTCTTTAGTTTATGGAAAAAAGATAATATTTTAATCTTTAAAATTCTGCCAATGTATCAAGTGAAACTGGCTTAGTTGCATTAGCTTAGTTGCTGGATTTTAATGCTGTTTAAAAAATAGTTCTTACTAGTATTATTTTTGAAATAGTAATAATAAAATCTCATATTTGTAAGACTCTCACAAGATAAACAAAAAAATTCTTCTCGATAAGATAGAAACCTAATATAAATTTATTTATATCCGACTTACTATCTGTCAACATAAATTGTTAATGTTAGAAAAAAAATCTAAATTAGAGGTTGAAAATCAATTTTCAGACCTGAGATATAGCAGTTATCAAAAAAATTTAAATACAAAAATTGTTCGTTTTAACGAGATGTTAATTTGGCTAACTGGTGCTAATTTTATATCTTCTATATTAAGAAAGTTACAAAGAAATTAAAATTTCAACTCACTCACTATTTCCATCCTTTTTGATCCAGACGAGACATTTACGAACTCCTCCAAGGTTTCTCCATTTCTAACAACGTATTTCAAGCCAGTTAAAATCAAACAAAACTACTTTAATTATTTAATTATCTTCTTATTCACAAGATAACATTGACAATGCATTATATATATATAATATAAAAATTTGAACGAAAGGTTGGTTGGAATTCTTGGTACCATGATCGGAGAAGAACTGAAAAAAATTATCGTTAAGTCTTGTAATTAGAACCATTGCAGTCGGTAATCTTCCTATTAGAATCTACCTCAAAAAATTATTGTCATGTCTGAATTCTAGCCATAATTTTGACTACTTCTGACAGCAACAATTTATATTGCCAGTTAGTATTTTAGATGTAAAAGAATTTGCCTTAATCTTTCACCTTTGACGAAAGGATTCTCTTTATTTTTCTTCTTCTTTTTTTAGAATAACGTCTGAGATTTTTATGCAGTTCTCTAAAAATATGAGAAAAGTGCTTAACTTACTTATCCAATAATTCTCGGATATTTAGATACAAAGAAAAATAATCTGTAAACTTTAACCAATGTTTGATGCATCGTAAGGATTTGATAAAAACAAATTTAATTTCGCAAGTTTCTTAGATTGATTAGATGAAATATGCATATCAGATGTTGAGATAACAGATGCTTTAGAAAATTTTATTTAAAATTTTCTTCTCACCGCAATCTACAATGAGAATAATTAGAATTTACTCATCTGTATGCCATTTTTAATCGGTTTGTTCAAAAACGGTGCTCAACATGCTTTACAAAAAAAATCTTTGCTTGTACATTTTAAGTTAAGTGAGGACATTATTATTTTTATGCCATTATTCATCTTAACTAATTTAAGTCATTAACCAATTTAAAACAGTTTGAAAAAATCACAAGACTCCTCTATCGATATCTATCCCTCTATAATATCTATAATAATTTTTTTAACTCTCATTTTTAATTTTTCAACTGTCAAACAAAGTTTAGGAGCTCAACTAAATTTAAGATGAAATAACAACTATGATTTCATAGTTCTTCGTCAAACTTATAAATTTTATTACCTGCTGTCAAAGAAGCATACATAATAATAATGCAATACTGTTAAAAGCTGGCCAACTTCTTAAAAACGCATCTGCTTTCAAAGAAGCATTTGTAATAATAATGCAACACTGGTAAAAGCAGGTGAAAATGTTTTTGGACAAATTTTGGAGACATCAAAACCTCCAAACCAAAACAACATCATGTTCTCCCATGATAAAAACTGTACAAGTATATATTTGATTTTATAAGCACATCTTAATCCTTATAATTTGACAAACAAAGAATAAAATAAAGTTTATGCTTGAAATTTATGCAAAACAGCTTTTAAGAACTAAAAAATGACGAAAATCTTACATACTAAAAGATTGAAATTATTATGATTCAGGAAAAGGTGATGATGATTGCTTTGCAAAATTTCGTCTTGTTATATAAAAGCTTTAAAAAACGCAAGTTAAGCTAAAAACTTCCATTCGATAAAAAAAATCCATTACTTTCAAGACATTTTTGAAACTTTTTTGTTATTTAGTTTCTTTTTTCCCATTAATTTCTATCTTCATTCGAAACTATCAAATTTTGAAACGTTGAATCTGTCGCTAAGAAAAAAATAATCGCTGTCACTAAAATGCGTGTTTTTTATTATGCTAAATAGAAAATCAGAATTCTTATTTATTCATTATTAAATGCAATGAGGAAAAAAAAAATCGCATTTTCTCTTTTTCCCTAGAATTTTTTGGTGATGCTTTAATTTGAATTTCTTTTTGGTTCGTTTAATTTCGAATGGGTTTGCTCTTTCAATTTCCAAATTCGCTTCTTTATAATACGTAGAAAATGTTTAAGACTAAGATAAAAATCGTTTTATTGTGCTTGTTTGACAAAATTCTTTTTTAACATGATGTTAATAGGCCTCGTCCGCAATTTATATTTAAAATATTCAAAATACTTTTTTAAGAACAGATTGTTGAACTTTTAACTATCAAATTTCGGATGTAGTTATTTTCAAGGGAGTAGACGTTAAAAAAATGTTTTTAATTGAATTAGTCTTTTAATTTATAAATAGCCAATCGAAATTTTCATCTTTTCCTTTTATAACTTTAATTCTTTTATTTCAAAATTTAAAAAAAATACTCTGATATAAAAAAATAAAAATTTCATCATTATTAATTCTATTTCAGTGGAACTTAATAGATTTTAAATAAATTATTAAAATATAATGTAACAGCTAACGCAGATTACTTTTTATAAATGACCAAAATTCTTTTAGATAATTTATAAAAAGTAAATTTTTCACCGTTACTAATTCTATTTATGTGAAATTTCTTATTCATTTTGATAATTAATTCAAAGTGCTGTATGTAAAGACTAATGCAGATTTTCTTTAAATGTTAAAAAAATGTTTTATATAAATCTTAAAGAAGTAAGTTTTCAGCATTACCAGCTCTTTTTTCCAGAACTTTTTATTAATTTTAATTTTTTTAAAATTCAAAATGTATCATGCAACGGCTAATGCAAATTTTTATCTTGCATTTTCATTGAAATATTCATTAGGGAGTTTGAATGTAGAGTCAGTAAAATTTGTTTCAAAAATGAACTTTTAGTCCAAAATCAATAAATTCATAGTTCAAAAGTATTAATTTTGAATTATGATAATAGTTATTATTTGAAATAATATTTAATAGTTAAATATTATTTCAAGACGTGCTTATATATTTTCGTTTTAAATTTTATAGAACTATCTTTACCATTTTCCATTTATTTATTACATGAATACAAAAAAACTCACGACACTCACAATCATACTATCTAATAATGACCTCTCAAGAAAGAGCATGGGAAATATGCCTTAGTATTTATAAGTTAACACTAAATATTGTACTAAGTTTTAATATTTTATTGTTTTAATGTATTTTTATACGAAGTATTTTTAAATTTGTTCCAATTAATAAAATTTGATGTTTTTACAGAAAAAAAAGCACCTGAAAATAAAAATACTGATTCTATTTGGAATATATTTTATTATTTATAGTAATTTTTTATTCTCATAGAAAACTTTTCAACTCTTTAAAATAAATATTTATTTTTCAAAAATTAAATTATTGATTATTTCTTACGAACTAAACATTCTAAAATTAAAAAAAAAACAACATTTTATTTCTATCATTATGCTTTGATTTACATTTTTCATGCAAATTCTGAAGAAATGTATAACTTTTTATTTCTCAAAAATTCTCCTTTTTCAAAATATGATATTATAAATTTTATGCTTAAAGAGAAAAAAAATGAAAGAATATTTTTTAGGCGTGTGTCTAGAAAAATGACATGAGATATTTTTAAGCGATGCATTTCAAACCTTTTATTTATAAGGTAATGACATTAAGCATTTTATTCCTTTTCACGATTCAATTTTTTTATGATCTTGTGATATTTGTTTGTGATAAATATTGAAAATTTTAGTTATTATATCTACAATCGTTACAAAATATATAACTTTTTAAGTATTAAGTATCTAAGAATTTATTTAAAATGAGCATGTGATAAAGTTAAGAAAAAAAATTAGTATTCTGACACGATGTATAAAAAAACTTTTGAGATGTTTAACTGAAATGAAATATTGCAAAATAACAAAAAAAATTTAAAGGGAATATTTCACATCATATAAATTTACATTTATAGATAAAAATAAAGAATTTTTTTTCAGATGAAAGCAGATTTTGTTTCGAATATATAGCTTAATTTTAAAAGGTATTTAATTATAATCTCTTCTTAATTAGTTAATGCAGAATATTAATTTTGTATTAATTTTTATTTTTCAAGGCAAATAATGTTTAGAATTCTATTTTAATATCAATACATATTTTTAAAAAAGAACTATTTATGAGCATTTTACATATAATCTGGCAGACGATAATTTTTTCAGTTAATTTGAAAAAATTATTCCACTAAAACAAAACTATTTAATTAAGATTCACGTGATTAAATTTATTTTCTGAGTCGAAACTTTAGTATTAGTATTTTTTGTAGTTTTAGTGTTAGTAGGGGTTTTTTTCCTTTTATATCAGTAATTCTAATGGAAATTCTTTGTTTTATAGCAGTATTCTTTTTTTTAATTTTATAGCAGTGTTTCATTTTCTCTTATTAGTAAATATTTTGCATTATTTTTTCAAATATACTTTTACGAATTTTAATAACAAAAAGATTTTTTCGTCTAAAATATTGCTTTTGAAGGTATATATTTCATAATACCAAAATTAATTAAATCAAAACGAATGAGATAACAGGAAAAAAAATTAGAAGGTTAAATGTTTTGAGGAATCTCTGTATTATTTCTGTGTGAGTTATTGAATAAAATGAAATAAATGAAATTGAAATAAATTGTTTTTATAGAATTCAATCAAAATCCATTAAGTATTTTTGAATAATTTTCATACATTATCGGATATTAAAAAACTTGAATAAATTAAATTTTGCTTTATTTAGAAAAAGTATACTTTAATTCTGCAAAAATCTGCTTCAAAAATACTCAATCATCATGTGTCAGCTATTTTTGTTCACACTTCGGAGTAATTATAGATATTTTTGGTACTTTTAAACTTCAATCAGTGTGTATCTTAAGATCTTTCTATAAATCAACCGGCTGATTCGGTTTGGAATTTCAACTTATTATTAATTTAATCGACATATTAATGATTTATTTTAGATTAATATAGACTTATTTATATTTTATTAGTTTTCTGAAGATTTAAAATATTTTATATATTTATTTAAAATGATTCATCAATTGATATGACATGAAAAATTCTCTGCATATAAATATGAAATTAACACAATGATCATTATGACGAAGTTAAGATATTATTCAAGTATATTTTATAAAATGTAACCGTTACCATGATATTATATAATTTATAAAATTTTAACATAAAATGTACTTTTTACTATTATTTAATGTGTAGTAAGATTTTTTAATCAAGTAAGTAACAACAAATGAAAAATAAGGAAATTTAAAATATAATGAGACAAATATTATCTAATGAATTTAAAATATAATAATGCTTAGACTGATTGCTCATGTGAAAATATAAGATAGGAAAATGCTTATAATGCTTGGATGTAAAATGTCTTAATGCATATTATTGTCTAATGAAATAAAACAATAAATAATATTATTGGATTAATTTTGTACATAAATATAAAAAAAATTAATATTTTCGCCTTTGGAAACATCCACAGTGAAGTTCTCTAAAAGGTTTCTAAAAAGATATGTTAATGAGGATTAGTAAATTTTAAATCCATTATATTTTAAAAGTTTTAAATCCGAAATTAAGATATCGATTTTAGAAAAACATTAAAGACAAATATTTATTGTATATTTTTCAATAAATCCAATAAGTTATATGTTGCAAAACATTGAGATTTATTGTATACTGCATTACAATCAATAATAAAATACTAATTCATCAGTAGAAAACAAATATTTTAAAAACAAAAATTATAGTTTTTAATCTGAAATTTTTCGTCTGCACACTTATTCAAAAGCAATAATCCTAGCGAATAATGCTAAGTCATTGTAAAAAAGAACCAAAAATTTATTCCAAAGCAAGTTCAATCAAGGCTATGGCTTATGTATTTTCTCATAAGAGAATATAGATGCATATTATTTTGTATCGGTTTTAAGCAATAAAAAGAGCATAAAAGATCGATTTGCTTTATCTTCTTCAGTAATTCAACGTTTGGAATCCATTGCTGAAAATCCTCAACTGCATCTATTGATCAGTAAGAAACACAAATGTGGATTTTAAACAGAGAAAAAATGGCTTGGAATAATAAAAAAAGAAACATTCAGTTGGAATTATTAGAAATTGAAGCTATGCGAATCGTGGTAGCTTTTCGGTGGAGTAAAAAAAAAATAGAATATTTTTGTCGTATTGGAATTGATGTTACGGAAAATTTTTAGTTTCGGGGTCGGGTTTATTCTATTTAGAAGATGAAAAAAGATGCATCTGTTATTTATATTTTTTGTTTTGTATTTATGTTTGAGGTTGTAGTGACTTTTTTTTCTGTTAGAGAATTAAAAGTTTTATCATTGCTTGCTTTTTTGTTGCTGCATGAAAATATCACTTTCTGATGAATATATAATGAACAACATTTTCACTAATGTTTCATAAATATGAAGTGTTTAAATAAATAATAAAAATAAAGAAATTTTCAAAATGCTCTTCCTTTTTTATGCGACATAAGTAGCAAAAGATTTTTTCTTTTTCTAAAAAGTGTAGAAAACGATATTTTTATTTTTGTCATCAAAAATATGATATAAAATAAAATGGGAAACATACGAAGATTTTATAAACTGATATAAAATTAATAATAGAACTAACAAAAATGAATCATATTTAAATAAGTAAATTAGGAATTAATATTTAATGAATTAATAATTTGAATATCTTTATATTTGTTGATTAATAAGAGAAATTACATAAAAATTATTCTAGTCTTCAGTATATACTGTAAAATCCTGTTGCTTAAAAAGTTTTAATGGATATTCAAACAAACGAAGAAATTACCCAATAATAGCAATTCTGCTTTAACATCTACTTTTCAAACTAAAACTTCCATCTCATTAAAGTAGATTAAAATATCTTATTACGTAAAAATAATTCCATGTGATTTCATTCCATGTCAATTATAAAACATATTCAAGATTCTTCTTATAGTAAAAACAAAGCTATGTACTCCTTTATACTTTATTTAGATTGTAAATTCAGATTTATACTTTATTCAGATTTTAGCTAGTGTAAACAAGAAATCTTTATAGAATCTTACTACTAATAATAAATTTAAATTTGAAAAATAATTAAAATGTTAAAGCATGCCGCTTTATTATAAAACATTAGATTTTTCGAATTTTTGTTTTTGTTTTTTTTATTATTAAGGTCTATTGTTTTTCAGATTTATTGCCGTCATTGCATAAATGAAAGCGAGACTTAATTTAATCCCTTATTATTTAATTAATATTATCTCAATTTATTAAAAACTTGTACAGTCATTGAGAGCACATAAATGTTCAAAATTTTAAGTTTCTATCACATGAAAAAGTAAAGAAGAAATAACATCTTTGCGAACATGAAAGAATAATAACTAAAGTTTAAAAAATAATTTCTTGAAATTAATTTATATCTGAAATAAAAAATAATAATATTCCATTTGTTCAAAATGTATAATTAAGAGGTGATAGAAATAAAAATTAAAAAATCAAAATCCGTAAATCATTTAATATTTTTGTCAAATATATTTTAAAATATTTTAAACTTAAAAGAATTTTTAGAGCAATTTATATATAACATAGCTCATTGTATGTGTATATAAAAAAATTTAAGTTACAGTAAATAATTCCTATTATGCATTTGTTAACTTTTTTGCTATTATCATTGTTTAAAAAAATTCAGGCAATTATTAAATAACTTAATGATTATTAAACAATTACTAGACCCTTTTTCTTATGATACAATGAGCGCTAATTAATTAAAAAGACGTCTAAAAAGGCTCTTCATAATACAAGAATCTAAAATTTGGTACAAATACTTTTTAAATGTATTTTTTTTAAATTTATTGATTCAACATTTTATTATTCCAAAGCATTCTTCTCAAAAACATTTTTCAAAAACAATGTTTTTTTTTGTTTGTTTCAGGCATTCCTAAAAAAAATTTTTTTTATCTTGAGTCTCAAAAGAAATTTCTATTATTAAGGCGAAGAAAATAAATTTGTTTCTTCCTATTCTTTAGAAAATTGCATCCCTTTTTCAATCTGAAAAAAAAGATGTGGCTTTGTTTTTTGCTTTCTAATAATACATGTATTGAAGCTTTAAAGTGACCTTTTTTTCAGAATCGAAAAAGATTTTTTTTTAAAATTTAGCTTTGACCTTTGTTTTCTGTCCCTATTCCAAGAAGGAAATGCTGCTATTTTCGTTTTAAATTCTTTTTTTTTTACAATAAGTTATGAGACATTAAAAATATTTTTAAATCCCTGCAAATAATAAAGGCGAATATGTGTATGTGTAAAAAAATAAATGTCTTTTTCTTACGACATAGAAATTTGTTATCGCCGCATAATTAGTGTATCCCAATATTTTCAAAACAAGTTTTTTTTTCATATATGTGGGAGTCTAACCAAACCTTCTAAAAAATTAGACCCTTCAGATAGCGGGTTTTTAGTGGCGTGATGTCTAGCGTTTTTTTTTTTAAATATTTACGGGTTATTTTCTAAACCAATATTAAATTAATGCAAACGAAGGATGAAGAGACTTCTTTAAAAAAATAAAAGAATCTATTTAAAGTTAAAGTTGAATATTTATAGGAAAATATTAAAAGAACTAAAACATGGGGATATTAAATTAAAAGAAAGTTAAAGAATTTCCTCTAGGAGGACGTTAGAAGTAGTAAAACATTATGACTGAAAACATATTACCGTGTAGCCGAATATCTTTGAGAGAGGGAACCGCTAACGTATGGAGACGGACGTCTTTCTTTTACGGATGTTAGTCGGGCTTCTGGCTCAATATTAATTGGGACAGTTTTTCAAAAGCTCGATAGATGGCGTTGTTCTGGAATGTTGTACTAATTAAAAGTATCGTCCTCTGGGAAATGATCTAACCTTTTACAACTCTTGCTTTGAACTACATCTTTCATCGGATGTTGACAAAACAAAATGAAGGTAGATGATGGTTAAATAAAATAGCTCTGTGGGATATCCTACATATATTTATTTCATTTCACAGATATCACTCCATTTAATATATTATGCATTATCCTACATTATATCGTGATGAAAAATCAGTTCCCCGCTTACAAAATGCGCATATTTTTTATAAAATTAAATACTCACCGAGAACGTGGCTTATATAGTATGATCATAAATGGTAGCATTTAAATATTTAATACTAAATTAACTTAAATAGTCAAATAAATATTTTCCAAAAGTATTTCTAATGTATCTGTGAAATACTGGTATGTTGAATGTTAAACATATTTCAAAAGAAGCTAATATCATTATTTGTAATATTTATAAGCTGATCTTTTAAAAAATCTCATCTTTTAAATCTATTTTTAGCTTTTTTAGATAAAAATTAATCTATTAATTGTATATAACCAAATATAATTTAATCTTGTATATCTAAATTCAGTACTGATACTTATTAAAAATATTTTTCAAAAATGAAAATGGTTTCTTTTTAACGAATTATATACACTTCGCCCCTCTAACTAATTAAATATACTTTTTAAAATAAATTGTTTTGGCTTTTTATCAAAAATTGTAACTGCTATATTTATAAGAATTTTTACAAAAATTAAATCCTTTAATTAAAAATAATAATTTCCCCTCTACTTAAATTTTTAGTGAGTGGCAAATTTGAAAATTATCATAGCATATAAAACTGGAAATATAATCTAGAGTTAATGATATTATACTCTCTATTCATATAAACAACAAAAATTTTGAGGATGTTAAGAAACAAAATGTATAAAAATTAAGATATACTTTAATTATTTTAACAAAAGAAATTATTTAAAAAATACTTTGGAAGCCTAAATTGTTCTCACTTAATTAGACTAATACAAAGTTATATCTAATCATAATTTTTTAAAAAAGGAATAAATTTTGGATAGATGCAAATTATTGATTTTAAATAAATTTCGCTTATCTCAAATCCTTTTTAACAGCAATCTTAAAAATAAGAGGTTTATATTTGATTCGCTTTACAGTAATAAAATGTTATCAATAAAATTTTATACGGATGTTTTATAGTTAATATCGATCTTCGTTTAGAACAAAAGAATGTTTAATTAAACTTGAAGAATAAAAATTAAATTTTAAGGCATTTTAAAAATAAATTTTTAA
The DNA here is from genome assembly GCA_026289955.1 of Argiope argentata. NCBI lineage: Eukaryota > Metazoa > Arthropoda > Arachnida > Araneae > Araneidae > Argiope > Argiope argentata. The sequence goes on from JAOUZG010031086.1 coordinate 2,298,165, forward strand.
GGCATACAACTAGAAATTTTTATGGTTGACCAATTCAAATATAATGATTTTTTTAGTATTATTTTGATTTTTTATTTACAAGATTCATATGACGACATTAATTTTAATACAATTTATAATCCAATAAAGTTTTATTATCTAATAACAATATTTTTCAGATAAGATTTTCGATTTATTGTACTCCGAAATTATCTAATTTTTATCTATAACATCAATTAATCTTTACTTCTTTTAGTTCCAAAAATTATTCTTTTCTGATCTTTTCTTTTTTTTAAAAAAATGGCGTCTTTTCTAATAGCATTTATTACAGCTCTTACGTGCCACATATTCTTTCTAAAATATCTGAATTTTGTAGCAGCCGATAAAATCGTGTTGCCACCTTTCAACGAATTTCAAATAGAATTCTTCGATACTAGGAAGTGGCATCGTCTTAGCTGCGCATCGAATACCAATGAGCTTCGATAATGTATGGAGAATCGATATAGTCTTCAGAAACGTCATATATCATCGATGGTGATGTACGAGTACTTATAAGAAGAAGCCTTAGATTAGTTGGAATCCTGATAAAGAAAAGGCGATAAATTCTATGACAGCGCCATATGCAAGATGTCCAGTCTTATCATGTCTAAGTACTTGATTGCAAAACTATTAAAGATAGACGTATAATTCTAATTGGAAAAAGGTTTTTAATGACTTGAATAGTTATACTTTATATTGTTTGAGTCAAAAAATGTATTTCTGAAACAAAAAAAATCTAATTTTTATACGGCCCCTGGTCTATTATTGGGTCCATTATAATATTCTTAACACTAAAGTATTTTAAAAAAGATCAAAATGAAATCTGATATGAAATGATGAATATTTAGAAAAAACATGGTAAAAAAACTAATATAAAGATTAAAATGAAATCTGCTATGCATTATTTCAATGTATCATATCGGAACATCATTTCTTGAATGGCCAAGCACCACGTGCCCGTGCGAGTTAAATTATATTTTTATTCATTTTAATCGTTTCATCGAATGAGTCACTTTAGTATTGCAAACGATCCAAAAAAAACTTTATCTCGCATTGATTGATTGAAAAAAGATCACATTTACTATTCATTTGATTTCATATAATCACGTGCTCAAAATGACATTTTTCTAGGGTTTTTTTGCGGTAGTCATTAACTTATTTTTTTTTAAATCAGAACTTTTGTAAATTAGATGGCATCACTTTATTAAAAGCTGATTTATTTTTCGCCTACGGGCTTTTGTTTACGAAACTAAATCTCATTCCTAAAACAATATCATATTCTGACATGATAATAAATTCCATAGTTCTGCTACTAAAAAAGACAGTTTAATGAAAAGTTAGCAATCACTATTTTAAAGGAATTTTTTTGAGAGATTTTGTGGGGTAGTTTGCAAATTGAAAATAGGCAGAGTTGTTTTATTTTCTCAAATTGTTCCTTAAAATAAATTTGGAAGTGGTCCCCGTTTAGATTAAACAGCTGTAACTCAGTCAATATCTGTTATTGGAATTTTTTGTCGTATATTTTGCAATGTTAACAAACTTTCACTAAATATGACTCATAAGACTGGAAGACCACTAAAAAAATTAGATTTCGACACTTTTCTATTCTTTAACATATTTTTATAATATTCATTCCTTCTCTGTCTGTTGCTGTTTGGCTCGAAAATATCTTTTCTATACCATGTTTTGATACATTCCATCCACAGTCTGTCTATGAGTGCTGTGGCTACAAAATATCTATTCTGTTCTATGTTTTGATAAAATTCATCCACAGTCTGTCGGTGAGTGCTGAGGATGAAAAAATATCTATTCTGTATCATATTTTGATAAATTTCATTCGCAGTCTGTCTGTGAATGCTGCAGCTGAATAAATATCTATTCTGTATCATATTTTCATAAATTTCATCCACAGTCTGTCTGTGAGTGCTGCGGCTGAAAAATAACTATTCTGTATCATATTTTCATAAATTTTATCCACAGTCTGTCTGTGAGTGCTGTGGCTACAAAATATCTATTCTGTACCATGTTTTGATACATTTCATCCACAGTCTGTCTGGGAGTGCTGCGGCTACAAAATGTTTATTCTGTACCATGTTTTGATACATTTCATCCACAGTCTGTCTGTGAGTGCTGTGGCTACAAAATATCTATTCTGTACCATGTTTTGATACATTTCATCCACAGTCTGTCTGGGAGTGCTGTGGCTACAAAATATCTATTCTGTACCATGTTTTGATACATTTAATCCACAGTCTGTCTGGGAGTGCTGTGGCTACAAAATATCTATTCTGTACCATGTTTTGATACATTTAATCCACAGTCTGTCTGTGAGTGCTGTGGCTACAAAATATCTATTCTGTACCATGTTTTTTATAAAATATTTCCACTGTCTGACTTCCAGAACTATAGCTGAAAAACATAGCAAACCAGATAAATGAAAATTTTTAAGTGATTTTGAAACAAAATTTTTTTAGGTTCAGTCGATTGTAGATAAGATGATTAAAATTAATCATCTATTCTTATCTCTATAGACGAAACTAAACACAAAACATTTGTAGAAACATGAAAAGAACGAAACCTTTCCTTTAGTTCTGGTAAATTTCGTAAAATGCTATTTCAGAAATAACTGTGAAATAAAAATTAAATTTAAGATGAATTATTTAATTATAAAAAAAGTAAGAAACTTCAAAAGAACAACAATCTACTGAGAAGGATAGGATGCTTGAAACCATAGTTTGTTTGAAAAAGAAATCAAAACAATTATATTCTAACAGCTATGCCAATTTTCGTAAGCGAGAGTCGAAGAATAAGAAACAAAGTTTAAAAAGTTTTCTTTAGAAATCTATTCTTAAATTTTATTTTTGAAATGCGATTCACTTTTACTACCGAAGAAGCTCGTAAAATGTTAAGAATCCCGTTACTATAGAGACAGCAGCGATATTTCACTAAAATATAGTGCTTTCTGAATACATAAACTAAAATTTTCTCACTTCACTTCTCACATTTTACTGCATTAAACAACCCTTTCAGACTTGAGCTTTATTTTACTTAACACTCAGTAGAGTATTATTTCACAAGTACTTCCCTCTCAAGTAAAATTAGAAAAACGTATTTGTTTTTTTACTGAAAGTATAACCAATGCCGAGTTCTTTTTTTGCATTCGGGTTAGTTATGGAAGTGGGATACTTTTTCTGGTTTCCATCCGTCTGACAAATTAATGGACAGTTAGTTAGCAACTCTGGTAAATTTATGTCTTTTCTAGAGAAGGCTTCAGACATGGACTTTTAAGTTACGCTTTGTATACTTGTAAGGAATTATTTCTGACATTTCTGAGTGGTGGTAAGGGAATTTAAGTCTGATAACCATTTATGAGTCACTGTTTCGCGAGTCAGTTAACTAAATTTGCTCTAGACTAACACTGGAAGAGTGGCATCAGATGATTTTACTGGTTCTAGAAGTTAATAATTTAAATCGCTTCAGAAAAATTCTGTTTTAACTTCAAAAATACTACAAATCTATCTTTGGGGAACATTTGATTCTTCTGGAATACTGATTGTATTTATTTAAAACTAAACTTCTGTAGCATTAGCTTCATTAGCCAGATAATATGTACGTTACTTAAGTATACTTTTGTATTGTGCCCATGTTACTTGGTTACAAACCCTAGTGTCGCAGGTTTGTACCTCGACCTTCATCCGCCACATTGGTGACCTTGACAACGCAACCTCGTGTAACTATCGAGGCTCCATCTACCAGTAGCAAAAGCCATTAGACTTTTTTGACGTAACAACCAATAAAGCCGTCAGACTCACTTGACGCAGCAACCAAACAAAGCCGTCAGACTCATTTGACGCAGTAACCAAACAAAGCCGTCTGACACATTCGATTGCCATCACACTCACACGCTTGCTACAACGCTTGTTGCTGGAAAATTGTTGTTTCTTCGCCAACTCACTGGTGGGGGAGTACTGTGGCACTAACTTCAAAAACCAGTTTTCATCAAAAATCCATTAGAATAAACTCTTTTATTCAAATGAAAATATTGGATTTTTGTTTAGTGTGTATATTTTGTAGTTACTAAAATTTGAGATATGTAATGATATTTTTAAATCAAATAAATCCTTATTAATTTCCAAATTTTAATCTTAATTTTGCCATAGTGACTCCATTCTGAAAATATTCGTTTATTTCCGGATCCATTCCACTTTATCTATTTAATTAATACAACAGAATCTTTGTAAAATTGCTGAATGAGTTAAAGGCCAACAAATTACCATACTCCGTGTGAACGGAAAAAATATTGTCCATCGAAGCACATTCCTTTAAAAGATCCCTAAGGTTCCTTATACGTGATTGACATGCTAAAGAAATTCTTACTAAAATCTCACTGCATATATTTACAGGGATAAAATTAGGTTCCTCATTCCGTTTTGTGTCGTTCTGTGTTGTCCTCGTCTCTTCTGCTTGTACATTATGTGTGCTTTCCGTGATGGAATAAAACGAACTTAACAGTTCAAACTGTCATCTATGTCTTCGAAACCATCTTCAGTTATCAATAAATAATAATGTCATATAATGTATTACTATTTGCTGAAAGCATAAGATGGTTTTAAAGACATAGATGCCACTTTGAAATTATGAGTTCGTTTTATTCCACCACGGGAAGCAGGCATTATGTACAAGAAGAAGCGATGAATACAACACAAAACAGAATGACGAAAAGCTGAAGTTTCTGAAAGGGACGGGAAATCCTTATCCCTGGTCTTAAATACCATAAGATTTTAATAGGGGAAAATACTTTTTTACAGTGCTTATAGAAGAAGATTTCGATGGAGATTTCCACAAAATACGCCTGAACAGGCAAGGGAAACATAGGGATCTTTTTGAAGGAATGTGTTTGGCTGAACAATTTTCATCTCTAACACGGAGTGTGGGAAAGTAACCGGCGTTTAGCTGATTCAGCAATTTTACATAGCTTCTTTGAATTAATTAACTATAGTGAGTGAAATGGAGCATGAAATAAGAGAATATTTAAATGAAATAGTTATTGGCTAAATTAAGTTGAAAATTAAGAAATTAATTTGATTTTAAGTTATATATATATATATATATATATATATCACGGGAGCAGGCATTATTTACAAGCGAAAGCGACGAGCACAACACAGAACGACACAACACGGAATTCACGAAAGCTAAGTGTACAAAAAAGGGAGGGAAAATCATTATCCCTGGTCTTAAATACCAAGACTTTGATAGGGATAAATATTTTTTATAGAGCTTACAAACTTGGATTTCTGTAGGGATTTCCATGTTTCACAGATAAGAGGTAAGGGAAACACGGGGATCTTTCTAAAAGTATTTTGTTTAGGTCAGCAATTTTCATCTCTCCCACGGAGTGTGAGAAAGTAACAGGCGTTTAGCTGTTTCAGCAATTTTACACAGCTTCTCTTGAATTAACTAGAGCGAGTGAAATGGATCATGAAATAAGAGAATATTTTAGAATGATATTACTATGGGCTAAATTAAGATAGGGCTTTGGAAATTAATTAGGATGAAAATTAAGAGTTTAAAAATAT
>JAOUZG010031094.1:0-40101 GCA_026289955.1 Argiope argentata
ATATCTTATTTTTAGATGACTTTATATCCTTTATTTTTAGATGACAGCGTCTGTCATGTTTATATACAATATTTAAGCAAATTAATTCTCGTGATACTTAAATGCTGTTTAGCTATAACAAAGTAAACGTAATATAAAAAAAAGATATTACCCTATTCTTCCATACACGACAAAAATTGTTTAATCATTTTGATACTTTTTTAATTCATATATTTATTAATTTTTCATTAATAACTTATTGTTAAGCAAATATCTATTTTTAATCATCAGGCATGATGCCACCTTTCAGGCCAATGGTGCAACTGCCTTGTCGTTAATACGCCTATGAATCTGAGAGAATATCAAACGCAAATCTCTTTGAGGCAAAATTATAATCATTAGACATAGCCTTGCTTATTACCAACAATTTTGACAAGGTTATTAATTCCATATCTCATTATATTATTATTTCATCTAATATTCAAAACTCATTTTCAATACAAGTTCAATTAATTATATCTCCGCTTGGAATTTTTAGCTCTCATAATCCTCTTGGGGGATGGGAATGAGGTGAATGTTGGGTCAAAATAATTAATGCAGGCATTCCACATTCTATTTTTAGCCAGACCTTTTAAGAGTGATTACTAAGGTCACTCCAAGTCTCCTTTCTCTCAACTCACGCTTTATTATGGATGTACATTTGAACGCCCATAGCAAATTGAGCTTGGTGGTAAAAATTAGAAGGTCAGATGGCTCGGCCACGTGAATTTGGACACGTGAATTTTTATTCCTCAAATTTTCCATACGTTTTGGCACAGTGTGATTGGATTCGCACAATTTTGAAAATAAAATCTCAGGCTTTTAGCGTATTACAGATAATATTTGTTAAAATTGTCTCGAGACTTGAAAGTCACTCAAACAACGCGTAATTTCAAAAAGCATAAGAATAAACTGTTAATGTAGATTGAATTTCTTTTTTCTAACGATCACGTATACCTAATTGCTCTTTTCAAAGTTTCAAGATTTTCAAGTGCAGTTTTTGTTGTCGCATTCTTTAAGAATTGTCGACAACACCAAGAGATGATAAAATGAATCATTAAAAAATTATTTTTAATGACAAACTCTAGAGCAATTTTCAAATTACAGCCTTCACTTTACTCTTTTTAGGGGAAGAAGTAGCTTCGTGCTGTAGCAATAATTTAAGAATCCAAAAGATACGTTTAGCAAACTTTATTCGAGTCCACCAAAGGTTGTGGATTATCCTCGTTCAATCTTATAGAACTGTAGTTATATGAAATATTACTGAAATCATTCAATGGGCAATCCTTATGCATTAATAAACTAAAATCAATGTAAATGCATAGTAAAAATGTTTATGAAATAGCATTCAGAATCGGAAACATCATTATAGATTGAAAGTTTCATCTATCATAGTGACTGTAACAAATATTTTAAACTATATTACGAATATTTGAAACTAATGGAATAGATTTTAAAGGCACGCCAAGGATACCGAAAAATTTTCGCTGTAGAAAAATTGAATCGCAAAATCAAAGGAGAAACCATTAGAAAACGTTCTTCTAAACAGTTAGTTAAAGGAATGGATTTGATTTGTGTTACGCAGTATTAATGGCTTACAAATTTATATCATCCAAACAATACAGTTACACCGACTATAAGCTTAATAATAGGATCTTTTGGTTTTGATTTATTCTAATTATGATTCATTTTTAGTTTTTCTATGGTTAAGTCTCATTGATTTGAAAGATGAGCTTTTCAAAGCTTAAAAAAATGCCTAAGATAGATTTTTTTGAATAAAGAGATTAATAGCTTGGCGGATCGGTCTAGATCTAGACTTAAGAAAAGAATTAATGAGGTGAATTCGATAACGGAAAGATTGCAAAAACAAAAACTTAATTCTAATAATCCTGTATTTTAATATCAGCAATTATTAAATTAGCAAATACGAAATATAAATGCCTGGGAATATTAATGAGCATATAAATAGGTATACGTTGGAAAATAATTTTTATGACATTAATTTATATTTAAATCTAATTTTATTTAATAAACTCAAGCTGAAACTTTAAAAAATGGTATGCTGAATGGATACATTAAGGTTTTAAAATATTGAAATATGTGACAAAACTAGGTTAAAGGGTGAAAGAAATTGCAATTTTAAAGTGTAACTTTTGAAACACTTACTGGAAACTATTGAATAACAAGTTCATCTAAAACGGCTTTGTAACAACATGAAAAGTAAAAATTTCTGAAAAACATGACATCAGCTAAAGTTCTAAAGTGACAGATGTGATTAACCCTTTGCACTCCGTAAAATAATTAGATGCAAAATTATTCACCTAATATAAAGATTTGCTTATTGCTATGAAAAATAAATATACATGATTCTTTTAAGTCGAATTTTTTTGAAAAATTAATCTACATGCCTTAACCATTATGCACCCGCTTTTAACAATTAAACTTGAAAAATAAAATAAAACGTCAAAATGATGCACAATCTTGAATGGTGAGTCAGAGGCACCATCGGAGCGCAAAGGGTTAAGCAATAAAAAGGCTTGATATATCAAAGGAAAATAAAAGTATCTTCATTAAATGTTTAAATTAATTTACAGTTATGACGCCTTGGTAGAGAGATAGCGAGTCTTCCCCGTGATCTGGCGTCCTTGGCTCGGACAAAGTTGTTCTTCATCTGTTCTATCCATGAAATGTATAAATGAGCCCCCACCCCTGTAAAATGGGGCTTTGCAAACGAATATGATGAGTGAATAGCTAAGACGCACTTTTGGTTCTAGTAGGCGCTCCTTAAAACAAGAGACGCACCCTCGGCTTAAAATCGTTGACTACGTTAGCAAGCTATTCCATGGCAAGTGCCATTAGCAACAACAAAAACATTTATTTAAAATCATTCATTAAAATTAGAGAAACAACTACTAAAAATGAAATTTCAGTTTTCAATCACTATAATTTTTGTTTCAATTTTTAAGATAATTCAAAAATAATTTTTGTACAATGCTTTATTCTGAGTTATAGCAGAAAAGTAAGATCATTCAAAACTCGTTTTACTCCCTTTTGAGGGCCGTCGAAATGTTTACAGCGCAGCACCTCTATAGAGCTAAAAAACTTATACCTGTTCCACACTTCCTCAAAGTGTGTGAAACAAATAAAACAGATTTTTGATTTCATATACATTTACATTTAGGCCTTCCGTACTTAAACTAGTCTATTTGGTTTCTAAGGTTTCAATGTTTCTTCATTTTTGATATAATCTGTAATATTAGACTAAAGATATAATCTGTAATATTAGACTAAAGGAGTAATAAATTATCAAAAATTAATTCGGCTTCGCAACAAAACGATATAATCATAAGTGAAAATTTGAACATTAGTTTTAAAAAATGGCAATCTTAAATCGAATGATTCACTGTTCACGTACCATTTAAGCCTCGAGAAAAAAAACTATGACAAAAAACTATGAAAATTATGACAACTATGACAAATAAATGACAAGGTCTTGATTTATCAGCATTTGAAATAGGAGACTAAATTCTGGAAACAATTTTTTTACAAAACAAATTAGCTGATCACTTAAGGCGTACAGTTTTAAACATTAGCTTTAAATTCGGCGGAAGTAAAAGAAACTTCAGTTTATTTTATTAAAATTATATAACTCAGCTTTTTTTTCACTTAACACCATGGAAGTTCTCAACTTTCATTTGAAAGATAATCACGTGTTAGATTCATTACATAACTTTAAGCAAGAAAAATGGGTAATCAATCCACAGAACGTGATCATTTTTGAAATTTTAAATACATCAAAGGCTTTCTGTATCATTGTCACGAGAAAAGATTACTAAGTATAATTATTTTTCTTACCTATTACATAATTGGTCTGTATATTCAAAACGAAGCGATTGCATAAGCAAGAGTTTCAATTACTAATAAGAATCGCTGGTAGTGGGTAGTCTGTCGCTGACCTTGAACAGGTGAGAATTTCTTTTCAAGCTCAAAAAAGATAAGAAAAGGAAATTAATATATTAGCAAGGTTAGCATTGTCAAACAGAATCCACTCACTTTACCTTTATTCTAGTCATGCTCATTATTTTACTTTTTCTTACAACGTTATAAATTTTTCAGCAATAGTCTGCTATCAATAAGATCTGTATCCTTTTTCCCATCCTTAGATAAGCAAGAAAAACTCTGCCTTTGTGATTTTCGATAAAAAGTACTTTTATAGTTAATCCTTTTCACTCGGAAAAGTAATTCGATGCATAATTATTCAATCTACAAAGGTTCGTTTATTACTCCAAATTTGTGTGTGTGTTTAAAATTGAATTTCTCCGCCTTTTTACCGTTCTGTAGGCACTTTCAATAAGCAAAATTGAAAAATAAAGAAAAAAAAAACGTCAAAATGATGCATCGTCTTGAATGGGGCCCAAGAGGCACCATCGAGTGCAAAGGGTTAATAGTGGTTATTTTACTTCATTTCATGCTTTTATTCACATATTTTGATTCCTGATTAAACAAAATATTTTATGAATATTACAGGGAGAGACATATATTTCAAATATATATATTCTCAAAGAAACATCCAAGATATTTGCTACATATCGCTCTCTCATTTATATCGATAAAAGGCGACAGTCAGCACGTATTAAGGATGAACATTGAATTAATGGGTTTTTTTTGTTATTTAAAAGGGAAATTGAAACTTTTAAAATCATTCTAAAATAATGAACACCTCATTATTGAAAATTACGATATATAAATAAAAAAATAATTAGGAGCAACGTATAAATATATTTTTGAATGTAAAACAAACAGTACACTCTAGATCAGTAAAGAAGACAATTCCTTTTATAAACTTATTGTGATACACGAAAATTATAGGAATAGTGGTATATAATATATTTCTTCAACTTAAATTGTAATGTCAGCTCTCATTAGAACTTGGATATACTGAAGATGATCAGGGCCCGACTTAGCCTAGTTGGGGCCCGGGGCAAAAACTTATTCGGGGGTCCCTTTGCTTCACTACTTTAGTAAAAAACATTCATTAAAAAAGGAAACGTAAAATGAACTTTCTATTCGATTTGGGGCCCCACTTATGCGGGGGCCCGGAGCGACTGCCCCGTATTCCCCTGCCTTAATCAGGCCCTGACGATGATTCAGATGCATAAGAATTGTAGGTCTTTTACCGGTCTGTTTTGTATACATCATCTGGTAATAATTTTGATCTTTTTATTTTGATAATTTTGGTATTATTGATATAAGAAGGCCATTACTAACATCAATGTATAAAAGCCGCTATTCTGTAGAATAAATAAACAATTTTAATAAGGCCAATATCTGGCTAATGATAAATGCTATGATTAAATATAAATATATTTCCTAAAAATTCAATAGAGTATCAAATCATAAATCTGCAAAGTATGAAAACATCTCCGATGCATGAAAAAAGTACCTGTTCACAAAATCTGCATTAGATTTTATCGGAGATCGACTGAACCAGTATCGTTATGACCAGCCTAGTTAGAAGTTTCCGCTTCTTATAGCCGTTGTGTGCATTTAGAGAGAACCAGTGATACATATACATGCAAAATCGTCTTTAAAAATTATATACTTTTGGTGGCTATGTTAATAAAGATTATAAAATGGATATTTTGAGCACTTTTTGTTTCAAAGTTGCAAAAGCCAACCATGACTTTCTTTTGATATTTTTTCTGAATGGCATTTGCTATTTTATAGGATGTTTGGATATTAAATATGATACCTAGGAAAAGTGCATAATTATTCTCACATTTCATGCATGTAGGAGCCTAACCAAATCTTCCAAAAAAAGTGTTCGACTTTTCAGATAACGGGAGTTTTAGTGGTGAGGTGTCATGAGGTTTTTTAATATTTATGGATTCGGTTTCAGAACTAAGATCAAAATAATTCAGACGAAGAATGTTCAGATTTCTTTTAAAAAATTAAATTTTTTTTAAATTTAAAGGGAAAAACAATGGAGTATTTACAGGGAAATAGGAAATGGATTTAAACATGGAGATATGAAAGAAATAGAAAATTAGATAATTCCTTCCAGAAGGATGTTAGAAATCTAAAAAAGGTGCAGTATGTGACTGAAACGACTTACCACGTACTTAGCGAGCGCGAATGCACAAAAGTGTGAAACGTCTTCATCGAACGTGGGTTATTAGGGCATTAGTTGTGTAGGCGTTTTGAAATCTCGACAGATGACATTGATCTGGAATGCTGAATTAATTAAAATTATCGTCCTCTGGGAAATGATCTAACCTTTTACAATTCTCGCTTTGAATCATGTCCTATAATCGGACAATCAAATGATGGCAAAACCAAATAGTTCCGTGGGATGTCCTATATATATATATATAACCCCCAAATACCTGACATTCTACAAAATGTCTGCGTATTTCGTAGAATGTCAGCATTTCATATGCTGTTGTTAACTCAAAGAAATAAGATTGAATAAATATTCATATCATTAATACAATAGCGTTATATACTATCGTATTCATGCACCGATATGTTCTTTAAGGCAAAAATAAATTAAAATTAAAACTTTCTAAATTGCTTTTGCTTACTAACAATGAAGAATGATACAGAAATATGAATAATAATACTTCCACTAAATCTAAAGTAGAGTAATAACCTTGCTTTTAACAATGGTGATGTGAAATGTGTACTGACTGGTAAGTGATAATTACTGATTTAATTTCCAGTATTTTTATTAAGATTTTTTTATCTTATTCTCAGCATTTATTCATTACCATCGGTTTTATCTCTTTCTTATGAATATTAATATCATGAAATGTAAAGGCATTATGTCACTGTATTGCATTTGTTCACGGGAAACAGAATCCTTTCACTTGATATGCACCATAAGTTGGAAAGCGATATCCTTGAAAAATGGAAATTTGCAAATATTTTTTAATGTAGGGCAAATGTGAGATATGAATAAAATATAATATTTTTACAAAATATTTAAAAATTATCACTGCCCAACCTAATCCGAAGAAATTATCTAATCATTCTGGAGTATAGCGATACATATTGTTAATGTGCCAAAGTAAAGACTTCCTTCTATTTGCTTTTAAATTTGTTTTTAGCGTTAATGTTGAGAATTATAAATATAGTATATTTGAAACTTCCTAAAAATTTTTTTCTATGCCAGTGCTCTATAGCAGCTTTGGTCCTGAGTTCTGCAAACACTTCTACTTGCGTCGCACGTTTACCATCTCTGTGCTATCCATCATCTTTATCCTGCCTACCTGTTTCTGCAAGAGGGTGGACTTTTTGGGATATATAGGGTAGGCATTTTTTTCTTTTGTTTTCTGTTAAGTAACTGGCTTCCTTACATTGACAAATTCCTTCAAAACTTGGATGAGGCATATTTCCTATCTATTTAAAAATTAAGAGTTCATATTTTAACTGTTAGATTTTACTTACAATTAAATAAATGCGATATTTAAATGAATTCAGAATGTATCATGCCGTTCTATCTCTTGAGATTTTCATATTGCCATTGAGAGAACCCTGCTACTAATAATGAATTTTATTGACTGAAAAAAGCTTTTTTCGTAATTTTAAACATCGTATTATTTAGAAAATTCTGAATGTAACAAACAGTGCTTTTATATAATTTTTTAGTTTTACTTTCACATATTTAAATATTCTTCACAATTTTCACCAAGAAAAATTTAAATTTAATTAAATAAACTCGGTAACAAACGCATTACGTGATGTCACTACCATCTTTATCTGGATCCTCCCATCGATTAATGATGGGGAAGGGTTTCATGAGAATTCAGGAACCTTAAAAAATAGTGCGAAAGTATTAGCATTATCAAACTAGTTGCGTCCCAGTAATTATGAACACTTAGTAAAGACCATGACTTTTATTTTAAATTTTGTTTAATAAAGTTTGATAAAAGTAATTTTTAAAAAGTCTTATTTGTGTAACAAACAATAATTAATTATTTTTACTATTTAATCTTTGTTCAATTCCTACTATTAGTTCACACTCTCCTTATATATATCTTGTTCAAACTTTCAATTGCTAATAAAATTGTTTTTATTCATCCTATCAAGTTCAAATACAATTTTTTAAACTTGATATTAATTTAGTTTTTCCAAATATTAATTCGATAATTAAATTCAATCAATTTTTAATACTTTAAAAATACTTTAAATGAAGTTTAACACAATCTAGATATTTTCATATCTAAATTATCGCATTCATATTTTTTCATATGAAAATAGCATATAAATACATTCATTTGAAACGACATGTTTTTTCAGCAAGATTTCTTTTTTTAAATTTCAACAGAGCTTTTTTAAATAAAAATTAAATTTTTATTCTCTGCATGTTATGTTAATTTTGCTTATCTGAAAACTAATTAGTTCATGATATTCAATAAAAATTATTCGAATATCTTAGATTCCTGAAAAAATATGTTATTTATAACCCTTTACAATATTTTTTTATTGTTTTTCAGATCTATAGGTATTTTCGCCATGTTGTATCCTGTGTTTTTAACTGTATATGGGTATTTCAAATTGTCACCCAAAGATGTTATAATTAAAACAAAGTAAGTTACTTTTTCAGTCATTTTATTTTATTATTGAAAGCCATAAGTAGACTACTGTTCAGTAACTGAATAATTTTCAGAAAGAAAACAAAAGTGAAATCAAACTATCGCGAAATTTAGAAGATAGATGAACGGACATTATGTTTTCAATAACGCATTGATATGCAACTATCTGTTTTAGAAAACTTCATAAACATTATAAACTGAACTCAAATAAAACACCTAAAATAGCAAAACTGAAATGTTCGATAATTTAATGTAATCATCAACATGAAATTGTATTTAAACAAATTTATCTCAAACTAAATAGGACTGATATCTCGTCAAACCAGCTGATCGCCTTAAGCAAATAGTGAATATTATATACTTTTGAAAATAATATATATTCTCTTTATTTGGCTGTTTCCAAAATGGGATTACAGATAAAAAAAAATTGGATTAAAAACACTTAAAACAATACTTTCATTTTTCATACCTATGATTCCTTAAGGAGTTTTCATTATTCACTCGCATTAGTTAAACAATCTTCCTTTGACGAATCTAAAATTCAGTTTTGCTATAAAAGCCATATATAAAATTTTTCCATTTATCTCATTCCTTTTTACTTTTTTAAATATAGGGAAAGCATTGTAATAATTAAAAAAAATCGAACACGATGTTTTGACGAATATTCGTGTTTCAAATCTCCGTGAGACCGATTTTTTTGAAATGCTGTTTGTGTGTGAACATAACTGAAAAACGGTTTGAATAAGTTGAATGAATTTTAGCATGCAGTCTTTAAACTAAATTTGTAGATTGTGTTCATATTTCGAAAAAAAAATTGTTCACAGAAAGCCTTTCTGGCTGTTGGAGAGAATGTGAACGCTGTAACTACGAAATGCAAAGAGTTAAATGGATAAAATTTTGTGCCTAGTTTTTGGATCTAAAATATGAATTTGTATCAAGTTTTGAATCATACCTTTCTAGAGGTCGACTGTATGATGGTTTTTGTATTAGAATATATGTAAAAATGGCAAATCAAAAACCGCCATGACTTAGTTACATACCAAATTTCAGTTTTCCATTTACTAAAATTGCTTTTGTGTCAAACTTTGTCTTCAATTTGTTACATAAAATCTAAATGTATTTCCTTCATTGAGCGATGAAACGAAACTCGTGTCTGAGATTAATATTTGTGAAAAACGTCAAATATGCTGGGATATTCACACCTTGCCTTTAGTTTTTAAAATGTAGAGAGAGAGTAAGTAATATCTCTATTAAAAGGCTTACGAGAACGTTCTGGGGAGACCACAACTACAGATTACGAGTTATTTTGTTTGCATATGCACACGATAATCAAACATTACCTTTAGAACTCGATTGGCACTGGTGCCGTAGTACTGCATCTTACGTTTACTTTAGACTTAAAGCACATAAAATTCATTTTTTATTCAAACATTGTAAACGGGCCTTTTCTAAGATCATTATTAGCAATAAAAATCCGTAATAAAGTAACTGCAACGTCTTTTAATAAATTTAACAAGTGAATGTGATAAGCAAATCGTAAGAGTTTTCATTAAGTTTCAGAATATGGTTACCGGAAGGGAAAATATAGTCAAAAACATGAAAATGCAATATTTCAACAAATTTTGATGATAAATGCTTTTTATTTATATATTTAGTTCGAAATTGCAAGAAATATTTGAAGCTAAAAATATTCATTATTTACATATTATTAATGATATAAGTGCCAACTTTCTCCTAAGTGTTTAAAATGGGAATTTGTCTGACAAAAAAAATTAATGAATTCTCATATTTGACCTCCGAGGGCAAAATCTTCGCCCATTTCACGCTATAATGTTTTATTATTATTTTCTACGCAGTTGATTAATGATGCTTAGTCATAATATTGCTTTAGAGGCGAAAATGTTGATCGATGAATTTTGGAATGGTAATAGGAAATTTTATTCGTCAAATAACGTTTTGAGGGTAGGTACTTCCTATGTAATGAATGGCGTAAAAGAAAATGTTCTTCAGTTGTGTGAATGATACTAGATAAATACCCGTTTAATATTATTCCGATTTAATGATTCTAAACTAATATTAAATTTTAATTTATGTTGAATTTCTGCATTTATTTCAAGATTCGTTTATCTCAAAGCTTATTAAACAAATGATTGTTTCTTCCTATGCAGACCGGATGACTTGTCCGAAATGTTTGCAATGTTTCCTGTCCTAGGTTTAGGATATCAGGTAAGTGCATTTCTTGCCTTGTTACATCAATTTCGGCTTAAAAATTAAGATAAAATGCAAAAAAGAGTAGTTTATTAATATAATGGTTTCTCAGAACAATACAATCTCATTGAAGTAAAAAACAACAACAACAAAACACATATTTACTGAAAATTAAAAAAATATGGGCACCAAAAAAAGTTGTAAATTTTTAGATTCTAATAAAAATCCTTCAAACAAATTACAGATTTTCATTTTATATTTTATTTACTAAGGAATATGTCAATTTCATCTTATGATATATTTATTGTGGTTTAATTGCCTCATATTAAGGTTATTAAATCTTTAATGAAATAGTTATTAAAAAGTATGATTAATTTTTTTATAATATACTTAAATATAATTTATTTAATTGGTTATATGATACTCTATTGTATTAATTTTAAAATTAACTTTTAACATAATATTTTATTTTAAAAGCTAATTAAAAAAATTATGATAAATGTTAATTTTAAAATTAATACAATAGAGTATCATATAAATTTATTTTTCTAAAATGTATCAAAAGTGAAACACCATTTTTCTTAAGCTAAGAAATCTTAATTATGGTTCATTTTTCAAAAATATTTTAGTCATTTTGCTATTAGAATAAATGAGTAATATGGACATTTGAGCGCAGAGAAATTTTTTTTACAATCGTTCAAACATTAATGAATCAAATATGTAGCATTATATGTGATCAACACACTGCGAATGAAATCTCGGTATTTTTTAATTCTAAAATATTATTAAATTTAGTCGTTAATTTAAAAAAATGCCTTAGCACCTAAAAACATTGTATAAATAAAAAATACAGATTTCAAAACTGGAAATTCGGTAAGTCATAATTACATGAATCAAACAAAAATTTCTTCAAAGTATTTTCATGCCAATTTGTATACTTTTTAGCTTTTTAATAAATTATGCGTAGTTACGAAACCCAATACCAATAAAAACATATCCAGAATATATCTGGATAGATTAGTGAAACTTCTATGGATGATATTAGGCATATTCAAATTTCAACTAATTTCATAAATTTCAGATTACCATCCATAACTGCTACAATATGGCAACCTTTAACAATGACTCTCTTGATTGGTCCTATAATTAGTGAAGAAATCTTGTAAAATCTTTTTAAATCGGGGATATTTTAAAATTAATGATATTTTTGCTATTTTCAAACGTTTGAAGTTACCTGTTGATTAAGTCTTGATTTTCCCAATGCTACTGCTGAAAATTTTGGATAGGACTTGTCAACACATTTGTCATCCACGTTATCTGACAGCGGATTAGAAGTTCGTTTGAAAATTACCCTAGTGTTACTCAACTGAAGCATTTTGGAGGACACTTGCGCTAATATGGTGGTCGTGGTGCAAAATTGAGATTAACCTATTAATTACTCTTATGTTGCTTGAAAAAGGAGTAAATCTATTCTAATGAATTACGATATTCAGTTTAACAAGATTGATGTTCCAAAATTCTTTGCTCTCAGCGGCACTTCGAAGTTCCATTTTGATAGGATGACCTTGCATTCCTTTTGAGCATCGCCTTTTTCTATTTCGATTCAGTACTTGACCCCTGACATTAAGCAAATAATTTCCATACGTAAACAAGTCCTTTCTTTAAGGACAGAGTATTTATATCTGAAAGAAAACATATTTTACATTCCTTTCACTTCAAAAATTACTGAAATAGTTTGAAATTATCTATTTATGGTTGAAAAACGAATTCAGTGCTTAGAAAATTCGGATCATTTATTAAGTTAATATTAATGAATAAACTGCTGATCAATAATGATGAAATTATCTTCCTAATCGAGTGAACAATCATTTTGAATTTCTTAAAGTACCGTTGAAAATAATTTTGAATTAACAAATTTAAATTCGATTATGTAAAGATAACTTTATCCAAATAACAAAAATATAATATTTTTTAAAACAATCAGAAATATTCTTATGCAGAACTTTCAAGGTCATTAGCTTTTATAAATTACCCCAAGTCGAATGCATCTGATTGAAGTTGGCGCAGAAAACAACTAACATTTATTTAGTTAGTACAGTTAATTCAAAAATTATAAATGGGCAATTAGTTTTTAGAAAAGTGATCATTGTACATTAGTTAGTCGAATTTTTCAAAACACGATTATGTCTATTTTTGCGTAATGAAATGACGATTATACTCCATTTCTATTCGTTATAAAGATGAAAGTGCGTGTGTTGAGGCATTACAAGACATACCTTTTGACTCAGAGCTTACAAATTTAGTGCATATTTATTTTCAAGGATAAAATGAACCCTTTGAGTAATTTTTTTAAAAAAATTACCTATAATTTTAAGTGATTGAAAATTAAGTAACAGATTCATGTTTGTCTTGAACGACATACGAAAATATTACAGAATAAGGCTGATTTTTATCCATCGGCAATATTTATACCATAAGAAAATTTAAAATATTTTTCAATGATATAATCACTTTCCATTATGATATAATCGTGCAATTTCATAAAATACATAATTTAAAATAAAAATTATATTTAACCTGCAAGAGCATATTATACTTGCATGAAAACAATTAGCTTTTATCAACGGGTTACCATTACACTTATTAAAAAATACTCGTAATTGTTATTAAAAATTAAATTTATACAAATGTAATTTTAAGCATGCGTATGTATGGAATGAAACAAGCGTGAAAAACATTGCATTTTTTAGAAAAATAATTGCAGGAAAAATGTTTGATTTTTAAAAATAACTGTATTATTAACTCAATAATTCTTAAATTTTGATACAGTTGTCATTTAATAAATGCATTGTTCCTTGAAGTTTAATTACTGAAGATAATTATTTCATGAATTTTCATGTTTTGGAATGTAATGAAGATTATTTGTGTTATAAATATTATATTAGTATTGTGAACAGTAGATTTATTGAGCTCACGAAATGATTGTTCATGGGGTAGAAATGCATCTATATTATTTTAAAAATTCCTGGGGATTTTTTTCTGTTCTTTTCCCATTAACTACATTCTTTTCCCGGCTGACTTAAAAATTTATTTATTAAAAATAAAAAATTCATGCATTTAAAATTCGTGATTTTTTTTATTAGGGGTAGTATTTATTACTGTTATTATATTTGTTAATTTTAATTATATAATTTTTTTTATTTTTCTATTTATTATTAATTATAAGGGTATTTTTTTTATTTAACACTACTTATCGAATTATGTTTCCAACGATTTTTCAACTTCATTTTTGCCACAATTGTTAAGTTTCCTTGCAGAATAATCTTAGAGAAACCAAGAGAAAAATTTTAATTAATAGAAATATCTTAATTTAATTATTAACTAAATATTTTTCGTTTCTACTTTTAGCTTATATTAACTTTTTGCTATTTGAGTTACATTATCCGTGTTCTTTAGAATACCATCGACAAAAATAGTCATATTACAAAGATAAAAATACCATTTAAATCTGGATTTTAAGTGCCGACAGCAAATAAAGGATTAAGAGTTAATATTCCGGAGTCTTGATACAGGGTTAGCACGTTTTCCCTGTGATCTGGGTGTCGCGGGTTTGAGAACCGGTTCGGGCATGATTGTATCTGTAAGTTGTATGGATTTGCCCCCTCTTAAAAAACGTGCTGTGCAAGCGAATGTGATATGTGAGTAGCCAAAGTCGTACTCTTGACCTTAGTTGGCGTTACTACAAAACAAGAGACTGATTAAGCTTAAACCGCTGTCTACCTTAGCAAGCTTGTCCATAGCAAGTGCCATAAGAAACAACAACAGAGTTAATACTCTCCGACTAGAAGTGTTCTTATGGACATATATTCAATTTTCTTGAACTAAACAGTAAAAACAGTATTTTGTAAAATCTTCATAATACCGATAATTTAAAGACAACCTGTATTTTATTTGAACCTAACAACCGTATTTTAGGAAAGATCTTTATACTTGTTTTACTATTAAATTTGAATTAAATATCAATACAATGCGCCTTTCCTGTTTTCAGTGCCAAGAAGTGGTCGTGCCTGTGTACTCCTGTATGCGGGAGCGCAAACTCAGCAATTTCGTCAAGTCCAGCGTGCTGTCGATGGCGGTGCTGTTCGTCCTCTACTCCGTAACAGGCTGCTTCGGCTACCTGACATTCGGTTCGCACGTCGCCCACAACGTCATGAAGATGTACGACGCCGGCGATGCGTTCGTCATGGTGGGTGTGATAGCTCTCATTGTTAAGATGATCGCCACTTACCCTCTACTTGCACTCTGCGGAAGGTGAGATATTTATTATTATTATTATTATCATTATCATGTCAGAACATGATATCGTATATTGATTTCGGAATGAGGTTGGTAACGTCAACAAAACTCCGTAGGCGAAAAATAAGAATTCTATTACCTGCACGAGCATATCAAAAAATCAGCTTTTAATAACGTGATCCCATCCCATTTACAAAAGCTCTGATTAAAAAAAAGTTAATGAGGACAGCAAATAATACCTAGAAAAATGTCATTTTGAGAACGTGATTATATGAAATGAAATAAATAGGAAGTGTGATACTTTATTAAACAATAAATGCGGGACAAAGTTTTGGGGATCGTTTGCAATACTAAAGTGACTCATTTAAGGAAACAATCAAAATGAATAAACATATTATTTTATTTGCACGAGCACGTGGTGCTTGGCCGTTCAAGAAATTATTATTTGACATGATTCATTGAAATATGCATAGGAGATTTCATTAATCTTTTTATTATTGAATTTATTTTTCGGTGGGTTTGTTTGAAAATAGCATCTGTTATAAATAGTTTTAATAATGTCTTAAGAGTACAATTGATAATGCTGATTAGAAAATTATAAATTGTATAATTTTTTCAATAATTTGTTTTTTTATCATTATGTAAATTTGTTATAATTATCACGGAATCATTTTCTTTTTAGTGACATTGCTTTGAATTTGTAGCATAAATTGATATCAATATGGAAATTGATTAGTCCTCGATTAATTTCAACATCTTTTAGATATATGTTGTGATACCATGTGATTTATTTACTGCTATAATTCAGCGAATATGGCAACCAATAAATTTCACTCGCAACTCTACAAAACGTAAACCAATTGCACGTTTTGGAATTTTATCGGCTAACGTTTCATAAATTTGTTGGCGAAACTGTACAGTTATATTAAATCTAACAAATAATTTTGAATTTTTTTAACTATTCATTTTTGAAAATTCAATTGGAATTTTATGTAAACCAGATTTAATTACCTGAATTTTTTCTTCTTTTAATTTGTCAAATTAGACAAAATTAAGCAAAAGAATAGTCTATAAGGCTACTTAAAAATAGAAAAAATAAATAAATTCGTTAGAAGATCCGAAAATATTTGATACCAATATTAACCATTCGCATACAATGACGTGTCTGACACACGCATCGAATTACTGAATTTCTATTTTCAATTCTGCAACTAAGCCACAGAATTTAGTATTTAAATACGCAAACATCAATATGAAACGATTTGGTATCTCAAATGCTCCTTATATTATTAAAAAAATCAAATTAACAATAAATTACCAAAATAGGATGAGTTATCTAATTAGATAGTTAAATAAATTCATATGTCAAGTGGTTAAAGTCTCCTCTCTCCCTCATATCCAAGATGGCATTCGTTTGGGGGAGTTGCCAGTTTGGGAATTTTATCAATTGGGGAATGTTTCATGAATTCGTTGGCGAAACTAAACCGTAATCTTAAATCTAACTCATAATCGTGACTTGTTAATTGACTTTTTTGGAATTTTTAATTATTCATTTTTGAAAATTCGACTGGAATTCTATGTAATCGATATTTAATTACCTTAATTTTTTGCTTTTTGTTCGTCAAATTAGAAATAATAAAGCAAAAGAATAATCTATAGGGCTAATTAAAATTAGAAAAAAAATTAAGTTCATTAAATGATTCGGATATATTTGATACCAATATTAAATTCAGTAGAGAGGAGAGAAATACAAGTTTTGTCACAAAATTTTTTGTGCACATTAAGTGAGTGGAGCATATCCGAGGGCCTTGAGTCTGTGCATTCAACATGTTATTTACCGGTTTTGATTTTCGACGTAAACAGAACATTGGTTTGCGTCTCTACATGGAATGCAATAGCTTTCTGTCATGCAATTCGTATATAGAGTAACAAAACACAGAAAATTATTCGCTTTAACGACAGCAACCATTTCGAGGAATTTCGTATACATACTCTTTTAACCCTAGAATACTAACCATTCTTCTCCTGGACGAACGCTTACGAAATAACTTTGACTATTCTTCTCCTATAACGGTAAATAGATCCTTCTGCTCAGTACCTTAATCTGACCTTGGGAACTACAGATGAGGACATTCCTTTTCCCCGAAATATTTCTGCTTGTAGTATGTCCAGAACAGTAGTCGTCTCAAAGACGAATGGTTATCTGTCCCGTCAGTATTAAGAAGGTATTTCTGCGTATGTTTGGAGATGTCTAAGCGTTTTCACGGAGAAAATTTGTGGGGTAGGCCAGAAACTGTCCGGGAATTATTGAAAGAATTAAGTAAGGAAGATAATTCTACTTCTGAGAATGAATTTGAAGATTTTATTGAAGTTCTTCTTGCTCCATAGATGCAGAAGCGTCTCAACATATCAACTTTGCCCCGATCAACAAGGACTATTATAAGTGGATTTCTAAAACTGAGTTTAAACATTCATCGACCTGAACAATCCAAAATTTAAAAAAATTGACATTTTGCCCGTATAATTTGCGCAGAATGACACGCAATTTTTGTTTGCTATGTTCCAGAGCAATGTGCGGAGAACATCACGCATATATGTGTAAAGATTGCATCAAAAATAAATAAATAATATTCTTATTCTACTTGACAATCAAGAGTTATAAAATCATCTACCGCTTTATTTAATTAGCGTTAAAAATTGATTTTAAATACATTTCGTCTAGGAGACGAATGGTTATCATTTTTGTTAGTTTTTTAAAGGTTACCTTTCTAGGGTTAAGTACAATATGAAAAGTATTTAAGCAATTCTGTAATTTCTGTGTTTTGGTACAGGGATGCAGCTGCAGGTATTTATGCCGAGTTGCGTGGTTTAAAACCTTCCGAGTTCGCAGCCACCGAGAGGACGCGTCGTTACGTGGTGGCCGCAATATGGTTCACAAGCTCCCTCCTCTTGGCCGTCCTCACGGAGAGCATAGGGGTGGTCTTCAAATACCTCGGATCTGTTGCGTCTGCCAATATCTTTGTCTACCCAGGTAAGTCATCTCTAAAACATTAGCTTAAATTGATTGTCTTAAAAATATCTTAGAGGAAAAATCATTTGTGGATTTTGTTACAAATCTGAAAAAAGGCTTTCTACATAGTTCGCCTCAGAATAGTGGAAATAGAAAGAAAACATTCTTAGTAATAGATTACTAGAGAAATTCTTAGTAAACGCTGATTGGATACCAGGTCCATGAATCCTACCCTTGGAGACCATTCGGAAATAAATTTGATAATTCTGATAACAGATTCTTACTAGATCTACTGTTCTTACTAGAATTTCGAGATACTCTGTAACGAAAATGATAAATATGCGGGACAATTAAAATGAATCTTAAGTTATTTCTCTTCGAAATTTAGAATGCAGCGTGAAATGTCCAGTTGTTTTACGCTCAGCACTGTTGCATTATACTGATACGTTATTTATTAGCAATTTACCAACTGTATTTACTGTGTGGTTCATTTCTGGAAATAGTATATTTGTAAACGCATCAGCTGTGCTTTGTGTATTTGTTTCGAGTTTTCTTGTGGAGTCAAGCTCCATTATCCGCTATAAACTAAACTCAATCTCTTTATCCAACTGAATGAATTTCTCAACAATGTTTATAAGAAGCATTGGTTAATTGGCCAGTTTAGATTGGAAAAAAAGAATTTTGGAACTTTTAAGACTAGGATTGTTGGATAAAGAGATTGCTGTTTTAACTTCTCCATTCGTTAACAAGTAACATTCCTTTGTTTTCCTAAAGTTAATGAGATCCTTATGCTTTATATATCACATTCCACTGTTAAATTCTTTATTTGTCAACTGCTTTCATTATCAAGCAAATTAGCATTTGCGATCTCAGTAAAAATCTATCTATATTAATTGAATAAAAAAATTTATTACGTGTTGTGACGTCACAAAATTTTATTGTCGGTGGACCGACACTAGTGGAATGTTAAAAATCAATACCTTTTAAAGATGTGGCTAAAAATATTCACAAAACGAAACATATGTAGTGATTTATGAAGATCATCATCTGGATTTACGATAACGATGAAAGTGTGTTTGTGGTGGCGTTTTAGAATTCAAATAATTTCACCGACATCTACCGCATTTGGCATTTGTATATTTAAAGATATTAATATGCAATTCTAAGTGACATTCTTTTTCTTAGTTATGAATTTATGTATCTTTTCTAAGATAACTTGTGGAGGGAGCATAAAAAATGATACATTTGTAAGAGAGTATGCGAGAAAGTTTTAGGGAAACCACTTCCACTAATTTAGCTTAAAAAGAGTTGTTCTTTTTTTAAATTTGAAAATGAAACCAAACAGCTAGGCCCATGCTCATAGCATTTTAAATTGTAT
The DNA here is from genome assembly GCA_026289955.1 of Argiope argentata. NCBI lineage: Eukaryota > Metazoa > Arthropoda > Arachnida > Araneae > Araneidae > Argiope > Argiope argentata. Next base: position 19,508 of record JAOUZG010031094.1, read on the forward strand.
TATTAAAATTTGAGAGGCGTGTGGAAAGCTAAAACTCCATGAGTTTCAGATATTTAAGTTCTTTTATCTTTCAATTTATTGGCAAAACTAGATTAATTGTATTTTTATTTATTTTTTAGGTATCTGTCTTTTTCAAATGGTTATGACGCAAGATCCTGATATGAAACGAAAGAAGAGTCCGTATCTAGTCGCCTACTCCATCCTCGTTACTGGCATAGGTGCTTTTTGTGTCGGTGTTGTCCTTTTCGAAGCTATCCTCAGTCGAGGCACAGAGACCACCGTCAATCTCTGCCATCTACCTGTCAATGGCACAATTAATGCAAATGCCGCCAAATTCTAAGATTATTGCAGACTGTTCATCGGGGATCGTTTATACAGCCCACAGAAATTTTAACTTGAAGTGTTTTTGAAGTGACTTTTCTTCAATTGAAAAGAAAATCTCTTACTCGTACCTGATATACTTTTTATGTATGATAGTGATTCCGTTTTATTATGATTGATTTGTTAGGCTTAAAACTGTGAAAAAGTGTTTATCAACTGACTGCTATTGTGATGATACAATTTTTCAGAATATGGATAGACATGTGATATACTATTGGGAGGTAAAAAGTACTAAACAACTGTAATAAAAGTGACTTGAAATATCAGGCTGTCAACAGTATTCAGAGAGATAAGATCACTTCCAGACGTCATCTGGGTTTTATAAAACTTTATCGAACAATAGATCTTTAACGAGGTCACTGATCAATCTTGGTCAGTCGCTTATAATCCAACACGAGAAAAAACCCTCACATTGTCACCAGCGATATGCCCATTTTATCAATGCTGACATTTTGTATCAAGACTTTCAAGGAAAATTAATTGAATGACCAGAAGCAATAAATATTCTTTAAACATCTGAAATCCTATAAGCTTTCTGCTAAATCAAACCTCCTCATGTAAATAATTCTATAAAAGGTGTCGTCGAATTATAAATGTGGCATGATAATGAACCACCAGTTTTCAGTAAGCCTAGTAAATAGAACATTTTCCGAAAATATTCAAGACAAACGATAAATTGGACATCTATAAACACAGTACTATACGGTATCTGCACATATCTAATCTTTTTTCAAATAACTGCTTTGATATAAAGAAATACTTGCCAATATATTTCCATTTTAACTTCTAGCGTGAAACTATATAAATATCGAGAATTGACCCACTTCTCTTATTTATTATCCATTGCTCAACTACTTTAACGTCGATGGTCTTAAAGCAATTTACAAAAAATATTTTTGTGCATGTGAATTTACTACGCCAATTTGATATTTTACTTTGCGAGTGACAACATTTCTCTCTGTAACTAGATGTGTGTGTGTGTTTATGGATTAGCTATTTTTTCACAAGAATTGACTTCCTATAAATAAGAATGATCGAGTGTGATCTTTATTTAATTACCTTGCAATCCTATGAATGAATGAATTCCTTTTAAAATGTATATACCACTAAGCAATGCAAATAAAAAGAGATCTCAAGGAACAATATTTAATCTGAAATTAAAGAAATATCTTTTTCAGAGACTATTATTTATTGGTGAATTTGATGCTCAAAGCTGTATACTGATGAGCTGGGCTGTTAGAGTTTGTATTGTGATTGGCTAGAGAAATTTTAGAAGCTATGAAATATCTCCCAAGAATTCTAGTTCCCGAATACCGTCATTACATTCTGACAAGATTGAAAAAAAAATTCAATTTTCTCATGGGATTAAAAAAAATTTCCTTCAATACTAAAACTTTTTTTTAAAATTGTATTGCAAAGAACATTATTTTGTTTTTTTTCATATAATTGAAGATATTTTTGTGATAAATCAATATTTGTCCATTTATTTATTTTGCTATCTTATCTATTTAGTTATAAGAAAAACATTATTTTTAAAAAATATATATGAAGTTTTTTAAAATTATTGTCAGATATACATATATTCATATATTTTTATCGCTTTATTAAAATCAAAAATTGTCTTATCTTTTTTTAGTGAGAAAAGAATTAAAATTTAAACACAAAGTGTTTTCTAATCTATTTCAAAATGCATACGAGATGATATTGTGATATATTTAATTCCAATCTCAATTATTTGTAACTTATATTTATGCTGTGTATGTCGGTGGACTGTGCATTTTTGTTTACTTTTAATATAATTTACAAATAAAATGGAATAATACACAAATGTGTTTTACTAGTCTACTGTTAATTTAAATTCTATTTGCAATTTTAATTCCCAAAATTAAAAATAAAATGTTCACTACGTCAAGACATGTACAGCACTCAAAAACGGGATAGAAAACTATCAAATTGAATGTGTTCTAATATAGAAGTGTTATTTGTTATATTTCTGATCTTTGAGACAAATTTAAAAATATGTTCTCTTCATCCTATTCGAAATGGATTTTCCGTCATCTGTGCAGTCATCACAAATCAAAGCAACAAGTCGTCACAAATGGCTATATTTTATTCCATTATATTATATTTGTCAACCAGTTGGTTTTCAAGGATGAACATTTATTAAAAATTGCAATTTATTATTTTCTGTTATTTTTTCTTTCTGAATTCCTCATCTAAATATTTTCAAACTTCAAATTTTGATAGGTCTTTAGGCCTTTTGGTAGAATCTTAATACATTAAGCCGTTCTATTCTTATATTATGGATTTCAATAATTTTCTTTTGATATATTAACACATTTAAATGAGAAGTGAGAAGCAGCTTAAAAATGGGCACAGTTATTCAGTCACATATCCCATCATGACTTAATTTTTATAATATACTTTAATTGTAAGTTTAAAAACATTTAAAGTTAAATTTCTTTAAAATGTAAGCACACTTTTTACAGAAGTTTATCGTTATGTTGGAAAATGACCCGAATTCTATTATTGATCATATCAAGATAAACAATAGAAAAATTTCAGGAATGAATATTACTTGTAAGTATGAATGAGGCTTCCGATTCTCATCAGCACTAAAATAAATTAAAGTATTTTTTAAATGATATCTAAAATTATTTAAGAAGTTACTGCTAGGAAAAGCAAAAACTTTGTTTAATTTTTACTTTGAATGTGAAAACAATTTCTCTGATACGCTTATTTCGATTTTCCAAAACACGCACGTGCTAAATTTGTAAATCCTATTATTAGACGATATGGATTTTAATTTACCAACACATACATAACTGCATTTATTAGTCGTAGAAATATAATCCTGTCTCAATTTTTGGAATCATTTTAATGCGAAAATTCAAAGGCTCTCTGAATATGTTTCCGAAAACGGCAAAACTTTTGATTTTTTGAAGTTTGCACGAATTTACGGCCCGTTTAATAATATAAATTACTACATAAAATGCTGTATAAGTGTGTTTATACTTTCATCCAAATAATTTGTTAAATTATTTAAATTAATTTATTAAGTTAATTATTAAGTTAATTACAATAAATTTCATCAAAATAATTTGTTTGATTTATTTTAAAATAATACTAAAATATAGACAAAGGAAAATGAAAAAGAGAAACAAAACAGGGAACTAATCAAACTTCACGTAGTTTTACCCCCCCCCTCCCAATTACATTATATAAAATACAAAGGGTCTAAATATTGTATAAGATACTCTAAATAAAATAATCAACTCATATATACTCATTATATACAATACTCTAAATTAATGCGCAAAATAATTAGCTTGATTCATTTTAAGATGACCTTAAAATTTAGAAATAAAATGAAAGAGTGACGCAAAACGGAAAATTAATCAAACTGCATATTGCTTTGGCTCCCATAGTAACATTACAAAAAACACAAAGGGTGTTCAAATAAGTTACACCCACTTTGCATCACAGACAGATTGCAGCATGGCGGCACAAGAGCTAAGCTTCCTCAGAGGATAATTAATTTCGCCGACTTACAACGGTAGAAAATTTCATTGGAATTGTAAAAACCGTTGCTGCGTTGAACCATTGTTGAAAAAATGGCCCGTCAACTAGAAACTTACTCTAATGTTGAAGAATGCGAACCAGTTCGTTTTCTGTGGGCAAAAGCACGGAAAATCATCCTGAAATATTGGCAGTGTAGGAGCCACCATACCATGTCAGGTCACGCCATTGTGAAATGACGCCAGGAGGAGTTCGAAAACGGTCGCACAGACTTATCCGATGTGGAAAGGCAAGGAAGGCCCACAACGGTGAGCACATCCGACATGGTGCAGTGGGTAAAAGACATTCTCAGCAATCGCAGCAGATTCCAACACCAAGGTCAGAGCATCAAATGATTAATGCTAAGTTTCCACAAATGTCTGCAGCGACTGGGTGATATTTTAGTTACTTTTTATTAACTAATTACAATTTTTATTCTCGTGTACCGCTTTACAGTGGAAGGAGAGGTGCAGTAGCTTCTGAAGATATGGACCCCCTGAGTACTCGAATAACGATCACCTTTGACTCAGTACCCCCAGTGGTATAACTCTCGACATGCAGAACTTGGCAACGAAGTTCACAAACAAGCAGTACAAGGGATTCGAATCCAATACTCTACACACCAGGCTATCCCAATTTAACAATTACAACTACTATAAAGAACTATTATAAAAATGTGAAAGTCGGTTTTTAATTAATTAATAAAAATTAATGAATTAATAACCGAAAAAAAAACTGTATTAATATCGAATGTCATCCAATGAAAGTTTAAAAAAAATTACTTGAACTTGACTGGATGAATAGAAAGCATTTTATTAACTATTGAAAATTTGAACAAAATATACATAGGGAAAGTCTGAACTAATAGTAGGAATTGTTAAAAAAATAGCAACTATGAAGTAATAAATGAGTGTCGAATTTTCTTGTGTAGGATCCTTTTATATATAGAAAAGAATTATTTAAATTTTGGTTTGTTGCATTAAAGCAATCCTAATGAGTAAAATAAAGAAAACCAACCGTCATCAAGCATCACATTAAGCTGACATATGAATAGGCTTATCTTTTCTTGAATAATAACTCAACGAATTCAAGACTACACAAACTGACAGCTCAGTCCAGAACTACTTGGATCAAACAGATAAGGCTTAATATTGACTCGCAGTAATAGATATTCAGTTGAGTTAAAATTATCCAAATTGTCATTTGAATCTTTCAAACTATCTAAAGATATTTTGAAATAGAGGAACGAGCTATTGTGTTGGGAAATAATTTAATAACATATATTCAGTTCTTTCGAATTCGATTTTAAACTGAGCAGACAAATTTAAAAGTACCAAAATACTTTCTTCAGGCTAATTTGCATCAACAATATTTGTTTTTCATTTAAGTTGTTGACGCGATAATAAAATAGTTAATTGAATTTCATAATTTAAACTTTCGAAACGGTTTATGTATAGAAAATTCGGTTGAAAGTATTCAGCTGAATTTTTGGAATTTGATTGAATTAGCACAGGAACTGATTTTAGAATATTCCCACACTAATTCATTAAATCGCAAACCATGCAAGAGAAAGGGATTATCTTTGAACATTCGCATTTAATCTGTTAAACGGGTGTTATTCCCCTTCAACTTTCTTCTTAAAATTATAAATATTAAAAAACGCCTTGAAAACTACGATTTTATTTGCAATATTTTGTGCTTCGTAGAGCAATAAATAAAAATACATATTTTGATCAATTGACTGACGAAATTTTTATACTGAACTACAATTTCAGTAAGAAGATTCCATACATAATTCAATTTAGTTAAATTACTACGTTTTTGAATCATTGAGCTAACATAAATATTAAATTACATGCCAACAAGCGATTAACCCTATGGTGGATTTGATTCAAATTTAAAAAAAAACACTTTAGATGTTGAAACGATGAACAAAATTTCATTTACTTTCGTAAACAATTCGTTAACAAAATTTCATTCGCTTTATAACTAATTCATAAAGGAACTTTCATTTGCTTTCGTAATCATTTCGTAAACAAAATTTAGAGTTGCTACCGTAACCATTTCGTACATTCCGTAAAAAAATTTCATTTAATGTTTTTTGAGTTATCGTGTTACATGAACACAGAAAGCCAACTCCTTAACCAATTTATTTCAAAATGTGATACAAATTTACACTTTAGTTATGTACCTACGTTTATCAAATTTTGCCACCCTGGATCTTCACTTTTTGTTGCAAACAAGCTCAGTAGATCAGACACAGAGTCGTAGATTTACTACAAATGAATTTCATTTGATATACGAATTGAGAGTAAATACCAGATGTCAAATCCATCCAGCTTAAGATGTTTTTGAATATTTATAGACAGATAGATACAATTCCAAAACTGATTTACAAACGCCAGAGCATCGGAGATGTAGATAATTGTCAAAATCAATACTTTTTCTCTCACTCTCTTCGTAGATGAGAAAGTAAAAAGCGGCTTATGAAGAATCATCGCTCGCATAGAGGTCACGGCAAATGTTCCATTTATTATTCGATGCGGCTCGCATGCATCGACGTCCGACTGACCTTCGAAGTCAGATAAGCGAGTGTATTTTGACGAGAGGTAATACATATTTTCTCATACATATTCATACTACAGTTATCGATGGACATTTCAAAACTATTTACAGAGGAGTATTATTTATCATAACCAAGATCAGGTTAAACTTCCTAAGTGCCCTTAAGGCTATTCTGATCTTGGAACCCCTTTCTTTTCTCCTAAAATTTAATAAATAGATTTTTTTATTAATTTTGGATTTATTCTTTTTATTTATAAACTGAATAGAAAAAATTGGTGAAATTAAAAGGTAAAACGTTTAATTACGGATCTTTTTCTCAAGCGTTTGCTTTAGCATACTGTATAAAAATGAGCAAATGATCTTAATCAAAACATCTTAAACAAAATAGTAAAAAAGAGCCTTTTATAATTATCTAAATATTTAATAGGATCAGAGGGACTGTTTTTACAATAATCTAAAATGAAATAAATTTGAACTGTAATCAAGTATTTAACAATTAACTATTATAGACTGTCAGCTCATACGATAAAAGATGCAGATTTGAAATATCTGCCATAAGTATGAAAGTATATCATTATCCATTAATAAAGGTTTTAGTACATGCATGCGCCTTTATAAGTTTTGTTTTCACCGAAAATATATATAGATTGATCGAAATTGATTTTTGTATTATGTGGGGAACAAAATTCATTTCATAAGAGAATTAACAAACACTGAACAGAAATGAATTAATGAATATTTAAAAGTCAACTTAAGAGTCACGCTAAGGTCAATAACTTGTGTTTCCCACCATGTCACATTTACTGATTGTTCTGCGTTTCTCATTTGATTAATCGGACGCCCACAAGGCATTAGCTCTTTGTTTTCCTTACATGGTTCCTAGCTTCTGAAAGTCAATTTTTTTTACGTGAATGTGTACAGATAATTATTAAACCTCACAGGATAGATTTATTCATTATATGTTCAGGATGTTTGGTTTTGAGAGTGATGTCAATGTGCATTAACTTCATTAATAAAATTAAAGTAAACACAACGATTCAAGAAAGACAATGTGTTTAAAAAGAAATTATTATGGTACTGATAAGATTTTATGTACCAAATTAGAATATTCCAAAAGAAATTTCAATATGAGGAAATATACGAGATACTGGACATTTTTCATTTCTCTTTTACTGAGATTAAATTCTCAAAATTAATTTTTAATGATCAATAATACAAAATGAAGAGATTTATTTAAAAAAAAATTCCAAAATTGTTCATATTATACTTATAAGAATTTCATAAATGTTAATCTGATGAGTAATTCGTTCTATTAATTTGCTCCCCTATTTTTCATCATACTAGCTGGATCTTTTATTAGTTAGTACTAATCTTGATTTTATAATATAAGTATCAAGTCATATTAAATTTAATAAATCGAAAATTAAATTAAATTTTTTAAAAAAATCTTAGGAATTCGAAATGAACAACAGCTTATGATTAAACATCTCGTCGACAAATATGTATTGCATTTTCGAAAGTGATCAGAATTCCGAGAATTTTGTAGTGATAAATATTGATGAAATGGTTTTATCAATTAATGAAGCATCCTTATGAATGAAATCTATGGGCTTTCTTTGCTATACATTTTCTCTAAAAAAAATTTCGTTCGATAATTTAATATTTAAAAGCTATCCATTGAAATAAAGAAGTTCAAAGATATTCAATATACGGAGTTTTTATTGTATGGAAATTTGTTATGAGGATTCTACTATATTATGTTACATCACTTCCTGTCTCAGTGTTCATTGTTCCTTTTCAGTCGAGAAAAAATGCGGATAGAAATGGGATGAAGTTATATTATTTTAGGTACTAAATAGTTGAAAGAAATTTAATAAAAATAGAATAGAAATTTAAATGAAAAAAAAAAAGAATTTTTAATCTATTGAATTTTTTTTTATTTGAATCATTTTCAGTCTTATAATCTATCATTTCAGAAACTCGGAACCAGATGGCGCTATGAGTAAAGAATCGAAATTAAAGTAATGATGCTATTTTAATACTAAGTATTATCATTGCTTTATTCTCATATTAATATTTAAATTCTAAAAATATTAAAATCGTATATTATCAAGGAGAAAGTCTTAATTTATAAAGTACCGGTAAGAAAGCGACTGTGAAATAGGATACATTTTTACAATATGAATCAACGTAATTAAAATTGTTTAGTGAAAAAAAACAACACTGTAAACTATTTGGAGATGCTAAAAAGATGTAATCGCTTCCGAAACATAATTACCTACTGAAAAATACAGCAAATAAATTATCTAACTAAAATTTTACTTTTTTTATTTAATTTTTATTCACTTATTTTTTTTCTCTCTTCGTAAATTAACTCTTTTCTGGCAGAGAGTTATCAGATGAGGTAAAATTATTACATTCAATCTTTTTTTCAAAATTTATCCTCTAATTTAACAGGAAAAATCCAGATATACAAATGTAAAATCGTGAAGAAACAGAATTTAGAGAATTTGCTCCACTGGCATTGAATAAAAAATTGATTTCCACATTTTGTGTTTACAGTTATCTTTAGAAATGGGTTTGAATTTTCTGAAATTTCAAAAGAATCGGATGAATATTTTGATATAGGGTCAAGGGCGAAGTCCTCCACTGGGATGTTTATACTGATGTTTATCCAGATTTTTTTTATTTGAAGTAATTCCCTTCTCTGAAAATGTTATTATTTATTCACTATTTGTAAATTTAATAATTTCACTGTGCTTTCTTTGTTAAATATATGATAATTTAGTTTGAAAATTTTTTGAAAAAGAAACAATTTGTTGCTTTGATTCTGATATAATACGAAATGCTACAAAATAAACAGAAAGGCACCTTATTTTTTATTGAATAGTAAATGCCTAGAGTGCGTAAATAAAATTTTCCGAATAAAACAGTTAAAAATAAAAGGTTTAAATATTTAGCTGTGAAATTTTTTAGTGAAACTAATATTAGTGACTTCGTATGTTCGCTAAAACATTTTAATATCCAAAATTTTACTTTTTTTACAATATAGCTCTATTTCATGTAAAAAATAAACTTAGTTCAGATGTGTTTAATCCTACTGTCACACATTTTGTTTTCCTAGAAATTACTTAGTTCAAATAGTTTTTCAATTTATATTTCATTTAAATGGTTTGAAATTATTTTAAGGCATTAATAAGATTTTGAGAGAAAGAATTAAGAATTTCTTAAATATATTGACTGTAAGAATATTAAATTAAAAAGAATTACACGTTTAATTTTTTTTCTAATTATAGACGAGTTAAACTAGAGGCAATTCTTCAGTATGGAAACAAAATGTTATAAAAATTATTAATTTCTGGCTTAAAAGCAGCTCCTATATCTAGAAAATCAATTAGTTTAATATAAGCAAATTTAATAGTAATATCTTCGTGCTCGAACCTTTAAATAAGCTTTTTCCAGTTTGATCTTTTCTCAATCTTGTCTCTGGCAAAATGTTAAAATTAAATGTATCTTATCCAAATTACTTAAAATCATTTCTTATAAACTCTTACATATCAACTTAATTTAGTTATGCATCGACTTTTGAAACTATTTATTAGAAAAAGTAATTTTAAAATGGCAAAAGTGAAAGAAATCGAATTATTTTCTTTAAAAAATCATTTTTGAATAAGCATTTTTTGCGTTGAAATTAATTTAGATATCCAAACTCATATCTAATTCCATTTACAAGAGTCTTTAAAAAAATTTGATCATCAAATGGACAAAACTGAATCAAAAGCTTAAAAAATACTGGTAAACTTAAAAAGGAAATTTTTAAAGCTTAAAAAATACAATGCAAATTTTTCGAACAATTCTTTTATATATATATATTAAAAGGGTTCAAATAAAAATCAATTCAAAGAAAACATATGCAAGTGCTTAGCAAAATTATTAAAAAGCAATAAATAACTTTTTTATCTAATAATTTTACTACGAAGAAATTGTTTCTTGCTATAAAATTTTTATCATGTAAATTATCTTAATAACATTCTACAAATATATGGTTTTAATTTGATTTTAAGACCCAAATGATATCTGGTTTTATAAAGTTTTTAATAATTCATCAGAGAAGCAGCCATTCTTTAGCAAATCTCCAAATACAGTATGAAATACGATTAAAATTCTTAATGTAATACACTTAAAATTCTTAATAGAATTTAAATATCAATATACTCATTTTGAGTTTAATTATGAAGAAGTTCTAAAAATCAAAGTATACATATTTTAATAGTCAATATAATTGCTTATAAAAATTAATTCACTTTTTTGACAATCGGATAAGTAAAATAAGCAATCCATAATAATTAACAAACAAATGTCAATTATATAACAAGAAAAAAAAGAATTAGAATATTTGCATTTCAATTTTAGGAATTCCCATCATAGATAATACCCACAGAAATGTTATTCTTATTAGTAATTAAAACTACTAAAAGGCAATCAGATAATGTAACTCGAATATTAAATACTTTTTCTAAAGCCCCAATGCGTATGGTAAATGCAGTGGATGTGTCGAAGTTTATAAGGGCGAACTTTGCCATAACAGCCACTGAATATTTCAGTAATACATCCAAGTTTCCATTTCAATTAATAATAATTGTTCTCTTCAAAGAATTTGAATAAAAATATTATGAGATAGTTGAAATTCATCAGTAAAATCATCTGCAAATAAAAAATTAAGGAATGCCTCTTCCTTTTTTCTTTTTTGCAAAAATGTCAATTTTATATCGGGGTTAAAAGTGTGGGTAAAAGACTAAACATCAATAAAAGTACTCGAAAGTGCCTGTGTTTAAATTAGACGAGATATGAGACAATTTTTCCATTGACCAAGGCCACCAGATATACTTGCATACTGTTCATTTTAGGATTCGGAAACCCACCGCGCTTTTGAGCATACATCAAGATACGTTTATTTAGTCAAAATAGGGATAAAGGGAAAAGAGAAAAATGTATACTTTTAACAATAAGGAGAATTCGGATGATCCGCGATTTGAGTGCGTGTTCATAAATCATTGAAGCGAGTTACACTGAGATTGAAATCGAAAATAAATCGTTTTGCTATTTGAATCCTATTTCCTTTTTGATAAACCGTAATTAATTGTTTTAACTAGTTGAATAATTAGTATTTTTTCAATAAATCATAAATCAATGACATGTTTTATAACAAATATGCTTTCAATAGTACAAAAATTAACGCTGAACTTACCTGCTTCCGATTTCAATTCTATTTCAACCTGAAACTCAATACCTAAGAATTTTAACTTCAAACCCGATTATTCTAAGTATCATATGACATTAATTACCCTTGATATTTTTGCAGAAGTTTACAATTCCATAATTTATTTATTTTCGTTTATACTATTATTTTACAACTACCAAACCTGTTTTGAAGCCATAACCGATACGTAATGTTCATCCAAAATTGAAAATAACCTTAGTTGCGTTCAATACATTCAAACATAAGTAATTGAATTTTTCAATCGTAGATTAATAGATTAGACAAATTTTACGATATCACAATTGTAGCATGATGATATCATTTGATTCACATAAATAGTAAAATAGTTAAAATTAATATTATACTTATTTCTATTAATTAAATGATCTATTCCGTTTAGTGTAATTATAATGTAATTTAGTGTAATGTCTACAAATTACAAGACCTGTTCATTTAATATCTATAATTATTTTTACTAATTAGATGAATTACTCATTTAATGTAATTATTTTCACTAATTAGATGACCTATTCATTTAATGCCTATAACAAATTTTACTAATTAGTGGACCTCATTTAATACCTAGTTATTTTTTAGTAATTTGATATCCTACTTACTTAATGTCTATAATTATTTTATTAATTAGATTATCTACTCATTTTATGTCTATAATTATTGTATTATGCTATTACGAAGAGGAGAAATGATCCTTTAGTTAGATATAAGGTCCTAATCACAGAACGAGGCACGGTAATTAATATTTTAAAGAAGTTCCAATGAATGCTATTACTTTTAATTTTAGAAATTATTTTGAAGATAGAGAATTTCTTTATTACCGTTCGCAGATACATTTCTGATTTTCATGTCTCGGTTTACGACCGAATATTTGCTTTGTTTAATTCTTTCAGATTTTATTGCTTTGATTTGCCTCTAAATAGACATTATAATTTCCTTGTAATCTTGCGTAACTCAGAATTCTGCTTTGAGGGAATTGAAATTCAAAAATTTCTTTATATCCAATTTAACTATTCCTCTCAAATAGAAATGAATTTAGAAATTCTTTCAGCAATTATGCGTCGTTGGTTTTTCTATCTAATTTAATTTTGACATTGTATAATAATTTAGAAATAACAGCTGTAAAGGTGTGTGTGTGTGTGTGTGTGTGTTTAATTTTATTCATCAGATTATAATAACAATATGAATCCTACCTCGAGAAGTCTTCTTTGTTTTCAAATTCCAATAATTCATAATAAGGAATATTACCACCTCTTCATTAGCAATTTGTGTTTGTAGTACCTTGAGAACTAATGATATAATAGAAAATAAATACCGATACAATAATAATGAAGCTGTCTATTTCGTATACAATAACATACCATACCCATAATTCCTAGAATTTGAGAACGCAAGCGCACATCCAAAATAACATTGACATTATCAGCAACAGCGCCATCTATATTTATAAATGCTCTCAACAGGAGTACACCTATTTATTTTCACCTATTTATTTTTATACATGTTTTCAAGATACCTTGTCCTTAACTTTATCCTTTTTTATTATTATTCATAGATTTCTATAGCAAAGAGATTAATCAATATCGCAAGGTATAATTGTTTGACGGCTATAAATAATATTTACACTGCTTGCAAAAAACTATGACGCTTAAATATAAAAAATGAAATTAATATGAAAAATATTTTCCTAAAAATTCATTAGAAAGAAAATTAAAAGAAAAAGAAAATTTTGGAAGAAGTGGCAATACAGGTTGAAGTAACAAATTGGTTCAAAATCACAGGTGATGTTTTTAACTATACCTTTAATAATTTCTCAAAAATTTCGACGTTATCTCTAAATAGTTTAACAAAGCAATGTACAAGAATTGAGATGTAAATGATGCGCTAAAGAAGTACTCCCTAAAAACAATTTTTTAAATTTAAATTATACTTTTAATTATAAACTAATTGATATGCTAGCATTTTACCAGCCTAACTTCGGATATATTATTATTCAATGACCTTTATTTGATTCTTTACACGCCTGTTTGCCAATCTTACATTATGAAGAATGTATCGTTTTCACATTAGGATAAAGATGATTATAAAAGTCGGATGACATAAGCACGTAGAGTCTTCGGTTGAGGGAAGATAACAACCTAATAAGCTATTGTCGATAATATGTTAAGACCATCAAAATATTTTATAATTCTTGGCATCTAATTACAGAATTTAAGTAAGCTGTTATTTAGTCGAAAATCCGCAACTAGCTTTATGGATGAAAGTACAAAATAATTTACAAAAACGTAGCCTTCTTAATGTAATATACATATTATGTCATTTATTCAAAATGTGGCGTGGATATTAACCCTTTCCCTGATGGGAGTACCAGCTAGTCGGAGAAAATTTATATCCAATATTCCGATATGCTTGCATAGTGGCATTGTTCTCATATTTAGAACTACACCAATGAAGGCCATAAATTCTTCATGTGTAACGTCCACCCACGAATTCCAAATAGACTTTTGGGCCAACTGTTTCGCACTTATCTTCATTTGTGCATATTCATTAGCGTTTTTCACTATTTGATCTATCAATATATCTGTGAAATATAATTTGAAAAAGTCCAACGGTCTAGTTATATTTTGAGATATTTGTGATCCTAAGATTTGCCAAGTAGTTTTGAACGTGAAACTAAAAGGAGCATCGTCTTTTTCTGTTATGTCCCCCCATTCATCACTTTTACTCGAGCCCTCTATTTGTTCGAAATGTTCTTAATCATCATCTTCGCTCTTCTCCGTACCACTGTCAAGTCTTTGTACAATCCGTCTCTTTTAAGGAACTATGTAATAATCACTACTGCCACTTTCACTGTTCATATTTTCATTATGTACTTCAAATTCAAATCCATTGTCACTACTCTCATTATCTTCACAATCGTCCCCAAACTCCTCCATTTTTGGGAATTTTGAACAGAAATTTTCAGATATATACAGTTCTGTGTACTGATCTCAACTGTACGAATCCTGAATCTTTCCATTCCTCTTAATAACATCTTACGACTGTACTGGCGGCACCGACTTCTATGACGACTTGCGAATGCCGGAACTATTTTAAAAATTACCTCCTTACTGGGATACGATATAAAAACTCTGTGTTGTGGTCGATTACTACTTGTGGGCTATTGTTTGTTGTATTGTGCTGTCCTGTATTCGTCTCGGCTGCACATAATAGGCGTCTGTGTATTCGTCGTCTTTGTGTTGGTGTCTTCATGTAAATAAAAATTGATGTTGTTTCCTACTGAGACTTGCAGATTGTGTCTTCACAACATACACCTACCATAACAAGAGAACTCTTGGTAATTTTCGTAGCAATATATACTTCTTGTATTGAAGAGATGACACTGATTTGAACTTAAAACTCTAAATAGAAGACAAATAAGCTTAGCGATGGCTTAATTAAAGGGTTACTTTATGTATCTGTTGATAAAGAAAATAAAAAGCAGATGCAGTACATAAATTTGATTTTATATTCATTAGATTTATTAACAACGGAATAAATATTTTCTTTATGCTCATTAAAGAAAAAAATTGATATATAAGAAAATAAGAGAAATAGCAAGCTCATAAAAAGGCAATAAATTTTTGAGTCAGCAAAGAATTAAAAGCAATGGTTAGTGATTGACTTTACCACTCATGCATTGTTTTGTGTCACTTTTGCATCTAATTCGTTTGTTTTAGAACAAACAAAAATATTTTTATTTATTTCGAAACAGATTTTGTTTTCTTTTCATAAAACATCTGTGAGTAAAATTGCAACACAGAGCAGATTTCAAGCCAATCTATTTTCTAGATTGGCGTAAATTGTTTTGTACGGCAGTAAGTGTGAACATTCATCATTGAACATTATCATCAAAGAGATATGACAAATATTAAAAATTCAGAATGCTCAACAGAATAGAGCATTCTATTCCATTTTTAATGGCCATATACATTATGGTTTATAAAAAAAATTCTATAAAAGGTAAAGTTGCTGATACAAATTAACTGAAATTTTGATTCTATACTCTCACGTGCATTTTCTTAAAATGTTTCAGCTAGTTTAGTATAAAATTTAAATTAAATGTGATTGGAGTATTGAAAAAAAATAGCAGAAAAATGGGACTGTTTTGCATCTATTTTTTTCAACTCAATTTTATTTTCAAGACAAGATTATGTAATACATTCATTTACCAACTTCCTATATAAATTATATAAAGATGTGTTTATGAAATTTGGCCGTATTTTAAACTTATAGCTAACTAATTAAAAAAAGAAAAGAAAATTGAAGAAAGGCTTTCAAAAATGAATTTCATCGAGCTGTTGATTTGAAGCTTTTAAAAAAGGGAGAGAGAGATTCACGCATTAATCAAGATAAGTCACATTGTACATCACGTAATTGTTTTTTAATTCAAAAGAAGGAGAGCTGCCTTCTTTCATAGGATAATATTTGTGTTTCCAAAGGTTTGGTGTCTTTTCTAATTATCTTCTTTACTCTGCAGCTCGTAGTCTCGACAATGAACAAGAGAAATCCAAAAACAATCCCAAGGAGCAGAAGGAAGAAGGGTCCCTGAAGATCTTCCAGATTCACTTCCCTTTGACCGGGGGTATCGCTTTCAATTGAATAGCACTCTTCATTAGAGGGGTTGTATTTCTTCTTCCAGTGACTTAAGACTCCGCTCTCTCTCATTTGCTGGATTCTGCAAAGAAAAAAGATTTTCGCCATAAAAGAAAAATATATTCTTCTACCATGATGCATCAGTAACTATCCGATTTATATCAAATCCTTCCTGTAGAGGATGGAATGAGAGCTGTCGACTCAGGTGTCGTCATCGTCATTTAATCACAGAACAGAATTAAGAAGTTCGTAGTATTGTTTTTAAACGGAACATTAAAGTTGCTAACCTGAACTAAACCGATTTATTTCAATGTTCCCTTAACTTCCCACACTTTGAGCTATAACACTTGGCACAAATAAAAGAAATCCAACTCTAATCCTTTGTCACTTTATCATATAACAAGTATAAAGTATTTTAAGTCGTCAAAAAATTCAAAAACCAAATTTTGATGAATCTTTGTATGTAAGACATCCCTGAATTAGAAAAACACTTTTTCGTAATTGTCTGTCTATGACAAAAATTATTCAAAAATGCAACGAGCTATCTTGGTCGACCGGATAAAAACAGATGACATTTGGTATAGAGCGTTTAGACCAAATTTGTAGATTTGTAACTTAACTTAAATTTTAACTATAACTTAAATTTTTCCGAAATCCTTTCAAAAGAAGTTTGTCAGTTCAACTGTCCGAATATGAGGGTACCCGATAACTGAAAAATGAAAAGAACTTGGAGAAATCTTTGATAAACAGAAGTAACATATAAATGATTTAGAATCAAATCTATAAAAAAGTTGAATTGCTATCTGCCGGTACTTACATACCCATTTAAATAATTAAATGGGTATGTAAGTACCGGCATTATTTAAATAATATAATTATTAATTAAAATAAATTAAATAATATAATTATAATTATTAATATAATTATTAATTATTTAAATAATATAATTAAAAAATGCAAAAACTAATACATCAAATCTGGCATCTAATTCTGTGAATAAATTGCGGTTCTTTGTCAAGTGTTGGCTTTATTCCGTAGAAAAAACGTAGATGCAATTTTCAGGTGCTATTATGTATGGTGTATGCCAGGAATTAATCTACAAAGAACAGAAGATACCTACTGTTAGTCATCGGATTCTGAGACTACCACATTTCTAAGACAGAACGTACTCAGACTGGGACGTACAAGCATATAAATGTGATGACTAAAGAGATAAATTATTTAATATATAAAATCTGGTATATTATTTCGAGACTATAATCGTAATTAGGAGACAAATGTTAGTTTCATTTGGTAAAAAAATGCACATTTGATTTTCTGAGACTATTAACGACACACCAGGTTAGTTTAGTTATATTAACGCCTCGTTTTAAAGCAATACTAGGGGTATTTCAGTACGGACATCGTAATTTTAAACCATGGTCTGACGACGAGGAGGACAACTGCGATGGTACCCCCTTCTCCAAA
The DNA here is from genome assembly GCA_026289955.1 of Argiope argentata. NCBI lineage: Eukaryota > Metazoa > Arthropoda > Arachnida > Araneae > Araneidae > Argiope > Argiope argentata. The sequence goes on from JAOUZG010031094.1 coordinate 37,389, forward strand.
CTTCCGCACCAATGGACGGTTTTAAAGTGGTTTTTATACGATGGTTTTCGTACTTTTATACGATGGTTGGTTTATACTTTTATACGATGGTTTTTAAGTGGAATCTGGTATCGATCCTGAAACCCTTCGGTTCCAAAACTGAGACCTTACTATCAGGCCACCATGTCTCAACCATTGCCAGATATCACACGATGGATTCAGAAAAAATGCTAAATGTACGCCAAAGATAAATATTTCATAATTTTGGTTCGCCAGTGTCATGTAAGACATTCGAGGCTTTACTTAAGATCCAAAATTTTATGCAGGGGTAAGGCAGATAACACCATTATTAGAATGTATGCAAGAAAGTTTCTTGGAGACCCCTCCCGCTGATTTTCATAAGCAAACACAGTGAATTTCTAATATCAATGACTTAAAATATCGAACTTCGTAGGAAGGAATTAACAGTCGTACCTGTTGTGTTATACTAAGTTACAAAAGCAATAGGAGTTGAAGCAAAAGGTGTAGGTTGGGGATAAAATTAATATTTTGTGAAGAATAATATTCGGCAGATTCCTGCACGTATCATTTCTTTCACTAATTTAATGAATCATTTCTAAACACTTAGCGTCTGCTGAAAATATACTGTATACTAAACATATGAAACGAAATAATCACTGATTTCCTTAACAAAAATTATGCCTCTCGTGGTGAAATGAATCGATGCTAAAATTTAAGAATTTTCTTCTTTCAGGCCATGTATGTGAAAAGTTATATTTGTTATTTAAGAAACTTATCTCAAATGAAATATAATTGACTACGGATCAAAGTAATATAACTAGATCCTTGATCTAACTATCAAATGTCTATTGCCCATTATAAATTAGTATAATTCTCAGTCTATTGAGACAAAGTGTGAACTAGTAGAAAGATTTTCATAAAAATCTGAAAGGCGATCTTTTGGAGAATTTTCAGAAAGATTTTTTCCAATAATATATATTCTAAATGAAAGATAATCATTTTGAATTGGTTCATTCATTTCACTATCGGTGAAAGAGTGCAAGGAAATCTAGCAATCGTCAACAAACTTTGAACTACTAAGTAACAAGGGGGATTAGTTTAGTTACATCAAAGTCTCATTTTAAAAGCTTCCTAAGGACATTTTGAGATGGATCTTGTAATTTTGAACCGTAGTCAGATGGCGAAAACGACACCTGAGCTGGAACTTCCTCTATAAACTATTACACCATACAAGGGGGGGGGGAGACGTTGGACCACGACGGAACTAAGTAACAAAATTGAAATGTTTCACTGATTTCTTCGACTGAGTTTCGTGACATATGTCTTGATGACTAGCATTATCGTTAATTGAATTTTTTACACCACATAAATTAGAGAGGATTACTCGGACACTCACTCGTCATTAAGAGGCTGCAGCAGAGATGAGCCTCTCCTCAATCCAACGGCAAGTTCGCTAACGCCAAACTCTTCAGGAGCGATCGTAATCCTGCACTTGTTTAGCTTTTTAAAATCCCTTTCCACCATCCAGCTGAGGTAGTTGACGTCGTCGATGTAGACGCTTCTACTTTCAACGACTTCTTCAACTGCGCAGCAGCGCTTCACGCTTGTTCCGAACTTGTGGTAGCGATGAGGATTCAACAAGTAGTTCTCTCGAATACGGCGATACAGCTCCGTTTCGGATTGCTGTGAAAGAAGAAAAAAAAATTGAAAAATTAACTCTTTAAAAGAATACATATCAATGAGTGCCTTTTTCTTACAGAAAATAAGCAAGCGTGATAATTTGTTATTATACTTTATAGATATACTCTACTTTCATTTGTATTTGTTTGCTGATTATTATAATCAATCATTCTTTGTATTTAGGTTTCAGGTTTTATATTAAAATGAAATAAGATACGATGCGATGCGATGGGACGTATTATGTTTTCAGTGAACAGTGTGATAAGATATTTTTATTTTTACAAATAGATAAGCTGAAGTGTATGATTTAAATGAACCCTTTGATCTCGGATGGCGATTGCCACTCACCATTCAAGAAAGTGCCTCATTTTAACGTTTTATTTGTATATTTTTTAGTTTTAATTGTTGGCAAGAAATATATAAAAAATTAAGTCAATTCCTACTTAGGTAAACAAAGAAATTTTTTTATTTTAGTTACTTTTTATTGAATTATTACAATTCATATGGATAATTCATCAAAAAAGGATTGATTTTCGCAGGAATTAAAATCGCATTCTTCACCTTCAATTGAAAATACTGAAAACCCTGCATTTTATCTATTGAGATACTGCCTGTTGATTTCAATTTCCATTACAAACTGCTGAAACTCTATTAAAAAATTAATTTTAAATAAAAAATAATTTTAAAGTAATTATTAAAAAATTAATTAATAAATTGAAATTAAAAAGTAATTAAAATTAAAAATTAAATAATTAATTAAAATTAAAAATTAAATAATTAATTAAAATTAAATAATTAAATAATTAATTAAATAAAAAACTAATTAATAAATTAAAAATTAATACAATTGCCTTTTAATTAAAACTTAATTTATTGTAAAATTAATTACATTAATTTTACTTAAAAATTTAATTAAATTAATGCATTAATATGATGAGAAAACTTTATTAATATCAAGTGTCATTCACTACACGTTTAAAAATAGTTGAACTTGATATATATATATATATATATATATATATATATATATATA
>JAOUZG010031094.1:40201-83326 GCA_026289955.1 Argiope argentata
ATATATATATATATATATATATATAAGGCGATTGTGAACTTATTGTAGGAATCAAAAACATCTACAAAACAGTAGGAAAATCTAGAATTACTTTTTCGAGTGAAACGAGTTAAATGAGGGTCTATTTCATTACTATTTAATTGTTCGATCATAAAATTGATCATAAATTGATTGATTGAGATTCTCTGTCAGTATACTGTGTCACAATAAGAGAAAGAAAACTATGGTTGATGCAATTTTTAAGTATGCAATATAACAAATGAAATCGTTGTGATAAATCGCATATTTTATTTTTTAAGAAAATTTCGTTTAGTTTCCAGAATTCCTGTTTATCGAATAAAGACTGATAGAAAATAAGATATATTTTTAAATATTTGAATAGCGAATATAATCTTTTAACGGAATGTGTTGGTAATCCATCACTCATGGTTTTTTTCCCCTTTCAACAGCAAAAATGGTTTGAAACCTCTAATTCTTCCAGTATGGGACACCCTTGCTTGATGGTAAGAGAGACTGTCTTGTGATCGGCCAGTTCTTCCAGTGACTTCACGACGAATCGGACCTCTGGGATGGCGAGAAGCGCAATGAGATTGGCGCTGTACGTCGTTGTGATGACCAGGACTGATAACCACCAAGTTGCTAAAAGGATCCGACCAGATGAAGTTAGAGGTAAATACGTTGCTCCTGTGGAGAAATTGAAAGAAGTTTTTTTTTTAAATAACACTTTCTTAGGTGCCAGACTGACAAATCAAACTTTGGTAAACTGTTTAAGTAACTCAAGCTAGATATAAAAAGCAAGGCTGAAAATGGATCCATCTAATTTATGACATTAAATTTATTCGATAAAATTGCGTGTGTTTATTCAAAAAGGCTTTCTTTTTTAACCTTAACATTCATTACATTTAAAGGGAAATGAAATTCACTTTTAACTTCAATTTGGAATTCGCAGTTTTTAATTTGTTAAATAAACATAAGTTGATGTGATCACATTGGTTAGATCCTTAGCCATATCAACAGTTTTTAATACAATGAATTTTATTCTGTAATTTTAGATAGTAAAATTTTATGTTTATACCTTGACATGTTTTTATTATTTTTGTGGCTTTCTTTACATAGCTTAATTGCTATGTATTTGTGTCAGAATAAAATATAAAATCCCATAGGCTTAAATTCAAAAGACGCAAGCCACATCTAAATAGGTGTGTTGTTCATGCAAATTATTTCTTGCATTCATATAAAAATTTGAATTTAAAATATGTAGACATATAAAATTATATGAAAGCATAATTAAAAATGATATCGCTTTTTTTATGATATCGCTTTTTTTTCGATGCTACATGCTATCAAAACGACTCATAAAATTTTATTTTACAGTATTGTTACTTCTCAGAATTCAATAGATAGCGCTGTGTATGATTTAATTATGAGAAATTTTCATTTAATAATGATATAATGTGAATCATGCATATTACAAAATTTCCTTTAATGTGTTTTCATATGAAGCTAAGAAAGATGGGGTTTATCAGGTGCCTTGTAATTGACAAGATCAAAAATAGTTTATCACAGCTGCTATTAAATTTATAACTCTTCAAGTGCTTGAAAATACTAAATGTGTTAATGAGTATATCTTAGATACGTTGCTGTAGTTACTAAGGGCAATTGGACAACCCCACCTATGTATTAATGTATTTAAGTCTAAATAAACGTCTCTTGATGGAAGTAGTGCCAACTAGGGTGAAAAGTGCGACTTTAGCTACACACTCATCACATTTACTCGCACAGTCCTTTTTTACAGGAGGGCTAACCATGCCCTAACGGGGACTCGGACCCAGGACGCCCAGATCACGAGGAAGACGTGCTACCTCTGTGCCAGAACGGCGGCACCTCTTAGATACATTCTGCAAAATCAAGGAATTTGACAAAGAGATTTATTAATCTTAACAGTTCTAATGTAAATGATTAAACATAATTATTTCCTATGTTTTATAATTTCTTTTCCACTTAATTTTGCAATCTGCCTAAAATCTTTCAGAAAACTTGTATTTTTATCATGTCAGAACATGATGTTGTTTTGGAGATGAGGTTTTTGGCGGCAGCAAGAATTCATTGCCAAAAAATTGAAATTTTATTATCTGAACGATCATCTCAAAAAATCAGCTTTTAATAACGCGTTGCTATTGCATTTACAAGAGCTCTGATTAAAAAGATATAAGTTAATGGCTACAGTAAATAAAACCTAGAAAAATGTCATTTTGGGCACGCTTTTATATGAAATGAAATAAGTAGGCAATGTGATATTTTTTAAATAATAAATGCGAGACAAAGTTTTTTGGATGGTTTGCAATACTAAAGTGACTAATTCAATGTAACAATTAAAATGAATAAAAATATAATTTAACTTGCACGCGCAAGTGGTGCTTGGCCGTTCAAGAAATTATGCTCTGACATGATACATTAAAACATGCAAAGAAGATTTCATTTTAATCTTTTTAAAATTATGATCTAGAATTGGTTGTTGTATCGAATGCTCTGATTAATTTACCTATAGAATCAACTTATTCAATTGCGAGAGAATTTGTGATGTAAACTTGTCTCACCTTGCTGTAGGAGAATTCCAAATATCAACCAAAGACACCGGAAGAAGGAACAAAGTTTTTTCTGAATGAACTCCGGTTTACGAAATGTAGCGCTGTAACTCTGCATTTTGCAAAGGGCGTAACTTAGGAAAATAGCAGTAAATAAGAGCAAACCCCACACCTAAAATAATAAACACTCAAACTGATAAAACTAAAATTATTTCCGAATTAAACTAAAAAAGCATAGTTTTATTTAGAGAGCGCTAATACTACCACTATTAAAGTACAAATGAATATTAACAAATTAGTAAAACTACCAAGTTAATAAAAGTGAAAACGAATAATAAAAAAAAGAATTTGGTCTGAAGACTTTCTTAAGGGTCACCCTCAAAAAGGAATTCAAACGAAGTTTGTTTTTTTTTTTTTTTGATGAGTCGGACTATCTATCCAATAATATTGACTCCTTTATATGTATATAGGGTGTCCCAAAAGAGTGAAAACATCTTTTACATTCCTGAACATTACACGTAGATATACACTTTAGATTACAAAATTTCAATCAATAAGATTCGCACTTGTAGTAAGCCTTTTGCTATTAATAAAAGTTAATGGAAAAAATTTAATTTTTTAATTTTAATAATTTCTGTATAATGTCAAATTATCATTTAATAAAATGTTTTCGGTTGCATTTATCTACGCGCACACAATGTTTCATATTTATATAGTAGATAAAACTTTCAGAAAAATACTTTTTTTCAATTTAAAAGAACTAATAACAAATTAAAGGGATAAATTGATTAAAAATTTAATCGCAATAAAAATATTTCTCTTACAATATATCCTCTAATTACCGAGAAATTAGGTATTCCATCTAATTTTGTATTATTTTAATTACCAAGAAATTAAGATCACCATTTAATAATTTATCTTCTAAGAAATTTAATAATTACGTATGATATTGTTAATTTTAATAGGGCTATAGCTGCAACATCGATTTAATAAGGAAGGGAAGAGAAGATTGAGAAGCTGAATATTTAATATACATTAGATAAATTCCGGAATATTGAGCAAGAAAATAAAAGTTTTTGTTTTCACATGTCTGCTTTGTAAAAGAAGGACAAGTTTTAGTTGCAAGGTACGTTAAATAAGCTGAAGCGTTTTTTTAACTATACAAATGTTGTTTTCTTACATCTGATTATTACCTAGATTACTTCAAACTGATAAGTTTTTATAATTCTTGAGGTCACATTGTACTCACATTTTTGCCTTAGACTTCCCGTTCGTATTTTGTAGCAATATGAATTGTTCAGTATAGCAATTAAGAAAACTGCATAGATCTCAAACAGTAAGACTTGAAGGAAACTGAGTATTCACAGAATTATATGCCATGGAATTGATAGATAATAATTGTCTAAGTATTTTATTAACACTAATGCATAGTATTGTTGGTAATCTCATTCTTTTCCTTGAATATGTTATTGCTTATATAGGCAATATCCTGCGACTTTCCAGATTTTAAATTATTTACATTTTTTAAAAATATAGGTGACATTAGGCATAATTTTTTTTTACCATGGCAACTCTGCAGATATAATTTAAGCAACATTCAGTATTTCAAAAACATTAGTTATTTTTAGATACATTCTAAAAGCTGATAAATCCAGAAAATGTATCATTTTTAGCGAGATACATCTTTATTAACTTGTTGTTTTTTCCCTATATTTGTAACAACTTCATAACATTTGCATATAATTAGTTTTTAAATTAAAATTATTACAAAACAGCTAAAACTATTTATTTTATTTTTCTCTTGATTAGTGATTAATTTTGCATTAAAAACTTATTAAAATTGACCTTAGGCTTTGCAATATATGGTGTGAATGCTAATATAAACACCATATATGGCAACATTAATGTTGGGATGGTAATTAATAATTCCACAATCTCAAGGAGAAATTTTTATTGAAATAAAAGTTTTAAAAGGAGCCCCAAAAGTTTTTCTTTCGATATAATTATCCATAAAAATATAGGTGTGTTTTGGGTTGATTTGGTTTATAAAAGGAAAACAAGTAGCCTTGACTTTACCTCCTTTTTATAGAGCCTGAGATAGATGAAAGCTCTGGGCGGTTCTCGTGGAAAAGCGATGAGAAGTCCATAACTTACGATGGCTATCGGTTTGCTGAATTCGATGACATCGTAACGGGATGGAGTGATGGTCAGATATGGTATCATGTCCACTTCCTTTGAAAAAAATAATATTTTAGGAAAATATAACAACCAGTCCGGAATATCTAAATACGATAAAGCTTTAAATTTAATTAGTCTGTTACTAGTTATATTTTTAATTTTAAAATAATTTTTAAATTATTTTGCAAAATAATATACTCGAGTTATAAATTCAAATTAATTGAATTCTGGAATTAAACTAGTAAAAAATTTCTTGAGACACAGTATTATTCAAGAAAAATTAACGTTTAAACATTTGATGAGCATAATCCAAATTTGAACAAAAAAAAAATCTTTTCCGATGATATTATTCGTGAATTTTCACTAAAACATATAAGAAATTTAAAAAAAAATTAAAGAAATCCTATACTCTAACCTCTAACCTTAGTAAATCGTTTTACAAGTTATGTTTAGTATATTTATGAAGCAATTGCCTTGCCCGCTGTGCCCTTGTGGTAAGGTCCCGTCTACGGGATCCGAGGGTTCTAGGTTCAAAACACGATTCCGCCGAAGAACCATCGTGTAAGCGAGTCCAGTAAACATTATTATTGTTATTAATGGTAAGCCATGGGCAAGAACGCTGAAACCGTCAGCAATTTTAAGCCGAATGAGCGTCTCTTGTTTTTGAGGTAACACCAACTAAGGTCAAGAATACGACTTATCTGCATGCTCATCACATTTGCTTGCACAACCCTTTTTTATAAGGGGGCACACTCTTACATCTCACAGATAGTACACTGAAGAGCAACCATGCCCTGACCGGAACTCGAACTCCGGACGCCCAGATCACGAGGAAAACGCTCTACTCCTGTGCTCGTACACTCGGTACACATTAAATTCGTTAAGGCTGTGCGGCCTTCTACTGGTGTGGAAATCTTGGGAGAATGCTGCTCAGATGTCGCCTTCGTCTTCTGACAGTGGTTTAAAATTACGAGGCCTGTACCAAAATAGACCTAGTGTTGCTTTAAAACGAGCGTTAATGAAACTAAACTAAATTATATGAAACAACTGCCTGTATAAGTTTTTAAACGCTTATTTTTGTGATTTCAGTATTAAGTTAATAAAAAATAATTTAATTACTTATAACTGTCATGAACTCCCTCTATTTGCATAACATTAATTTTGTTTAATGCAATATATGAAAAATGTAATAAATTAATATTTTTTTACTTCGAAATCAGTTTTGAAGCATCCCACATCATCTTTACACCTGACTCCACATTTGTTCTATTGGAATAGGACAAGAGAAAAATTATAAGCTTCTTAAAGCATGACTTTAAGTTAAACTCACCCCTCTGACGATCATACCGATGGCTCCCGTCCATTCATCATCAATCTTTGTTCCCCAGTCATCTCCGGGAGCTTCTAGCAACTGGTACCTACAAAAGGCGAGATGTTAGAGAGTTTATTGCAATAACCTCTGTTAAAAGAAATGTCCTGAAGGTTGAAAATAAAAGCTTGGTACTTACGTATTAGACCATCAACGCCAACGGTTTAGTAACTCATTGGCGATGGATTGAAATTTGTCAATAAACATTCTTCGCCAATGAAATCAACAAAATGGCGGACAACAGTTAAGGTTTGAACAAGTTTTAAAGTAATAAGGCATTTTTTTGAAATTATTGGTGGTTTAGCACCGCCTTCAAATTTGGCGATAAAGATCGACGGTCAAATACGTAAGTACCAAAAGCTTTCAATTATTATTAGATTAATAGATTTAAACAATAATAATTATTCTGAAAAAAAGTAATAAACTTTAAAAGAATTAGTTTGTAAAAGCTGTGTGTTAATCAGTAAAACAACATTTTTGATTAAAATTGTAATTGGAGAATCTATTTGATTGATCCATTGGGTTCATTTGATATTTAGGATTTATCATTTAACCACTTTGCCGTAGTTACAATAACGAATACGTCAATAAAACTTCTATTAAACATAATTCATCTTCATAATGATACCTTTATTTGTCAATAAATAATTCATACTCCATTACATCTTTCAATCAAATTAAACCTGTTTGAAATCCAAAACGCTTTTTTAAAAAACCGTTTCCAAGGAGAGTAAAAAAAATGCATTTTTTGAAAATTATATTCATGACACCTAAACAAATTTTCAGGGCAGAAATGAAAACACTCTAACTATTATTAAAAGGATGTCTTCACATTAAAAAAACTGTCTTCAACCATTTTTGTATAATCTTTTAAATTAAATTCGAAAATGCGTTTGAGCAAATTGGACACGAAAAGGCATTAAAACATTAGATATATAATACTGCATTAACCTTCATAAACGCTATAGGTCTATTTTTCTTTGATAAGACATGTATTCTCTTTTTTCACAAGAGAGCATTTCTCTTATTTTATCGGATTATATGGTATATTCAGAATATTTTTTGTTCTATGCCTTCTTTGCAATAAATATAGTTTATTTTAATGACTTTTCATAGCTTTATTTTGCTTTATATGCTAAAATTTAATTTTACTTTACTTATAAACACTAGAGTACTTTTTCTCGTTTACTTCGTATAAGAGAAATAATTGAGGCGTAAATACTTACTTAAAATTTAATCTTTCGCTAATGAATTCCAGAATATCCCTGAGAACGCAATTATCCAGGATAATCCCTCCGTCCGTCACGTTATACACAATATAAGGTTGATACTGAAAGTAAATCAGATATTTTTCAGTGTCCTGACATATCTTGTAAATATTTATTTAAATTGTATCAAACTACTATTCTGTTGCTTTAACTAACATTCATAAAATGTTTTTTTTTTGAAAAATTCTGATCATATGGTGTTTTATTGCTGTTGTTGTTGCTCACCCTCATAAGCCAGCAGAGCTAGACCAGGTCCATGACGTCATACACCTTCAAAAAATCCAACACAAAGGATCGTCAGTTTGGAGAGTCCCAGACAAGTAAGGATGTGATCAGGCGAAGCCTTCTCAGTAGAACAGTGGGTACAAATTTCAAAGCTCTGAGGTCCTTTTGAAAATATCATAGATTTAAAGTGACCACTTTGAAAGCGGGCAAGAATAGTTTGTTCCTGTCTATTAAAACAGTGAGTCAGAGAGCTTCTTGGACGAGAACACTGATACCATTGGTGCTCTGGGGGGACACTCTAAGTGGTCTTATTCCTGTGTTCTATTTTTGAGTAACACAAAAAGGTAAGAGAGGCTGACGGCACAGAATCCTCACCAGCCCCAAGTCATGGCCAAAGAATCTACAATCCCATTTCCCTCAAGACCGATTTTGGGAAGGAATCCACTGTGGATAAATTTGATGCGATATGGAAAGAAGTTTAAATTGTTAAATATTGTCACACCAACATTATCTCTCATACTTTGCCAATTGATCAAAAATGATGCTTTGTTTTTATAAAGGCTGAATAATGAGTAAAAAAACTATTAGATCTAGAAAAACTCTCTGAAACCAAAACCTTATGTTTTAGATAAAAATTTTGTACCTTTATGATAATACTTGCTCTAAACAACATTTGGTGACTTTTTTGCTCTAAATTAGAAATCTGTAAGTTGCTGTTACATTTGGAGATATAAAGTGTTTCCAAAATATCCAGCCAAAATACGAGTACAGACATAGTGGATCGAAAAAAAAGATTTTGTTAAGGAATTTACATGCAGAAAAAAATGCCATAGTAACAGGTTTCTAGATTCGAATACCTGTTCGTGCATGGTTGTTCTTTATCTGTTCTATCTGTGATATGTTTGAATGTGCTCCCCCCCCCCTGTAAAATGGGGTTATGCAAGCAAATGTGATGCGTAAGTATCTGTTCTCTATGTGATGTTTTTATGTATTGTGTTGTCTACTTCTATAAGCCCCGTGTGATACTTAGTGCTGTACAGGGATTTCTAAATGTTCAATTTAAAAAATAGCAATTGGTGCTTTGTAAATTGTTGCTGCATATTGCCTCTGGTATTGGTCATTTGCACTCGATGCATAATTATTCACCTAACACAAGAATTTGTTTATTACTACGAAAAATAAATATACTTAATTGTTTTAAATTGTATTTCCTCAAAAAATTATTTTACACCTTTTAACAACTCTGTAGGAAATTTTAACATCAAATTTTTTAAAATATAAATAGAACGTTTAAAGAATGCATCGTCTTCAGAATACTACCCGAGAAGAGAGTCCGAATGCCAAAAGTTAATCTTTTCCTTCACAGATTTCGAACGTCAACCACTGATACAAATATAGCACTCACTAATGTGCATTTGAAAAATGGGATTACAAATGTAAATGTTTGACGAAATATTAGTTTAAAAAGTCTTTTTTAATATTAAAAATAAAATATCCTGAAGCATTCTGCATAAAAGAAGCTTTGATGAAATGGTGAGATTATCCTAGATTTTTTTAATAATTTTAATCATGTTGCACGCGAATAACATGACTTGTTAAACGTACTTTGTTAGTCACTTGAAGAAAAAAAGCATACTAACTGAATTACTGATCTTCCTTGATAAAACAATATATATTCCTATGAATCTCAACTCTCTCAAATCTGAATTTTAGCAAAAACTCTTAATAGATCCTAAGGTCAATGATTTTAAGTCGGCGTCCTGGAACAGAGGGAGCGCATCTTTCTCATGATCTTGTGTCCTGGAAAACCTTCCTCGTGTTTCGAGTCTCGGTCAGGGCATGGTTATTTTTCTGGGTACTATCTATGAGGTATATCAATGTGCCCCCCTATAAAAGGGGGCTGTGCAAGTGAATGTGATGAGTAGTACTCTTGGTTCTAGTTGGCGCTACTTTGGAAACTAGAGACGCTCATTCAGTTTAAATCAGTACGCTTGCCCATGGCAAGTGCCTTTAGTAACAACAACAACTTTGGCTACAAAATTGAAGATTTTGGATTATGCAAAAATTATGTTCCTTTCTGTATTAGGAACCAACAACTGGCAATTATTCTGGAGAATTTTATATAATGTCATTCTCTTTTGAAAACCTATAAAAATTAAAAGGTTCAAAAGTGTTGATTTATTTCTTTGGTGTTTTGATGACAGAGCCAGTTGTAAATGCTGGAAGCTTTTACTGTCATACTAAATATATTAGAGATTTGCTATCTGCTTGTGTTGTTAGTTTCTACAATTCTTTATTATTCTCTTAACCCCTTCGCATTCAATGACGTGTCTGACACGCGCAGCGAATTATTAAATTTTCAGTTTTAAGTATGCAACAAAGTAAACAGAATTAACCTCTTAACATACGAATTCTAATTAGATAACTCATCCTATTTTAGTAATTTAGTGTTAATTGGATTTTTTAAAATAATATATCGAGCATTTGGGATACCAAATCGTTTCATATTGATTTTTGCGTATTTAAAAGGAGGTAATTCTGTGGCTTAGTTGCAGACTTGAAAATAAAATTTCGGTAATTCGATGCGAGTGTCAGACAAAGTGGTTAGGCATTTAAAAATGCAAAAATTGCCAAGAAATGCTTCAACATTTCAAATTCTCGTTAAATTATTATAAGAATCATAATAACAATGTGTGTCTAAGATAGTATGTGCCATCTAATTAAACTAACAATCTAAATAAAACAAATTCGTACGTTAAGGGATTAATTGCGTTTTATTATTACGGGCTTCAAATTTCGTTGAAAATATCCATTATCTAGTTTATTGAATTTCATTAACCAGCCATTCGATTTTTGATATATTCGTGAGCATATTTAATTCTGTGATGTCCGTTACCCTTTCATCCAGTTGTAACATCACTGTTTACTTAATACAAAAGGATCTCTTATTGTTTATGAGAGGAAATATGGAGCTTACCTGAACGACAGCAACTCGTATGGTAATGGTTTCCAAATCGAGAGTTTCCATTCGCAACAGTCCGGTGTCGTTGGCCCACACGGCGACAGGACGTAATCTCTGGGTTCCATTCACAGCCGGGAAACTCTTCCAGAATGTGTACTCATCAAGGGGGGAGCAACAATGGCGTTGAATCAAGCTGTTCTGGAAAATATATAACTGGGATTATATTGCCAATAACAGGCATTGTAAATGAATCCGCGCATTCTCATATATATGAAAAATCCATTACAATAGGGCAAAAAATATTCCTGAATACCTAGGGCTAAAATTAATTCATAGAAAAAAAGAAATCAATGAATCCACAAGCTAGCTTACGACGATGACCTTGGTAATAAATATTCTGAACTAAAATTAGAAGCTTCTTAACGCATCCTTCAAATCTATCTAGTAAATAAAAGTGCTGAAAAAAATTTCAATATAAAATGAAATCTACTATGCATATTTCAATGTATCATGCCAGAATATAATTTCTTGAACGGCCAAGTGTCACGTGCTCGAGCAAGTTAAGTTATATTTTTATTTATTTTCATTGTTTCAGCGAATGAGTCACTTTGGTATTACAAACGATCCAAAAAAATTTGTCTCGGATTTATCATTTAAAAAAAATTACATTTCTCATTTATTTCATTTCATATAATCACATACACAAAACAACATTTTTCTGGGTTTTATTTGTTGTAATCATTAACTTATTTTTTCAATCAGAGCTTTTGTAAATGCAATAGCAACGCGTTATTAAAAGCTAATTTTTTTGAGATGCTCAAGCAGATAATAACATTTTTATTTTTTGCCTACGGATTTTTGTTGACGCCAGAAACCTAATCCCAAAAACAACATGATGTTCTGACATGATAAAAATTTAAAAAAATATCATGAGCCATTTATTCTTTTTTGAAATGTATTTCTAAGCACATTATAACATCTTTCGAATATTCTAGATCCTAGTGTTAGCATTCTCAAACCACTTTCTTTAAACCCCACTCATACGAGTTTCCAGAGTTTCAGAGTTTGTTAAAGATAGCGAGATCAATATCTTTCTTTGATTATCTAAATGTAGTAAACTAAAAATAAATTTATTTGTTCTTGACTATATTATTACAAAAAGCGTTCAAAAGTTATCGGCAGCAAGTGCTTGTAGGTTTATTAATAAGGAAAATTAACCCTTTGTTCTCCGATGGTGCCTTTGACTCACCATTCAAGATTATGCATCCTTTTGACGTTTTAGATATTTATTTTTCAAATTTAATTGTTAAAAATGCCTACATAATGTTTAAGAGATGTAGATTAATTTTTTAAAGAAATTCGACTTGAAAGAATTATGTATATTTATTTTTCATAGCAATAAACAAATTTTTGTATTAGGTGAATAATTTTGCATCTAATTATTTTTTGGAGGAAAAAGGGTTCTTTGAAATGACACAAAGAATTACATAAATTATCTATTTTCTAATGGCAGGCTTAATATTTCTACTATATGGTTTGATGTCAGGGAAATACTTTAAACACTCTTTACAAATAAATGCTGACAGTACAAGATTGCTCACATTACCTTCTTCTCTTTTACATTTAATAATTCAAGCGACATAAAACATACTTCTTTGAACTATTTAAAACATCTCCGCTTTTTTTGTATTCAAAATACTGAGAAAAAATTCAATAGTAAAAAAAATCGAAAACAAGATATTCACGAATTTCCACATTTCAACCTTCCCTTTGATGATAAAAACGCAATTTTTTTTAAAAAAAAATGTTTTTCTATCTGTGACAAAGAGTGCTAGAACCTTAAAATTTGATATACAAAGTGCACATTTAATGTGTAAAATAATAACAAATTTTGATTAAAGTCTGTTGAGAGAAAGTCTGTTAGTTCAATTGTTCGAATATAATACGATAACCATTTAGTGAAGCGAGCTAGATAGATAAAATTCGGTGCATATATTTAGCATCTATAGTGTAAATACATGTAAGAGTTAGTCAAATCTAACCAGAAGTTATTCATCTGTTAGCCTGTACTTTCAGAGATATGTAAACTCGATAATTAGAAAAGAACAAACAATGACATCAATAAATTTCTTTTAATGTAAACTGTAACTGCAAGTGTAGTTCATATCAAAATGTGCAAATATTGACCAAAATTGCCACTCAAGGTATTTGCGGAAGGGGGGGGGGGCTCGATGAAACTTTTACTGGAGAGTATACGAGAAAATATCTGGGAGACCATGCACACTGGTTCCATTTGGAAATATATATATATCTAACAGTTTAAAAATTAGCTATAGAACTACATTTAGGATATTGTGAATCCTTAGTTTGCAAGGATAGTAAGGTACACACTAATATAACGCAGCTAAAAAAGCAATTATGTTGTCAATCGTCCTAATTACTTTAAACGTGACTGTTATTTATTTATTTATTATCTAACTAGCTTATCTCGATTTTAAGAATGTATTAGTTTGATAGATCAATGAATAATACATGGATATTTGTGGATAATTTGAAACTTATGCATCGGATTATACTGTCTGAATTTCAGTTTCTAAGCATGAGTGATCATTCGATGCCGTAGGTACGTTGATTAAGTAGTTAAAAATCATCATTAGGGTAAATTTCTTTTATTATGTGATGGAATCATATCTAATTTAGTCTTTATTAGATCTAGAGATATTTTAGCCGACGTTCTGCAACAAGGTAGTGTGTATTTCCTGAGTTCCGAACTTCCTGGATCGGGGATGATTATTCTTCATAGGTTCTATCTGTGAGATGTGTGAATGTGCCCCCATGTAAAAGGGGGCTGTGCAAGCGAATGTGACACGTGAGTAGCTAAGACGTGCTCTTGGAACTAGTTGGCACTACTTGAAACAAGAGACACACCCTAGACTTAAAATCGCTGACTTCTCAGCGAGCTTGTCCATGGTAAGTGCAATTAAAAACAACTACAATAGATATTTTAAATACATTTTTACCTTCTCGTATAAACAATATAAAGTATAGGAATTATTGGAAAATTGAAACTTGAGATTTTGACGAACCTCGGCTCAAACAAAAAATTATCTATAGTAAACTTACTTGGATATTTTTTAAAATTGCGCGTCCTAAATTCTGATCCTGTTTCGACAGAACTTCACATTTTTTATGTTCATGGCCATGAACTCCCGATGGAAGAATCTATAAAAAGAAAGACAAAAAAAAAGAAATATGAAAAAATAGCTTGTATATGTATACTCTTGTTTCATTGATTAAAATGCATTGTTTATCATGCTTTTTTAGCTTTATGACCCATTTGAAGCTGCCTGTAGGAGACATTAGCCGGAGTATTAGTGGATTTTTAAATAAGAAAAATTTGGGTACAGCTTCTGCAAGAGAGGCTTTCTGCTTAATGATAAGTTGTATTTTATTTGAAGTAATCCTTCCGACGAAATTCACGATGTTTCTGGAATCAATGTTGTACCAATTTTTAAATTTCTGACCCAAGTGTGAGATGCTGTAAAATTCATAACTTAGCATAGTATTGCTTTCCAAAGCCACCGAATTTGGCATCTTTTCTTAAAATATCACCAGAGCTTAAGACCTTATATCTCGATAATGGGGACGAAAGGGCAAAAAATTTATGTCAAATAACGACTTTTACCAAGCTCTTTCGATTGATTATAATTTTTTGATTTTTTTCATTACTACATACACTAAAGTAAAATTCCGTACTTAGTGAAATTGAAACTATCGAAGATCATCGAAATCTTAAGATGAAATTATTTATTGATTACTATATGTTCGCTATGTATGCATCCTGTATAAAAATTCGAAAAAGAAAATACAATTTTTTTCTTCAGAATTTTTTTAAAAAATAACTTTTACCTTTCTTGTGTTTAT
The DNA here is from genome assembly GCA_026289955.1 of Argiope argentata. Taxonomy (NCBI): domain Eukaryota; kingdom Metazoa; phylum Arthropoda; class Arachnida; order Araneae; family Araneidae; genus Argiope; species Argiope argentata. The sequence continues at coordinate 54,713 of JAOUZG010031094.1, forward strand.
ATGTTTATATCTTAAATTACGCAAATCTTACTATTTTTAAAGTCATAAAACATATAAACTATATATCATTATAAACTACATTATAGAAATTCACCTCAATCGCTAGAGGACAATCAGATGCTGGTACTGACTCTCTGCTGATAACCAAAAGGTCGACTTCGTAAGCGGTCACTTGTAGCAGCCTATCTTGCCATGTCTGGACCCCACCAACGACGAGGATTTTGGTGCGTTTATTGTGCATACTGCTGGCCACAAGCTAGAGAAAGGAAGTTTCAAAAATCAGGAAATACGCAAAAAGGGATTAATACTCTGTTACAAATCTGTAACGTTGCTTCCTAGCACGATTAGTTAATTCACTTGAAAGACCACTTTACGATCAGCTCTGCTGGATGTATTGCCCGTCAGTGTTCAAAAAACTTGGCGGCGAATTTGGCTGATTTTGGTGACAAAAATAGATATTACTGGAAATTCCATAATTTTAGTGATTGAGCCAATAGGAACTAAGGTATACCTGTTCCCGAACCTTCTGTGTCGTATCTCAGGAACTATAAAAGGGCAGAAACCTCAAGCTGCAGTCACTCGTGAATGCAGTTGTTAGACGAATCGTGTATCGAGTCAGGGGAAGAGATGGCGAAATAGTTGGATCAAGCGCAGGTATTGTGTGGAGCTCAAGCTTTTGCTGAATTGAACTGTATGCCGAGTTCTGTTGTTTATTGTAGAAACAGAATAGAGTCTGGTGTGAAGAAGCCAATCGTGTAGAAGAGAAATGACAGATGAAGCGAGAAGACAGCGGAGAATTGCAGACAATTAGAGAGATCGTATAGCGAAGCTATGTGTATTCCATCCTCCTTCTGAAATCTGTTTGGCCACTTAGTGTGCTGCGATTGTTTTTAATACCGATTACTACTTGTAAGCTACTGTCTGTTGTTGTCTGCTGTCCTTTGTTCGTCTTATCTGTATATTTGTGTCTTTGTATTAGTGTCGTCTTGTCTAATAATCGTTGTTGTTTTCACACCATACACTCACTACAAACGACTCCGGCGATTTTACAGACTTAGTAGTGGCATTGAAGCACTCGTATCACTATATGATAAGGTATTATGATTATTAAAAAAATTTATATTTTAAACCTCTTTAGTACAAAAATGTCTAACTTTTAAAATTCTTTTGGTTTTTTCGTTGTTGTTTCATTGGTTGCTTTCTCCGTTGTTCATAAACACAATAATGAGAAAATGTAGTTGGTTTGAAAGATAAAATTCTTGAATTGTATATATCAATAATTTCATAAATTTCTGTCACATTTTGTGCGAAATCCTTTCCAGAGAATTATGTCAGTATGGATGAAATCACGGTAACTCAACAAAGCAAAGAGCTGAGTAAAAAAATAGCACATAATTTTGGCGTCAGTAATACAGATGTTCATTATATTTTAGAACAGATTCGTAGAGGGAGTATTCAGCTGTCTATTTAATATTAGTATATATGTGAAGTGATAAATCCAAAACAAAGTGGTATATATTTAATGAAATACGGTATGTCCTTTTGAGGTCAAAATTATAGAATTCATATTTCTGAGTTGAGTTTATATTCGGTTTGTTTATAATATAACAAAACCATATATATAGAATCCCAATATGCTTAAATCGGATAAGGAAAAGAGAACTCTCTTGTAATTTGTTTTACTTTGGAGGATTTTCTGCCTTATTCCTAATGCTTTCTTACTACTTGTATTTTTTAAACACCTTGCACATCCACAGAACTCATATCTTTTTCGTATTACTTTCATCGAGTTCTCTATTACTGTCTTTAAAGAGTATCCTTATTACTTTCATCAAATTTCTTATTACTTTCTCTTCATTGAGTATACCTATTACTTTCAATGAGTTTCTTATTAATTTCTTTTAATCGAGCATCTCTATTATTTTCGTTGAATTTTTCTATTATTTACTTTTCATCGAGTATCTGATTACTTTCATCGAGTTCCCAATTACTTACTTTTCATCGAATATTCCTATTACTTTCATCTAATGTCCTATTAATTTCTTTTAATCGAGTTCTCCATTGCTTCTTTTCATAGAATATCCCTTTTACTTTCCAACAAGGGAAATAGAAACCAAATATCTGAAAACTTACATTCATCAGCAACTGGTCAGCTGTATTTCCGCTCCCCAGGGACACCATGAGCCTCCCTTCGTCCGTTAAGTCAGCCATGTTCCAAGTGTCGAAATAACGCTCCACCGTTTTGAAGAACCCCGGACCTTCCTCCGCTTGAATGTGACTTATGCGAACACCATTGGAATTCAGGAGATAGGAGAGCAGCTCTCCATCTATTAAAATAAAAAGAAAATTAGCTTGGCTATATTAAAGCTCCTTTTTAAAGGAACACTAGGGCCCTTTCGGGGTGGATCTTGAAATTTTTGACCCATGGTCAAATGATGAGGACATCACATGATTTGGAACATACCCCACTTCAAACTTCCACACCAGCTGGAAGATATTTGGCACATATGGATTTAACTTGTGCCAGATAGGTCATACGGTGGTTCTTCGGTGGAATTGGGTCCCTAATAACTTCCATTAAAATAATTTACAGTTGTCTTGAACTCATATTTCACTAAAAATGCAAACTTTCAAACAATGAAAATAAAAACAAACTTCAAAAAACTTCCATTCATCAGCAACTGGTGATTCAAATTTTTGAGACATTATACTTTCTGAACAATATGATCACTCAACTAAAGAAACGTTACTACTACTACTACTACTTCTAGTAAAATACAGTTTTTCAGATACAAAGATAAAGAATAATTCCCAGGAGTGTACAAATTAAACTATTCATCATCACAGTGCATTCGTGTTTATCGAAAACAAATTTTTCGATTTACAAAAAAGTAATTTTTAACCTGAAACTGCAGGTTCGAATATATTATTGTTTGTAGTTTATAACTATAGTTTTCAACTTAACTATATAGTTTCCAAAACGGAAATTTCATTCAATGGTCAAAAATGGTTCAAAAAATGGTCAAAATGGTTCAAAATATTACAATAAATAGTCTTTGGAAATACACTAATTGTACTATTTTTTAATACACAAATTAAAAATAAATAAATATTTAGATGGATTTTTATTCTGTCAAAAATATCTCTACTACAGTTTTCATCTGAAAAATATCTCAGATGAAAACTGTAGTAGAGAGTCTCATGCGTATTTGCAGAATGCTTGAGAAATTATAGTGTGTGTGTGTGTGTGTGTGTGTGTGTGTAATTGTATGTGTGTGTGTGTGTGTGTGTGTGTGTGTTTGTATGTGTGTGTGTGTGTGTGTGTGTGTGTGTGTTTGTATGTGTGTGTGTGTAATGATATTTTAATCTTTAATTTCAATTATAATTCATTTCCAAAGTTTTATTTTATTTTACCCCACAGTGGAATCATTCTAAAATGTTATCTTATTTCCTGATCCCATTCCACTTTTTCTATTTAATAAAACAACTGAACCGTTGTAATATACTGCGCCATCAATTCACCTGCAGAGTAAAGGGATAGAGATTAATGATGTACATAGATTCTGGATTCTGACGTTTCTCTTGTAAAAACGAACACGTTTGAGAATTCCCGTCAGAAATCTACACTTGTCAGATTTATGATAACATCAGGGTATATAAGGCCAGAGATAAAATGTTTCGCTATTTTTGCTTTCTTTATGCCTTTTGTGTGTATTTGAATAAGCACTGCTTGTAAATAATGCATGCCTCTCGAGATGGAATAAAACGAAATTATGAATTCAACCTATATGCACCACACTTTGGTTGCAAATATATAATAACGTTAAAATTCAACAATAAACCCCGAAAATCTATGAATTACGGAATTTAATTGTAAATGACATTTTGTGAAAAATCCGTTATCGTTTAACAATATTTCTTCTTTTGTAGATTTTGATGAAAGCAAACAGTGCATAGAAAGAAGATTGGTGCCGTTGCAAAGCTAATTTTTTGATTTCAATATGGTATAAAAATAGAATCTATGCAATTTAATCTTCAGCTGTTGTAGCAAAACATCAAATTTTTAGTTGATTTTTATTAGTTCAATATCTAATTAAAATTTTGAATTATTTTTAGCAAGCGTCTAATACCTAATAAGTAATTACTACTTGATAATTTTGAATTGCTACAGGTTCAATGATTTGTCTAGTTTAGCATTTTAAAAAGTTTTTGTTCCGCGCATATCAAATGATGCATTACAAATATCACGTTCTGCGCTATTTATGGAAAAATCTACAGATAGTGCCAAAGTCTCTGAAGATAACATCCAACTATCTGCAGAAATTCTATAGATAATATCCAACTATTTATAAAAAATCTACAAATAATATCTAATTATCTACAGAAAAATCTGCAAATAATATCCAACTATCTACAGAGAACTTAACGATATTACCCAACAGCATGTAGAAGATCTAGAGATATTATCCAATTATCTACAGAAAATTTAGATATTATCAGATTATCTACAGAAAATTTAGATAATATCCAATTATCTACAAATATTATCCTGCTAAATTATAAACAAAAGATATCTTGATTTTCTGTAACTGTTCGGATACTTTGGATATCTTACCATGCATTATATCGTCATGAAGCATGATTACATCATGAAGATATTCGTTCTTCAAATATTCGAAGATGGCCAATTCTAAATGTTGAGGTGCCACAGGAGGTGAAAGGGAACAGGAGGTGCTGCATGTGTCGGTTGTCACCAGATGGGGCAGTTTAAATTCGTGTGCATTGGTATCTATGCGTTCCCACGGCTTCTCCGATGTTGATACTGCTAAAACTGCGACTGTGCCTTCTGATACCCAATGGCAAGCTAGAGTAAACGATTATAATTTTACACTTCGGGGTAATGTGACTAAAGAAAAAAGATAATGATGGATAATTAACTCATTAAGGATATCATTTCCGTCAAGTTGATATCATAGGAATCGCAGAATTCATTTACTTCAAACTGCTGAAAACACTTGCAAGTTGTACAGAGGAGCATACAACTTGCAAGAGGAAAGGCTTTATAAAGGGGCTTTTTTTGTTAAATTGTCTAGAACTCTAGAAGATTTTTTAAAATTACTGTATAACTTTGTCACATTAATCCCATTTCAATAAAAAAAATTAATAATAGATAAAATCACAGGGAGCAATAACAGGGAGTATTATATATAGTTTATTACTGAATGCAGTACTATGTCTTTTAGTCAATTATTGAAATTGAAATATGTATATTTTGTATTGCAAACAGACTTATAAAATTGAAAACAATTATTCCATTTGTGCAATTTTATTGTTTTTTTTTCTATATGAACCTGTAAATGTTAAAAGTACTAAAATATATATAAAATATCTAATATAGTTCTTTTCAAATTTTCTTGCTACATTAATTAAGTTAGGCATGCAATGGAAAGATAAATTCTATTTCTTTCCTAAAGGCTTTTCTGAAGCCATGGCCATAAATCTCACGCATCTAGATTTCTAAGGTTTAATTTAGTAAATCGATTTTCTGTTTTAAAACGATGTGATATATATTTTGAGATGATGCTCATAATTTTGAATTGTTGTCAGATGACGTGGTAGGTAGATGCTTGAAGATCTCGACATTGGACACGCTTCATGATTGATATACCTCATGAGTTTTTTTATAGTTTTAAAATTGATGTTTCATTACTATTAACTGCTCTATGATTACTTCGAATCGCAATAAAAAAACTATCCTAATCCCAATTGACCTATCACCAAAATTTCTGAAGATTTTAAATCTTCCATTATATCGCCAAACTTGCAAAATTCCTCGCTAAATGGTCGCCAAGGTTAGGGTCATTGGTCCGGCATTCGTAGAGCAAACAGCAGAACTCCCTGGGGAACTGTTTTGCTTGCGATGGAAGCTACATTGAAGATTCGTACTACTCCTTTTTAATGCAAATAAAAAATTTCGCTCACCATCACTGAGATCATGCCTCGAAGATCTTGCATTCTTGTTTTTGAAGAGCTCGTGTGGATGGTCATCATCAGTGATGTTCTTGGTGCGCATTAGGTTTTTTCCAACCGATCTTCTGACCAGATGGAGGGTATTAGTCACAGAATCTTCACAAGGTGCAAAGAGAATAACTAGATTGGAAACAAATCCATTTAAAGTTATGAAAATCATTTAAGTTGTTTTAAATTTACTACTTACAGAAAGTTCCGAGAAATATTTTTAATGAAGCATTGATATAAATGAATTGTCAATAGCACAAGCGAAGAGTATTATTTAATTTACTAGTTAGAACTGGTTTCGTTCAGTTTCCTAACTCGAGAATGCGGACATGCGACATGTCCTGTTGTGAGGAAACCCATGCTGTGAGTGGTCTAGATGATAAACCCCCAGCTTATAGATACAGTAAGTCAAAAAGTATCCGAAAGCTGTTCTTTATTCTAAAACATAGTTAAGGAACTGAAGATTCGTTACTTATGTTGAGAAAATTGTAAGAGCTCATGATCACCGTTAAAATATGTTCTCTTTAAGTATTTGAAATATTTTTTTTTCATGTTAGATATCGTATCTATATTTAAATGCAGACAAGTTCAATTTTTACGTTATGACCTGACTAAAAACTTAATAATACATTTTTATTATTATAAAAAGAAATAAATTTTTTCGTTTTAATTATTTCCTATTATTTAGTTTTTCATTATAAGGCATTATTATGAATATTAGGGAATAGTGTAATAATCTTCTTATATTTTCTATTAGGTGTCTTCATTGCTGCGCAGTCAAATTTTAATTAATTTTAATCGATTAATTCACAAATATCTGAAAATATGTAAATAGTGTTATTTGAAAATATAAGTATTCGAACTTTGGATTCTTTAGCGCATTAATAAGCTAACGGAAATTCCATCTTTACAGCCATAAAAAAGATGAATTAAATAATGAACTTAAAGACAAGTTCCACTTGGCTTTGCTTTTATAGGCCACAATTTGGTACATCAAGATTTACTATTATTAGCATTAACCCTTAACTGTTTTGCCCGAATATCATATGTGCATCGATTTATCGAATTTGGTTAGTCGGTAGCAAAAAACAAACCATTCATAACGATTATAATTCAATATTAAAATTACTTCGAATATATAGATAAGTCAAGTATTCAAGGGATTTTCATTTTAATTAAAATAAAAAAAAATATTTTCAAAATAGGAGGTTTCATCATATTAGATAGTAAAGAAAATAAAACAGTTAAATTGTTAATAATAAATTATTCATTTATAATGGTTATAAATTTACAATGACAGTAAAATAAGGCATTTATCCTTTCTAGTCCTTTTTATTGGTCCTCTGAATCTGATTTTTAAAAAACTATGCTTTTTTTCAATTGTTAATGAATTTTACGAATAATACCCTGAATGTTATTTAACAATAGCAAAATATTATATTAAAATATTAAAGGAATGATTAATTTAGAATGAAACTGATATTTTTGTAAAGAAGAAATAAAAGAAAAGAAAAAAGAAAAAAATAATTCAAATTCGAGATGAAAATTAAATAATCATATCAATTGTTTTCTTATTTACATGTTAAATAATATCGATTCAGAAGATTTTAAGTCATGTTAGTAATAAAATCAACCAAATGGGAATTTATGCTGATTTATAAATGAACTCTCTTGTTTTATTTAAAAGTACTCTTTTCAACCGTCTCTAAAAAGAATTTAATGGAATCAAAACAAATTTACTGAATATTTCACTTGTGCAAAAGATAAAAAAAAAGTTATGAGCGAAAAATATTTTATGTATTATTATCGAGCTTTCTTTAATAATAATGATCAATTATTCTTCTGAATCATTATAATCATAACAATTGAATTCATTTCATAATAATTGAATTTATCATTATAATTCAATTATTTCATTAATCATCATAATCATAATAATTTAATTTAATTCCTTTAATTATAATATTGAATTTAATTTCGATTGATTTTCAAAAATATCTTTTCTAAAAAAATCAATTTAAACACAATTCTTTCAATATTTTATAGAATAAAATCCACTTACTAATTTTTGTAGTTCCTGTGGCAACAGATATATAAATCGGAATGAAAAAAATCGTCCAGGAGTTGAATAAGCAATGCATCTTCAGAGTTCCATCTTCAGTTTCTGTTCCAAACCCAATGGAAATGAAGAATTCTCTAACATCATTCTGAAATAATCTAAAAAGGATTAGTAATAATTTCATTCTAAGTTTTCTAAAGATTATTTTTTAAAAAAAATCAATGAATGATTTCTTATTATGAACCAACGCTCTTGTGCCGAAAGTATTATTTGCCAATATGATTTAGTTTTACGATAGAATGTATCATTTATGCATATTGCGAAAAAATACTTTATAAAACTCATTTACTGGAATAATATGATCAGTAGAAGTCCAAAAAAAGTCAAAAACTTGTTTATAAATACTTTTTATACTTTTTTAAATTTTTCAATAAAATAACTTAAAAAGCAACTATGATAAAAATTTATCAATTTTGTTACTAAACAGGTATTTCTTATAAAAAGCAAAGCTAAATTTTCTGTAAATCTGCTTTAACAATTAAAAAAAGTATACCTAAAAATAATTCAAAATTTCGAATTGAAATCATTTTACTAAACAATATTAGTCCTTGAGGAACGTCTTAGTTTCAGTTAGGAAGTTGAATTGGATTAATATTGGAATTTCTTAAACTAATTTTTGCAACTAATTTTCTTAATAGAATATCTGAGTTTACAGTGATTTGTTTCAAAGTTCTGCTGTTTTTTTCTCATGAAAGCGATTAAGGTATGCGACGACGTACAATTAGAATTTTTGGAAATGTGTTTTGAATATTAGCATGAAAAAGATCGGAAAAACATCTATCAAGCAAAAATATACCAATTAAATGTTTTTTTAAAAATTGTAAAAAAGAATTGTTTTCACGCAAAAGAGATATAAAGCAAACATTTTCTAACTTAAATATTCAAATGATATTCTTAAAATTTTGCAGATAGCTTAAAAAAATATTATTTAGCTCCTGAACTATAAAACAAAATGTAATTCTTCCCATTCTTTAAATACTGAAATACATTTGATAAATAACATGGGAATTTCCTTTCTTTCACATTGCGAAATATTTAAATAACTTTAAAATATTTTTAAATGACTAGATTACTTATTCTTTTCTTCACAAACTGCAGAGCAAATTAAAAATCAGATTAAAAAATAAGGAAGTAAATATAAATTAGTAATTGCTTGAATACGTAAGTATTCTTTCATATGCAATGTATCTAAATCCTTGAGGCTTCATTTCTATCAAAAATACAAATGCTATATTGAGAAGAAAATAGTTATAATTTTAACAGTTCGATAATGTAGCTATTATTATTATTACCATTTTACATCTCATCTCTTTTCCTAAAGCATTAGTTTAGAATGAATACGAGTGGAAATATTAAATCAGAAGGGGTTACTTTTTAAAAAATTTATAAGAAGGAATAGGAGAAGTATTTTAAATTATATGAAATAAAATTGAGTGTACGTGGCTCTTGATTAGTTTAGAATGAATGTGAGTGTAAATAGGGTCAGAAATGATTAATTTTTTAAATAATTATAAGCAGAAATAGGAGAAGTATTTTAAATTATATGAAATAAAATATAGGAAAGTTAAACAGTTTTAACACCTTCTAAAGTTACCTTTTTAAACTTAACACGTAAACCCTTCTTAAGTAAAGAATAAGACATTAAGCTAAAGGTTCCAAATTGTTTTGAAACATAATTCAGAATATTTCGGCAGCAAAATTATTTCTATATTAGCATTTTCCCTCAGTACTTTTTTTAATCGACTGTCATTTAATGTATAGAGAAGAATGATCCTTGTATTTGCAAGTGGAATATTACAAAGGAAGTATTAAATTCAGAATAAATATAAGGTCACCAAATACAAATAAATGTTTATAAACACAAAAATTTCATAACATCTTTCACTTTTTTAAATAATAACTTGACAAGTGAAACTGGAAAATCTAATGTTAAAATACAGTCCTTAAAAAGAAATATTGTACATGTAAATAAATGGAGAGGTAAATTATATAAACTCAAAAAAACTTTTATAAAAAGATTAACATAGTACAAAAGAATCATTTGAAAGCAATAAAAACCAACTTATGATGTGCATATTATAAAAAATACAACATAAATACTTGAAATCCTTAGTTAAAGTAGAATTCCGAAGCAATGAATAGTAATGGACTAGTTACACTAGCCCATAAGTGGGGCTAGTTACATTTATGGGTAGTTACTTATGGGCTAGTTACGTTTATGTTTTCTCTAGAAATTTCATGATTTGCATCATTGAATAAAATATTATAAAAAATAAAAGATTAAAATGAAATCTGCTATACATATTTCAATGTATCATGCCAGAACATAATTTCTTGAACAGCCACTACGAGCAAGTTTAATTATATTTTTATTCATTTTAATTGTTTCGTTGAATGAGTCACTTTAGTATTGCCACCAATCACAAAAAACTTTGTCTCGCATTTATTATTTAAAAATATATATATCACATTTCCTATTTATTTCATTTCATATAATCACGTGCTCAAAATGACATTTTTCTAGGTTTTATTTGCTGTAGTCATTAACTTATTTTTTTAAATCAGAGAATTTGTAAATGCATTGGCGACACTTTATTGAAAACTGGTTTTTTAAGATACTTGTACAGAAAATAAAATTTTTATTTTTCACCTACGGATTTTTGTTGGCGCCACAAACTTCATTCCCAAACCAACATCATGTTCTCATATGATAATAACATATTTTAAAAAAACTTTATAAATTCTAGAAGAATTATTTATGATGAAACGAGATTTAAAGGTTAGGAACTACATCTGTTCAGGTTTAATGTTCTATCAGAGTTTGCATTTAAATAATGATAAAAAATTTAACTTAGCTTAATGTACTAAATTATAGCATTACAACAAATATGAGAATGCCTTTACATTTAAAACAGATAGATCAGATTCATGTAAGCAGAAAATCTGTGTAATTTAAATCTACATCAGTCTACGTAATGAAATCAATATCGCATTTTGACCAAAATGAGATTTATTTTGAGAGAATTTTTCAATTCTAAAACCTTAAATTCCGAACGAGGTTTAAATTGATGCGCCTTTAACTTTTAGACAATAACATTTGAAAAACACACACAGAGGGCTTGCTCTCATATGTTTATTAACCTTCAGCATTGATTTTAGTTAAAAAAAATGAAATTATAATTTGAATATTCAACAATTAGGTGAATAAATTAACATTTAAGAGATATCTTTAACTTCTATATCAGCTGTCATCTGTACTAGCTATCATCCAGGCTAAACTCTGTCACTAACCGACAGAGAATTGATTTAATTCAATAAGTTTTATTCATAATTAGAAAATCAGAAAATCTATAAATATTTATCGTTCTATAAAAATTTTACAATAGAATGATAATTATATCTGTGTATTCGGCTCAATTTCGGATGATATAAAGATGCTGTTAATAGATATGAATAAAACTGAAAAAAATTATCTTAATGTTTCTTGGGGAGAAAAAAAAGAAATTTATATTATTTGTACTTACAAAAATTCATAATGTTGATACGCAGACTTTAACCACAACCACAATAAGCAGAATTTGACTCATTATTAAGAATTCCCACAATAATGAGAACTTCACTTCCATTTTGCGTCTTCCTGAAAATTACGAGAAAAATAACAATAAAAAAAGATGGGAAAAAGTTTGTGTTTATTTAGAAATCGATTAGTTTCCGTCTCCCTGGCATTGCATGTTTGGTTAAGGGGGCGGAAGAGGGTTTGCCCCAAAACGGACGTAAGCACAGTGCAACTTCAAAACACAATCATTATCAATCGATATCCAATAGAAAAAGTCATTACCACTGTCATTTGCTACATCTTCAGTTTCTGGAGAAAAAATTCATTAGAAAAAAAAAGAAATCCGATAATGCAAAGTATGTACAAAGTTTGGGCTGATTGGCTTCAAAAGTATCCGAATCCTTTATAATCGATCTAATTTCTTTTATTGGATTGTTTTCATTTTCATGACAACAACAGGTGTCTCCAATTCTTCAAGGTTGGGTTGATGTTTGCTGTCTTTTATTTGGCGGTTTGGAGAGTTTATCAAATAATTATAAGGATGTCACGGGATGTCACAATATGCGAAATTGCAACTGTATGACATTTTCACTAAAGATGTGTCACACAATGCTTTTTTAAATATCCATACTTAAGTTAATTACAAGCATTTAAAATGCTAAAATTATTTTTAGCATGCTAATGTTTTATTATATTTTCATGTTCCCTTTCAAATAAATATGTACTCTGCATGCATGATAAAGCACGCACTAAAACACTCGCATAAAGGATATCCAGCATTTCTATTTAAAAGTCCATTATAAGAAATTATATAAGATCAAAACTGCATTTGAAAAGCGTTTTTCAAAAAAATTGAAAGCATTTGTAGAAAAAGCGTACTCATTGATGCCAGGATGGTTAAATAAAGAGGCTTTAAGCTTACTGATTAATTATCTAAAAAGGATTTTTAAAAAGAGTTTAAATTGTTTTTAAACGATTTTGAAATTATTTGATTACTAAAATTCTTTAATTTGTTATTAACTTAATTAAAAAATCTTATAATATCAAAAAAGTATATTAACCGTCGAAAATTGACGAATCTCCACAATATAGATCACCCATATATATCTTTTGAAAATATCCGTCTATGACGAAGATGAGGTTGTTGAGTGAAATATGACATACATTTTTTAAATTCGTAGATTTCAATCAAAATATGAGAAAACTCCACTTAGAAGAAGTCAATATGTTCGGGTTTGAGTTTGATGGAGTTTACTGACGCTAAAACCATTTCTGATTACACAGCGCCGACCTTATGGCATATGGCGACACATGATTCATTTAAAGACGCCTGGCCATGTTTTAAGAGGTTAATCAAAAGCTCTACTAAACGTCACAAATATTCTATTCTTGATTTTTTAAAAAAATAGATTAAAAGGAAATCTGCTATGCATATTTCAATGTATCACGCCAGAACCTAATTTCTTGAACGGCCAAGCACCGCGCGCTCGTGCAAGTTAAATTATATATTTATTTATTTTAATTGTTTCATTGAATGAGTCACTTTAGTATTGCAAACAATCTAAAAACTTTGTCTCGCATTTATTATTTAAAAAATATATATCTCATTTCCTATTTATTACATTTCATATAATCATGCGCTCAAAATGATATTTTTCTAGGTTTTATTTTCTGTAGTCATTAACTTATTTTTTAAAAAAGAAAATTAGAGCTTTTGTAAATGCGATAGCAACGCGTTATTAAAAGCTGATTTTTTTTGAGATGCTCGTGCAAATAATAAAATTTCAAATTTTCGTCTCCGGATTTGTGTTGACGTCACAAACCTCATTCCCCCAAAAAAACATAATGTTCTGACGTGATAATAAATGTTAGCATAGATTCGAAGCTTTAAAAGAGAATAAAAAGTATTTATATAAGCTAAAAGAAATCATGATGTTTTGAGTTTTTTAAGAAGTAAAAAGTCGAGGATGAGACACTTTATGAAGGACGTCTTTTAAAATGAAGTGAAGAAAATTAAAACATTGAATTATTTGAGAATTAAAACGTGGGAATGTGCCGAACTGTTAAAAGGCATTGACATATTGTGCATCGAGGTCGATTTGTTCTGATATTCGTATATAAGTTGAATCGATCTTACAAAGCGAAGTAAGCTCGTGGGATAAAATTTTGCAAAAAAGAAAAATTAGCACCAGTGCCATAAAGGGCACCAATGCTGGATAAAAATTCGCATCAATGCATATCAGTCATCTCTCCCTTACAAGAGATCCACATTTTTTTTTTTTTGAAGATAGGAAATAACATACTGATTAGATAAAGAATCGGAAGAGAAAGTTTCGGACAGATTTTACCCTAATTTCTATTCAACTTTTAATTGAGTCGGGCCTGCTTTTTGGCACAGAGGTAGCGCGACTTCCTCGTGTTTTGAGAGTTCCGTTTTGGGCATGGTTGTTCTTCTATGTGCTATCTGTGAGATGTGAGACTGTGCCCCCCTGTAAAAAGGGGTTATGCAAGTGAATGTGATGAGTGTTTAGCTTAAGTTGTACTCTTGGCTCTTGCTGGCTCTACTTGAAACAATAGACGCTCATTCTTCGGCTTAAAATCTGCTGATGTATCAGCGAGGCTTTGCCATGTCAAGTGTCCATGACCATGTAACAACAACACTTGAGTCGGAATAAATATAAGAAGAGTTGCTAGGATACAGGAATGGTATTGACTTCTTATAAAAGTCCAACTGCCCACTAATCCAGGGCCGTTCGAAAGGACTACGGATGGTGAGACTAGACGAAGCCCTGCACCAATGATTGATTTTACAAAACAGAAAAGCTCAATTATCTTTAAAAATCTGAATGTACATAATGCATTTTAATTGTTACTGAATTAATAGTTAATTGAATATATTTAGTATTGGCAGAAAACTGCATTATTTTCTTTTAAGTTGAAATGTTTTAAGGGCATAAAATTTTATACGAGGATTCTTTTTAAACAGACAATTTAGAGATGGCCTTCTCAACTGTCACAAAGATATAAACGCAGTTTAATAAGATAAAATGCTTTATCTCGCAGGCTCATAATAGCACATTTAATATTAATTTAATAATGTCATATTTAATTTATTAATTTTTGTTGTTGTTGTTCTGAGAATGATATTGCCTTACCAACAACCGTCGGTTCTGCAAAAGGATCTTTATAAAACACTGAAAAGATTGTTTGAATTCTAGCAATGACCAAGATCGAGTTTTTCTATGACTTTATCATTCAAATCCGAATTAGCCAAAGAAAATTGAATCATGATATTGTTGCCAAATTTCCTATAAAACGTATAAGAAAATAAGACAAAACTCCCATGTTGTAATTTTATTCTGAAAATTCGCATGATTTTATTTAAAAAGTTTACTAAACAATTATTAATGTTATTTGATTTATTAATTACTAGCCGCCTTTGGCGACCAATCGGTTCGCCAATACTAATGCCGACTAAAGGGTTAAATCATTTTTTATATAATTTGGTCTCATAATAAATTTTTCAGCAAAATATTTTTAAGCTTCAAATTTCGATAGTCATATAATTCACTTATACTATTATATAGGCCTTAAGCAGTCCTATATTTGAAGTCCACACCTCTCTCTGATTTTCTATCAGTGCACGTAAAATTCACTTTTAAATTAAATTGAAAATGATGATGAAACTTCAATTAATATAAAGACCTCTTTACTCAATAAAAGCATGCCTTTAAATAAAACTAAGAACTGAAAGCAAAGTAGTCCGACATTGAAGTTTTATGTTCACTACAGAAATTGAAACATTATAATTTTTTTTATATAATTTATAAGATTTCAAGGAATTATTCAACAAAAATGTCACAGGTTAATTAAAACCTTCAGTTTTTAATTTTATTTTTAAATGTATATAAAGGCTCTGAATAATAACATATTTTTAGGTTTATAAACATATATAAAAAATTATGGTTGAAATTCCTTCGGTCTTATAGATTCATATTTGAAAAATATTCTTAATATTTCAACTTCTAAATAAATAAATAAGCATTTCTATCTTCTTCAAATCTGGCTGATTTATTCAGTTCTGAATATTGCAAGTTTAGAACAATCGTCATTATCATAATCTAGACCAATTATTCTAGAGTAACTCTGATTGGCTTCTTTGATATCTTGATAAAGTGATCTAAAATCGCCAGTTTATATCGAATAGTTATGTTGAAATTTTCATAGATCGATCAGCTTTGATGATTGATTTAGTTGATTGGAATGCTACTTTTTTATTTAAGGACTTATTGTCTCAAGAATATTTTGTTAAATATGATTCACAGAGCAGATGATGTATGTAAAAATTTAATTCATCAGCATTTTTTCCCTAAATCTATAATTATATATTTCACTTGGACCAATTGCTAAGAGATTTATGTCTTTCCCCAAAAAATTAAGAAATTAGATGCTGGGCTCCGATTACAGAAGATGCCTCGTAGATGTTAAGCCATGTTTGCCTTAAAACTGTTTAATTGGATTAGTAATATATATATAGTAAAATATCATAGAAAACGTTTCCATCCATATATTTTCCAAAAATATCATGTTTCATATTGGTTTCATTTTATACAGACACGAGCCGAAAATGACATTTTTATATGTTTTAATTTGGAATGATATTTGATTTATTTTTTCTCGTGAGAGAACACGATATTATTTTGGTAGAAAATTTTGATATCTCTGAAATATGCGGGTAAAAATAGTTTTATATGCTTTTACAAATTTTGCATTGTTAATTATTACGTATGCTTATTTGAAAGAAGATGCGTTTTCAAATAGCTGACCTACTTTGACCAGTATAGCTTTAATATTACGTTACTTCGTTGAAAGAAGATGCGTTTTTATTTCTCATGATTCATTAAAATGCGGAGATAAATTACAATCACGAAGGCGAATTCTTTGATTTGCACAAAATATCTTCTTCACATAAGTAAAAGTAAAAATTCAAAACATGTCTTATTGTTTTAAAAATTAAAAAAAAGAATGCAAAAATATTTTACTTCTACTTACTATTAATTTCTTTTTGTTGGTAGTTTCTTTGAAATGACGTCCTTTTCAAAGTTCGTTTAAGATTTCTTGCTTTTAAATAATTAATCTCG
The DNA here is from genome assembly GCA_026289955.1 of Argiope argentata. Lineage (NCBI taxonomy): Eukaryota > Metazoa > Arthropoda > Arachnida > Araneae > Araneidae > Argiope > Argiope argentata. The sequence continues at coordinate 71,547 of JAOUZG010031094.1, forward strand.
CTCTCAGAAGATTATCGTTTGGTGCTTTTCTAAAAATTCTTTTTCAGTTTTAAATGGCGCACTTTTGTAATATATTTTTACTTTATATTTTTATTTACTTAAATTCTTTAATGGAATTGTTAATTTTGATATTGCAAACGATCAAGAAAAATTTTCTCTTGCATTTATTGTTTAAAAAATATCACATTTCCTATTCATTTCATTTTGCATAATCACGTGATGAAAATTATATTTTTCTATTTTATTTTTGTAAGTAATTGACTTTTTTAAATCATATATTCTGAAAATGTGATGGCAACATTTTATTAAAAGCTTATTTTTTTTTTTTTGAGATCCTCGAGAAGATAAAATTTTATATTTATTTTATGCGAAATAAATTGTTGGTAAAAAACGATTAAATAAAATGTTTAAAAATTCATTAAAAATAGAGTTTTAATTTATAGATCAAAACATTAGTATCATTGAGAAGCTAATTTTTTGAGCTTTAACTTGATGCAAAAATCAATTTTGTGCTGTAATATTTTCAGAAGCTATAGCGAAAACACTTCAAAATTTGGCTTATTTTTTAATTAATTAAAATTTTAATTAAAAATTCAAAAAAAGGACTCCGAGGTGCACATTCCCGGCACCCAAGGTATACATATACCAAATTTAGTAGCTGTAGGTCGAACGGTCTGGCCTGTACATTGCCAACAGACACACACACATTGTGCTTTATTATAAGTAAAGATAAAGATGTAATAAATATCAAAATGTAATAGATTGTTAAATTCTGTACGAAATGTCTGTTTTCTGTTTCATGCTCCGCAAGTCAACTTTCCATCATGCTATTTCCTGTGTGAAGCACATTATAATTTGTATCGAATATTGTGAGAATGCCCTTGTTCCTTATTTGTTTTCTACTTTCTAAGGGAGTTTGTACATTTCTTTTTCTTTCATTAAAATGAATAAAAGAGAAAAAAGAAAGAATTTCTCTTTTTTGTATTTAATGAGCCTCTTTTTTTTTCTTTCGGAGAAAGTAATTAATCTCTTATGTAGAATCATACCACAAAATTAAATTTCTTCTTCTCTTTTTTTTTGTAAAAAAAATCAAAAGATATAGTTAGATTTGCTTAGTTTTGATGTAAATGCCAGATTCATTCACTCTAAATCAGCAAATACCATGTATAGTCCAGTTGTATTGTTATGAAAAACAGCTAACCGGGGAAAAGACGGAATATTATAAATATAATAGTAATTTCATTAGGAATGCCGAATATTTTATGAGTGTTTATTACGTAACTAATATCAAAAAGGCACAAATACCAGTGATCAATACTTTTCAAAGAGGGATGCGATTCAAATCCTTGATACACTCTATAACCAAAAAAATCGACGTACCAAGAAGAAACTGTCCGATTGAGATGAAAATAGTTGAATAGAAAGACAGTGTACAGAATAGTAAATGATTAAAATCTCAGAGCAATTCAATAATTTGATTCAGAGTTACAGTAACAAGTTCAATAAGGTGTTGACCCGCCTCTAGCCTGGATACTAGCTGCCACACGGCGTGGCATAGACCGACAAAGCTTCCGGATTGTCTCCTGCGGTATTTCCTGCCAAACTCGCTCCAATTGTCAAATGAGGTCACCAACATTCCGTGACTCATGCAATCGCCTTCCCCTCATATCCCAGACATGCTCGATGGGAGAGAGATCTGGCAGGCCAGGAGGTGTTTGACAAACTTGTAGGCAGTTCATAGCAACACGTGCCATATATGGTGTGAAATTGCCCTGCTGTAAAACCAGCCGAGGGTACTGCAAAATGCACGGTAGCAAAACAGGTCTTAGGATGTCTTCGATGTACCTCTGTGCAATAACCGTACTTCCAATGACGATCAAAGGGGTCCGGCTATAAAAGGAAATGGTTTCCCAGACCATAATGCCTTGTGGCGCTAGTTTCATAAGCCAGATAACATCTACGATACCGAAGTCGACTTTTGGTGTAGTGGTTATATAACTCGGCTACTGGCCCTAGCATCGCAGGGCCAGTAGCCGAGTTAGGCAAGATTTCTTCTAGGGCAAGATTTCTTCCGCAAATCACCACAAAGGGTTTTTAAACAAGTTTCTGAAGACATTCAATTCTCCAAACAGTTTTCACACGTGACATCCTTAAATGGGTATAGATACCATAATCACCAAACTTCCACAATTGAAACAATTTGATATTCTACTAATTAAATTATCTTTGCCTTGTTAAGATGAGGATTTCGCTGCTCTAAATGATTCCAATTTTTGAAAACAGATCCAAGACATATTTTAAAACTCTTTTAAAAATAAAAGTGATATTTTAAATGTATTGCCAAAGAAAAATTTCCATAACGGATTTTTAAAAACATTTTGGAAAAGATGCACATATATATAATACAGTTGTATACCGTATAAGATACTTACTTAGTTATTATTTTATTGTAAAATCAAATTAGTCTCTTCTTTATTTCAATGCACATAGAAGAATATATCCATTCGTTTAATGGCAATGCATCAGAAAATTTAACCCACCAAAAAATTGTGAAAAAAGTTCAAAGCCTAAGTTTTTCTATGGGTAAACCAGCATAATAGTGTGGTTGAATAAGATTAATGAAAAAACATTAAAAAATTTTAATGCAGTAAAGGTTAGAGTGCCAAGCTCATGCGCATGCGCAGAAATCATTTTATTTTATAGCATTGTGGTTTTAAACCAGGATTTGCTTACATTAAAACATAATTTTTTTTGTAATGTTAGAAACAAAAGATCCTGAGACCGCACGGGTGCCAAATGGCTCGGTGGATAAGGCGACTAGGCAAATTGTAGTTTTTTTGAAGGTTTTCAGTTTGAAATAGCATAAGTATTCAGTTCAAAATAGTATAATTATTATATACGTTTCAATATTTTTTTTTATTTTCAATATTCTTTCCAAATTTAAATACTATCTTTAATCTCAATTATTAATATATATATATATATATATATATATATATATATATATATATATTTCAAAAAGGAAATAAATCTTTCAATAATTTATAGATTTATTTGAAATTTTGAGTGCCAAGTTCATGCACATGCGCATAAATCGTTTTATTTTATAGCACTGTGGTTTTAAACCAGAATTTCCTTACATTAAAACTAAAAAAATGTTCCATTTTAATGGTACAATGGACGTTGAAACCAAAATTTCTCAATTTTAGAGGTATTGTTTTGAAATGTTCATGGTAAATACATTTTATCAATCTAATGCATCAATAGAAATTTCATCAAAATTTATTGATAACTTTTTAATTTTGTTGGAAAAAATGAAAAAAAAATTGAAAATCTTGTAGAATTTCAAATTGTTTCATGCGCATAAAAATAGAACATAAATGAACTATTTCAATGTTTTCAGATACATTTTTTAATTCTACAAAATATTTTGCATGCTTTAATTCAATCAAAATATGATTTTTCTTTTAAAACTTGGCATTATTGACTTTGAAATTTTTTAAAAAATCAGTGCAATAATATTACTTGAGGTCTTCAATAAAAAAATATAAACCACATAAAATATCTATAAATGCAAAATTATATTATCATATGTTCATACAGCATAAGATAATAGTTTCAGAGTTGTAACTAAAAATAGAAGGTGCATGGAGTATTTGAAAATTTGGACAGCATCATAAAATTTCCTTTTGAGAAAAAGCTAAAAATACATTTAAATGATTCCTACAGACTAGAAACATAATTGAAACAACTTAAATGTGTTAAATATTTGTCTTCATTAAAAAAGTTTTTTTAATGTAATATATACATCCATAGATTTATAATACATTTGTAAGAACTCACAAAGCATATAAAGGAAATACATCTGGTGAAGCAAAACCAACTCCTTTTTTTTCATTAAAAAATTCAATTAAAAATTAGACTTGCTTAACTATGTTTCATTAGCCACAAAGATTAATTTATATATATATAACATTTTTAAACTATATATGCAGCCTTAAACAAATATAATACAAAATTTGAAGCAAATCAAAATGCACTTGCTGCATAAATTATGTTCTCATGCTTTTCTTCTAATTTGACATGTGCTGAATTTTTGAATTTTTTTCAATTCATTGTTATTATATGATGACAATATGGCACATGCTTATAAGATACAATTTATTTTATATGATGAACTATTTTTTTTCTGAGCTATAATAAAGCAGCAATCAAATTTTGATATATTTTCTTCTTGAGACAAGAATGCCTCTACAACTTTGTTGTTTACTTCAAAGATTTTTTTTCTGTAAGTTCAATTTAAGTTCCTCCCTAAATGCAGAACCAAATTTATTACCATATTTAGCACAGGATAGACAAATTTTTGATGAAAAACCAAAAAAACTTACTTGAAGGATTTGAAGAAATTTTTCTTGACATTCATGACAAAGAATATTCTTCAAAAAAGAATACTAAAGTGTTTGCACAGAAAAAAGTAACTATTTTACACAATTTTAAGATGATGAATTCACTACTACAGGTTTATTGCATTTGGTAGAAGCTTCCAAAATGTCATTAGCATTGTTTGGTTATGAATCAAAGGATTTCTTTGTCCATCATATCTTAGCATTTGAAGACTTTGTCTGCTTTTATTTGCACGATTTATTAGGCGTTCGGAAGTGAAAACTGATTAAATTCTTTTTGAAACAAAATTTAGAAAAAGAAAGAAAAAAAAGATAGTTAAAAATAGAGTAAATTTCAATTTTAACTTTTAATAGAACTGCTTTTGAATCTAATTTCAAAGAAACTGAAACGGGCAATTCGAATATGAAATGTACAACGAACGAATGAACAAACCAAAACAAACAATAAAAGAAAGAAATTTTTAACATCTGCCAAAGCAAAAACAACAGCATAAAATCAGAATTAAAAATAAGATCCTTTAGCAGCGTTTGGAGGAAAACAAAACTATTTTTACAGCAGCTGTCCAAATGAAAACAAGTGGGCGTGGCATCCCAATAACAATAAAAAAACGCTGATATGGAGCAAACGAATTAAGATATCAAAATAATTTTTTTCCAAACGATAGATTATAGATTAAATATACATAAAAGATCAAAATGAAAATATCGCAAATTTCATCGATTTTTTACATTTTTATCGTCTATTGTACCCTTACTAACAAGTGATCCTTCGGCCACTGAGGTGCTAATTGGCTTGGTGGATAAAGCGACTGTAAGAATTGCTGTTTTTTGAAGGTTTTCAGTTCGAGTCTCAAAATTTTTATAAATGTTTGAATATTTTTATTTTATTTTGAATATATTTTCCAAATTTAAATACTATGCTTAATCTAAATTATTACAAAAAATATATTTCAAAAATAAAATAAATCTTTCAAAAATTTATAGATTTATTTGGAATTTTGAGTTCCAAGTTCATGCACATGCGCAAAAAAACGCTTTATTTTATAGCATTGGGGTTTTAAACTAGAATTTCCTTACCTTAAAACTTAATTTTTTTTTTCGTGTTAAGAAATAAGGATTTGAAATAGAAGGTTGTTGTTTTCGAAGCTGGTAATAGTCACCGTGTATTTTGAAGAATTCATTCAGTGTGTTTCCATTTACTTTATACAAAAAATTGAAACCCAAAACTTTTTAAGTAATTTTTTACAAAACCCTCTCGAAGGAAAAAAATGGGTACGCGACTTACCCTCAAAAAACAAATGGGGGTAACTAAACAAAATCGTCAGTGCAATTCTAATTTTCTTTATTGACATTTGAGGAAATTTTCTGATTATTTTGAATATGCTTAGAATAGTTTGAAGTGTTTTTATGAATATTACATTACTTTTCTCTCACAAAGTCTTTTCTAAATTTAATTGATGTAAGTAAACAAACTTTTGTTGTAAAAAATATCTTTCTTAATTTAAAATTAACAGCGGCTATAATGCTACCTTGGGTGGAGGTGAATAAATGGATATTTTCCAACTACTAAAAATTCAACTTTTGTATTGATTGTTACCAGCATTTATAACTGATGCTGGTAACAATTGTAAAAAAGTGCTCTCAATTTGATAAATTGAATGCAACATACTTTAATGGTACTTTTTCTGGAATAATCCATAAATTTCAAAATGAGCTTCTAGAACTTCAGAATTCTGTGAAAAATATTCATTCCTGAGAATATTGTTAATAATATTAAAATGAGAGCCTTGAGAAATTTCACTAAAGAAAGGTTTTTCTCTATAAATATTCTTCTTTTAATTTTGAAGCGGATTTTCGAAAATTAAATATGTTAAAGCATCTATTTGATTTTTTTAAAATTAAAAATCCAGTTGGTTTTTGAAAATAAAGAGTCCAGATTCATTACTGACTGCATAGAAACCTATCAGTACAACAGAACAACAAATGACTTCCAGTTTTTTTAAGGAAGCATATATTTTAAAAGATATGATAGTCATAATGCCTTCAAGAGCTATCAACTTCATTTCACCATTACACTGTGATAGCATAACTGACAAGGATTTTTTTTATTAAAAGCTATCTGATGGATGTATTAGAACTGAATGATTTTGTGATGGCAGATAAAAGTTTTCAAATTGAGCTAGAACTGAAAAAAAAAGAAAATAGGATATAAATTGAAAATAAATTTTTAAAGGACTGTACTCAGTATAATATCACTGAAAGAATTGATAACTGCAAGATATCTCATATAAGGTTACAGTTGAAAGGGCAATTTCAAAAATTATAATGTATAAATATTTTGTAGGGGCTGTCCTTTATACACGCTTATAAAATATCAATTGCATAACCTTCAAAGACCATTAATTAACATTGAATAATTTTTTGTATTAGTTTTTTAGTTTTTGACACTACAATAAAATGCATTTTGAGGTTTTACTTTTTGAGTATGAACCTTAAAACTTTCTTTACCTTGTAGTAATTCATACTATTTTGTTATTGCTTTGTATCTAATTACTGTTATTGCATCTAATTACTGAAGAGCAAAATGGATGGCTCAAGAGACCATTATTGCTAGTTTTTTAAATACATGTGCTTATTTGTAATGGATTCAAGTCAAATTTATGTCAGGCAACTGTTGCTATAGTTAGACAGACATGTCATTAGTTTCTTTATTTAAAATGAAATTGATTGTTATAAAATCATGTTATACTATATTGCACTTCAGTGATTTCTGTTTTAAAAATATAGGTCTTTTCATTGAAAATCAACTTCTGTAGCAATATTTGTTTTATATTTTTTATTTCTAACTTCCTTGTTACATGGATGTTTCACTTTTTTTTCTATTTCTTTAACCTATTGATTTTGAATCATAAAATCCTATAAAAGCATATTCTTTCAACTCCTCTTTATATCCTATTTTACTTTTATATTTGTATATATCATGATCTTCTTTTTGTTTATTAAATTTACTGTATTGTATGTTTTATTTTATATTCGTTCAGAGTAATTTTTATGAATGTAACTTTAAAATTTTAAAATACATTTCAGATATGTTCTGCTTTAAAAGTATATTGCTCAACGTTATGTTTTTATAGGTGATAAAGAAAATGTTGTTCAGTATTCAGGATGTTTCTGTTGAATAAAATTGATTTCATCATTTACTTTGACATTCTTGTCATACTAAGTTTATATTTTTGTGTCTAAAAATAGAAATGTTGATAAGCAGCTTTTGAGTTGTTTTTTTAATATGCAAGAGCACTGAAACATCATTTAAACAAATTTCTCAAATAATTATCATATGTATTTTACCTTTTTTTTTTGTAATGTGTAAATAAAAATTATGAATACGTAATTTCACTTGTTTGTCCTTTAATGATTCCTATAAGTTGAAATAAAATAACTGGTTCTGGTTGCATAGATTTAAAAAAATGATATCTATACCTTTTATAGTTCATAATTTGTAATTGTAAACAAAATTTATTCAATATATAAAAATTTGAATTTCATGTTTTTTTCTTCTGAGCAAACTGAAAACATCAAAGTCTCAAATAAAAATCATTACTTAAGAAAGTCTCTTAATAAAAATCCTTACTTAAGAAAAAAATGTAATAATTTTATTGGTAATCTTCAAAATTTTAACTTATCTAAAAGTAATATTTCTTTTTAAAAACTATATTCATAAAATTCAAAAATGTAATAATTTTATTGGTAAACTTCAAAATTTTAACTTATATAAGAGTAATATTTATTTTTAAAAACTATATTTATAAATTTCAACCTATAGAGAAAGATATGTTCTTTTTCTCTGTCATTTAACATTTAATTTTTTTTCAAAAGAAGAAAATATGTAATTTTTCAAAAATACTACCATAGCCATTTGTCAAAATGTATCTTTTGGACAAAAAAAAGGAAAGGAAAGAATAAAAGGGTGGCAAACAAATTAAAAAGTGATATTAATTAATTAAAAAAAAGTTGCATTGAAAATACTAATTGAAATTTTAATATAAGAAATAAATTTACAATACTATAAAAATTTGGTGGAAATAATTCAAAATATTAATTTTTTTAAAAAAATATGAAAAGTTTTTTATAATTATTCGGATAGAGTAACCTTCAACCAACACCTCCTTAAGTACTTTAGGAGTTGTTGATTCAACTGCAATGCTTTCACCAACGTTATCGGAAGACATCCCGAGACGCACAGAACGGTTGAAAGTTGAACAGAATCGGTTTGTTTGTTACGTGACACGTGACCCATGAATTGACCCCATTGGCGCTGAAATTCACGCATGCGCATTTCTGTTTTGTTTTATTTCAGGAAATTATTTATTCTCATGAAAGGATTATTTTAATAAAAATAATTATGTATTCTAATAAAAGGATTATTTTAATAAAAAATTATTTATTCTCTTAAAGGAGCAATTATTTTGTTCTGCTTAAAATCGTCTGCTTACAAACTTCATCAGAACAGATAATAATTTAAAAAAATAAATCAGTAAACATCTGCCCGAATTTTTTGAATCGTTTGCTGTTATTTAACCGTTTTTCCTTATAACAGTATCCTACCATTCAAATGGAATTCTTGTGTGATTTCTTTTCGTGGATTTCCTGGCGGAAAAACGTTTTCATTACTAAAAAGTTCAGCTGTTTTTATATAGAATTTCTTAAATCGTTTCCTGCTCATAAGAAAAATTAGTTGAACCGAGTAAGTGTATTTATTTTTTCTAATTTCTACTTAAAAAAAAACATCAGTCTGTAGTATTAAGAACAGATGTTTTAATTTTTTTTTCTTACGCTGTTCATGTGTTAATATAATTCGATGTTTCCTGTTCCGTTCTCTTGATTTCCCCCCCCCCCTGCTGTACGTATTCCTTTTGCCTACTTTTATTATTTTCGATTAAAATTTTTTGACTGCACTCCATATTACTGCATTTATTGATTTTTTTCCTATGTTTTCGTTAATTTGCTGAAACCTTATGACTGAAAATGCTATTGCTGCCGTTCGAGCCACATTCGGCTATTTCGCTAAAATTTAGTGACAAACTATTTTTTTTTGGCGAAAATGACTCTATATTCAAGCTGTTCTATTTCATTTTTTTGTAATTAAATTGTATTTGTGTTAGCTATATATTTTCATATATTCTGATAGTGGTTATATTATATTTCGATTAGCAAATAATGTAGAATTCCGCCAAACTTCCTCAAATTTCTCAGGCGATTGTTCATTTAAGCCCGGCAAACAAAAAAAAAGAACTCTTATAGTTTTAAGTACAGAGTTTTTAAGTAGTTTCCATTGACCACGCTAATGAGGTTAGACAAAACATGTTTTTGACCGGTTATTTCAAACGATTCTCTTTATTTTCGTAGTGTATGATAAATTTAAAATTAAACATAAGTAATAGATCTTTCGATTCCTTCAGAAGTGCATTTGAATAAAAATAAAACAGATTAAATGAAATTAATATTTTCAAATCTGTATTAAATCTAATTCAACTGGTGCTTAAAATTCAAGTCTTTGCATTGCTCCAACTGATGTTGAAAATTTGTGCATGCATAGGGTTTTGATAACATTTTAGACTGCCAGTTCTAAAATATATACATCAAAATTTAAACGCGCATGAATCAAAATCTACTGTTATATAAGTTCGAATATTTTTTTTGTTTTGAATATTTTTTTCCAAATTTAAATACTATGCTTAATATAAATTATTATAAAAAAATATATTTGGGAAAAAATAATTCTATCGATAATTTATCTATTTATTTGGAATTTTAAGTGCCAAGTTCATGCAAAAGCGCAGAAATAGGTTTATTTTATAGCATTGTGGTTTAAAACCAAGATATCCATACAATTAAATTTTTTCTCATGTTAAGAACCAAAGATCCTGCGGCCGATCAGGGCTAGGGTGGCTTGGTGGAATAGGAATTGAGCGGATTGTAGTTTTTTGAGGGTTTTCGGTTGGAATCTCAAAATAGCACAATTTTTATAAATGTTCTAATATTTTTATTTTATTTTGAATATATTATAAGTTTCAAATACTATAATTAAACTCAATTATTAAAAAATTTTATTTCAAAAATAAAATAAAACTTTCTAAAATTCATAGGTTTATTTGCATTTTTCAGGGCCAAATTCATAAACATGTGCAGAAATGGTTTTATTTTATAGCATTGTGGTTTTAAACCAGGATTTCCTTACGTTTAAACTTAATTTTTTTTTAAAGTTTAGAACCAAAGATCCCTCAACCGCTCAGGTACTAAGTGGCTTGGAGGAGAAAGTGATTGAACGAAGGTAGTTTCGAGTCGAAGGTAGTAAGGTTTCGAAGGTAGTAAGGTTTTAAATTCGAGTCTCAATATAGCATAATTTTTATTATTGTTCCAATATTTTTTATTTAATTTTGATTATATTTTCCAGTTTAAAATACTATGCTTAAAATCAACTATTATAAAAAATATATATCAAAAGTAAAATAAGTTTTTCTAAAATTTATAGATTTATTTGGAATTTTGAGTGACAAGTTCAGACACATGCGCAGAAATCCTTTTATTTTATAGCATTGTGGTTTTAAACCATGATTTCCTTACATTAAAACTTCAATTTTTTTGTGTGTTATGAACCAAAGATTCCTCGTCTTCTCAGGTACTAAGTGGCTTGATGGATAAAGCGACTAGGCCAGTTCTAGCTTTTTAAAGGTTTTTCAGTTCCAGTCTCATTTTAGCTTAATTTTTATAGATGTTCCCACATTTTTATTTTATTTTGAATATATTTTCCAAATTTAAATACTATGACTAAAATCAAATATTATAAAAAATATATATCAAAAGTAAAATAAATCTTTCTAAAATTTATAGATTTATTTGGAATTTTGAGTGGAAAGTTCATGCACATGCGCAGAAATCCTTTTTTTTTATAGCATTGTGGTTTTAAACCAGGATTTCCTTACATTAAAACTTCAATTTTTAGTGTGTTTGGAACCAAAGGTCCATCGACTTCTCAGGTTCTAAGTGGCTTGTTGGATAAAGCGACTGGACAGGTTCTAGCTTTTTAAAGGTTTTCGGTTCGAGTCTGAGTTAAGCTTAATTTTTATACATGTTTCCACTTTTTTATTTTAATTTGAATATATTTTCCAAATTTAAATACTATGCTTAAAATCAACTATTATAAAAAAATATATATCAAAAGTAAAATAAGTCTTTCTAAAATTTATAGATTTATTTGGAATTTTGAGTGACAATTTCAAGCACATGAACAGAAATCCTTTTATTTTATAACATTGTGGTTTTAAACCATGATTTCCTTACATTCAAACTTCAAATTTTTGTGTGTTTTGAACCAAA
>JAOUZG010031102.1:2555-17737 GCA_026289955.1 Argiope argentata
ATGCCTGTCATTTTAACCATTCAGCCACGTATTCCTCGATCCGCGCAGCAGTCTAAAATTCTTAATAATTCATGAAAAGGTTTAAGATTCTCTATAACAAAAGTTAGAAAATCTGGATATAACTGCACAATGCTATTCATACAGATGATGACTGCGTATGTGCACGAGGTCGGGAGCTCAAATTTCAATTACATTTTTCTTTGTTTTTATTCAAAATATTACAATTGAATTATGAAATTTCGCAGATTTTGAAGCATATTAGTATAAATATGAAGAAAAATATGAAAATATTAAATAAATAAATTGGTCAATCGGGCTCAAGACCCGAACTCAAGACCAACGAAAAGTGAAAAATAAAGGCGTGTCATTTCAACCATTCAGCCACGTATTCCTCGACCAGCGCAGCAGTCTAAAATTCTTAATTATTCATGAAAGGGTTTAAGAATCTTGATAACAAAAGTTAGAAAATCTGGATATAATTGCACAATGCTCTTCATACAGAAGATGACTGCGCATGTGCACGAGGTCAGTAGCTCATATTTCAATTACATTTTCAATGTTTTTATTCAAAATATTACATTTCGAATTATGAAATTTGGCAGATTTTTAAGTATATTAGTAGAAATACGAAGAAAAAAAATGAAAATGTTAAATAAATAAATTGAAAAATCGGGTTTCAGACCCGAACTCAAGACCTACTAAAATTGAAAAATAAAGGCGTGTCATTTTAACCATTCAGCCACGTATTCCTCGACCCGCGCAGCAGTCTAAAATTCTTAATAATTCATGAAAAGGTTTAAGAATGTTGATAAAAAAAAGTTACAAAATCTGGATAGAATTGCACAATGCTATTCATACAGATGATGACTGCGCATGTGCTCGAGGTCGGAAGCTCAAATTTGAATTAAAATATTCAATATTTTTATTCAAAATAATCCATTTGGAATTATGAAATTTGGCAGATTTTGAAGTATATTAGTAGAAATATGAAGAAAAAAATGAAAATATTAAATAAATAAATTGGCGTGTCGGGTTCCAGACCCGAACTGAAGACCAACGAAAAGTGAAAAATAAAGGCGTGTCATTTTAACCATTCAGCCACGTATTCCTGGATCCGCGCAGCAGTGTAAAATTCTTAATAATTCATGAAAAGGTTTAAGAATCTTGATAAGAAAAGTTAGAAAATCTAGATATAATTGCACAATGCTATTCATACAGATGATGACTGCGCATGTGCGCGAGGCCGGAAGCTCAAATTGCAATTACATTTTCAACACTTTTATTCAAAATATTACATTAGGAATTTTAAAATTTGACAGATTTTGAAGTATATTAGTATAGATATGAAGAAAAAAGGATAATATTAAATAAATAAATTGGCGTGTCGGGTTTCAAACCCGAACTCAGGACCAACGAAAAGTGAAAAATAAAGGCGTGTCATTTTAACCATTCAGCCACGTATTCCTCGACCAGCAAAGCAGTCTAAAATTCTTAATAATTCATGAAAAGGTTTAGGAATATTGATAACAAAAGTTAGAAATTCTGAATATAATTGCACAATGCTATTCATACAGATGATGACTCCGCATGTAAACGAGGGCGGAAGCTCAAATTTCAATTCCATTTTCAATGTTTTTATTGAAAATATTACATTTTGAATTATGAAATTTGGCAGATTTTGGTGTATATTAGTATAAATATGAAGAAAAAAACGAAAATACTAAATAAATAAATTGGTCTGTCGGGTTCTACACCGGAACTGAAGACCAACGAAATGTGAAAAATAAAGGTGTGTCATTTTAACCATTCAGCCACGTATTCCTCGACCAGCGTAGCAGTCTAAAATTCTTATATTCATGAAAAGATTTAAGAATCTTGATAAGAAAAGTTAGAAATTCTGAATATAATTGCACAATGCTATTCATACAGATGATGACTGTGCATGTACACGAGGTCGGAAGCTCAAATTTCAATTACATTTTCAATATTTTTATTCAAAATATTACATTTGGAATTATGAAATTTGACAGATTTTGAAGTATATTAGTATAAATATGAAGAAAAAAAAAGGAAAATACTAAATAAATAAAATGGTGTGACGGGTTTCAGACCCGAACTCAAAACAAACGAAAAGTGAAAAAAAAGGCGTGTCATCTTAACCATTCAGACACGTATTCCTCGACCAGCGCAACAGTCTAAATTTCTTAATAATTCATGAAAAGTTTTAAGAATATTTATAAGAAAAGTTAGAAAATCTGGATATAATTACACAATGCTATTCATACAGATGATGACTGCGCATGTGCACGAGGCCGGAAGCTCAAATTGCAATTACATTTTCAATGTTTTTATTCAAAATATTACATTTCGAATTATGAAATTTGGCAGATTTTTAAGTATATTAGTAGAAATACGAAGAAAAAAAATGAAAATATTAAATAAATAAATTGAAAAATCGGGTTTCAGACCCGAACTCAAGACCTACTAAAATTGCAAAATAAAGGCGTGTCATTTTAACCATTCAGCCACGTATTCCTCGACCCGCGCAGCAGTCTAAAATTCTTAATAATTCATGAAAAGGTTTAAGAATGTTGATAAAAAAAAGTTACAAAATCTGGATAGAATTGCACAATGCTATTCATACAGATGATGACTGCGCATGTGCTCGAGGTCGGAAGCTTAAATTTGAATTAAAATATTCAATATTTTTATTCAAAATATTCCATTTGGAATTATGAAATTTGGCAGATTTTGAAGTATATTAGTAGAAATATGAAGAAAAAAATGAAAATATTAAATAAATAAATTGGCGTGTCGGGTTCCAGACCCGAACTCAAGACCAACGAAAAGTGAAAAATAAAGGCGTGTCATTTTAACAATTCAGCCACGTATTCCTCGATCCTCGCAGCAGTGTAAAATTCTTAATAATTCATGAAAAGGTTTAAGAATCTTGATAAGAAAAGTTAGAAAATCTGGATATAATTGCACAATGCTATTCATACAGATGATGACTCCGCATGTACACGAGGGCGGAAGCTCAAATTTCAATTCCATTTTCAATGTTTTTATTGAAAATATTACATTTAGAATTATGAAATTTGGTAGATGTTGAAGTATATTAGCATAAATATGAAGAAAAAAAAAGGAAAATATTAAATATATAAATTGGTGTGCCGGGTTCCAGACCATAACTCAAGACCAACGAAAAGTGAAAAATAAAAGCTTTTCATTTTAACCATTCAGCCACGTATTCCTCGACCACCGCAGCAGTCTAAAATTCTTAGTAATTCATGCAAAGGTTTAAGAATCTTGATAACAAAAGTTAGAAAATCTGGATATAATTGCACAATGCTATTCATACACATGGTGACTGCGCATGTGCACGAGGTCGGAAGCTGAAATTTCAATTACATTTTCAATATTTTTATTCAAAATATTACATTTGGAATTATAAAATTTGGCAGATTTTGAAGTATATTAGTAGAAAAATGAAGAAAAAAATAAAAATAACACATAAATAAATTGTTGTGTCGGGTTCCATACTGGAACTCAAGACCACCGAAAAGAGAAAAATAACGATTGCCATTTTAACCATTGAGCCACGTATTCCTCGATCTACTCAGCAGTCTAAAATTCTTAATAATTCATGAAAAGTTATAAGAATCGTGATAAGAAAAGAAAGAATATCTGGATATAAATGCACAATGTCAAGCATACAGATGATAACTACCGATGTGCAAGAGGTCGGAATTTCAAATTTGAGTTACTATTTCAATATTGTTAACGAAAATACATTTATTTGGAATTACGAAATTTGGTCCACTTTGCTGTATTTTAGTATAAATATTTAGAAAAATCATAATTTTTAAAAAAATATTAAATGAATAAATTGGATTGTTTGCTTACAGACCTGAAGTGAAGTTCACAAAACACAATAAATAACAGCTTGACATTCTACCCATCAAGCCACATATTTCGTGATATGCACAGCTGTCTAATATTCCTTGTAATTTATATCAAATTTTAAGAATATTAAACTTTTACTGTTGACTCTATAGATTTTAATGTTGCTATTTCGTAACAAATTATTTATGAATAAAAAATGGTTCCCTGTTATTAAAATTTGGTCCTAATGAATGTATTGGCTAATTAAAACTGTCGGATAGGGGGAGAACCTAGACACTAAATTAATTAAATAGAGTTCGGATTGTCTTTTTTCTTGTTACTTTTGGGGTTACAGTGAGGAATTTGTCTTATTGACATATTATTCTCTTTGTTTAATTTTTCGAAATATTTTTTCCATATGTTTTTAAAAGTATTTTTGGAGCGTAGGTAGTTTAAGATCTTTTAATACATTTTAATTTCTAATGAACCAGGTCATATTCGTGATTTTTTGTTGTATGTTTAATTTTTTAATATAGGTTTGAGCTCCTGCCCCCCCCACCAGACTGATGCTGTGTAACGGATTAGTGCGCTAAGTAGAGAGAGCGCGTTTTGCAGAAAGCTCTGAACTGATAAATCAAAGATATCACACTTTTCTACAATGCCCCATAGATTTAACAGTTGAAGTTAGTTTTAAAAAAAATCATAGTTTGATATAGGATGGTACTTTGCAAAAAGCATAGTTCTATTAGTTGCTGCGATTTCAGCTTACGCGTAAGGAATGGAATTTAATAATCGCATTAATTATATTGAAATTTTGAAAAAGGAGCATTTTTCAAAGTATAACCTTTTTAACAATTTTTAGTGACCTTTGAATTATTTTCAATTTCAATTTACAAAAAAATAAAAAAATTAAACTGTATATATTAATTTGTTAATATTATTCCAGATTCAAACCTGCGATTTGTTCAACGCTTTAAAAAGCAATGCTTATCAATCAGAGAGTTCTAGCGCCCTCTACAGTCATAGTTCTAAGTTTGAATAATATATCATAGCTTGAAATAACGCTGGATTCTAGTATGAAACCACAATGCTATGAATTAAAGTGATTTCCGCTCATGCGTATTATGAGGAATCATAAAATGTATGAGCTCTTTTGATATTTTGAGATAAAAAAAATATGGGGAAACTTTTACCATTTTTATAATTCGTTGTAAACGTAGAATTAATTTTGAGAGAAAAAATAATAAAATTCAGCATAAAATATGTAAAACAATCCCTCGTAACGCAAATTCGAGCTTGTGTTCTGTAAATCGCTCTCAATTAGGGAATAAATAAAGTCATTTGTTTTTCGATCACCATCTACATTTAACAACCGAAGTTAGATAAATAATACTTTGAATATACTTTGAAATAGAATGTGATTCTGTTCAAAAAGCATAATATGAACTTCAAAGCATGTACAAGGTTTGGTATTTAAAAATTGTTCTAATATCATTGATATTCTGAGATAAAAATTCAGAATGAGATTTTTAAAAAAAATCCGATTCGAAATTGAGATATGCAGAACGCACCGAGTGGCAATGCCGTTTAAGGGGTCAGTGAACTCTATTTGACGGGTTTTTTTAAAAAATTATTCCTTTAGATACGCATGTGTTCCTTTTATGTATGTATTTTCAATAATGAATAGAAATTTTTTTGAAATCGTAAGAGCATATCTTTCAATCAATCCACAGTTTTTTTACTCACGATTTATTGAGAGAATAATAAAATTATGGGACGATATTCCGAATTTTAAATAATTTGTTGTTACCAGAAATGTTTATTACAAATGATTCTGCTCAAAATTCATTATCGAAATCTTTCGGAAAAAGGGGATAAAAGAAAGAAACCGCAACAAGAACAACCCTTAGTCTGAACTTAGTAATAGGAAATTTTAAATTCAATTTGTGGAAATCAATATTTTAAACTCCTACTGGAGTAAAAAAAGTGAAATCTTGAACCATTCATTTTGCTATATTTTATGAGTAATAAAATTCTTAATTTTATTACCTACTTTTAAATTTAATTTTAACTATTAAATCATAATATATTTATTTTTATGAACGTTCATTTAACAGAGAAGGTGCCATCTAGATGCTCGAGAAATTTCAGATTTTTTAATATTTATATTTATGAATCCTAAAACTTTACATTCTGAAAAATGCAACTAAAAAGCTATCAAAAACTATTTCATTTAATATATACAAGCAAATTATTTTAATCAAAAAAAACTCGCTGATTATAAGAGGTTATTTCACCGTAATCGGAAGAATTTGTATTTTAAAGACGGTTATTATTCCAAATTATCTCAATTGTTTTCAGTATTTCACACATTTAGAGTATTTCTTTTAGACCCATATTGTGATAAAACAACTTAAAATAATAACTTATAAAAGAAAGCTCTAATCGAAGAACGAATAGTTTAATATTATTAAAAACTAAAACATTTTTTATAAAAAGAATATTACATGTAAATAATTTTAATTTACTTATTGTTAGATATGAATACTTCTTTTTCCTTTTTACTAAAATACAATTTGCCGTTATAAAAAGATGCAGAAGCCTCTTATGCGCCAGGGAAGTATACTGCATCATGTACAACCGAAGGAAAATTCCAACCTATTTTTAGGTAAATTTAAATAGGAAAGAGGGTCAATAATATGACGAAAACTTTATAATCCTCAACCAAATCATTCCCAGTTTTTTTTACATGCATTTTTTCCGAAATTTAAGACCTGAAATTTATCCATTTTCGATTACTGAACATGCAAATAGATTTCATCTATAAACACAAATGTAAATGAATCGGATTTAAATACATTTAAAATTCTATGAACACAATAATGGAAAGATTCAGGAAAAGTTTCAATTCAAAATTTTCTATATTTCTAGAGCATAAGCATTTTTCTAATAGCTATTTATATGCTCCGTTAGGAACCTAGAAAATGAACTTATACTTAAAAGTGAAACTAATAAGATATAAAATAAAGGATAAAATTAAGAGTCTATTAATTCTCATGCATTTATAATTTCAATCAAAAATTCTTCAGGCCACTTGGTTGTATCTACAGTCTTTAAACAAGTAAGAATTAGTTTTGAGGAGTGACTTTTAGGAAATTTAAAACTTGTCAGAACAATTATTCCGAAAGAGATGAGAATGCTTGGTTATTAAATACACAATAGAATTCTAGATAACAAGCTTTATTTGGAATTTTAATGTACAGAAATTGAACATTTACATGATTATTACAACACAAATATAAAATATTACCGAAACGAACCAAGAATTCAGTGCAATTATCCAATTAAATTTCAATTAATGTCAAATTGCTATTTTATACAATTAACTTGACAACAATTCAAGAAGTTTTAAAAATCATTCATTTAACATAAAAACGATATATTGAAATGGAAAAATTTAATACAAGTATTAAATTAATCTATAACCAAAGAAACATTTACATAATTTGTTATTCAGTTGTACCTAGAGTATAGTAAAAAAATTCACTGTAAGATTTTTAAAAAGCCTAATTAAACTCAGAAATTGAGAATTTAAAAAATAAATAATTAAGATTAAAAATTGAAATTTCTACTGAAATTTGATAATTCTAAATTCCGAATTTTCTACTATTTTATAAAGAGTATTTTTTAAGAGGCAAAAAAAGCAATCTACGTTATTCAATATTCATCGCATCCATTCACTTTTGTTCCTTCAACAAATATTTTAGTATAGTACAATAGATTTCTTTTAGAATTTAGATATTCATACTAGTCATGCGAGAAGGACATTTTCTGCGAAGGCATATTGATCCTTGTGATGATCAGTCGCAACGATCAAATGCTTTCGAAGAATCGAAGGATATTTTTATTGACTGGCCGGCCGAGTCAATCAAAGTATCCTCTATCCGCGGGGGTACACATTTAAGCAAAATTAAAGGCCGAAACAGTGAGTTTTAGAAGTCACTACGTAATATTTAAAGTTTATTATTAATCTTATAACTGTTACACTTGTAGTTTTAATTTTTAAATTTAACGAGAAAAATCCTACATTAAGTAACTGCAAATGGATGCAACGAACAGAATCTAATTTAATAAGTTAATTTTTTCTGTGTTAAAATTAATTCCTAATGGTATCATGCTTTTAAATTTCTATTTAGAAATTTTCTATGCTTTTTATGATTAATCTAACCTAAAAACTAATGACAAGAGAATAAAGCATTATCGTATCACATAATTTAAGAATAGTTATATTTTTCATAAATGTTATTGAAGATTCAATATATGAGCATAAAACATCTTTTTAATGCATGACACTGTTTCAAGTAGGTAAACACATAACTAAAACATGAGCAATACTTATTGAAAATATTGCTAGAATTTCAAATGATCGTAAAGATGACAAAGCATATCATGCATTTGTGGCAACTCACTTCACATCCAAAAAGTGAAATTATATTAAACTGTAATTATCACGAATTTATAATAAATTTAATAAGAATGAAATCTTTATAAATACTTGCAAATGCAGAAATGAAAAGATATTGATACAATATAACTACTAATTTTTCTAATTTCATTTCAATAAAAATTAATGAAAACCAAATTTCTTTTTGTAAAATCTATAATTAAAAACTTTCTGCAAACAATTAATGATGAGAAAAATATCTAATCGATTAATAACAAAAATTAAAATTTTAGAATCATAAGCCAATAGATGATAAAAAGTAATATTAAAATGTTTTACTATCGTAATGAAGCAACCTGTATTTACAATATTGCATTAAGAAATGTATCAAATATTAAGGACAATTTTAAAACAAGCAATCACAATTCTGACAATCGTTGCGGCCCCTGCTTGTATTTTTGAATCAATGATAGTTTTACTTGATTTTTTAATAAGGGATTGCTGTTAAAAACGAGTTTTTAAAAAGAATTTTATACTTTGAGATAAGTTATTTTGATCTTGTTGGAAATTGAGACTTTAGATAGCTATCAAAAATGAAATACTATCAAATTTTAATTTATTTATAAAAACGTTCAGAAGTCTAGAAAGGTTTTAAAAAATGATTGTTTCCAAAGTAGTAGAATAGAAAAGTATAAGTAAAGGAGTAGTATTTTAATACATTTTGGTACATTTTATACCCTATAAATTGATACATAACAATTGAACATCGTACATTCTAAGCACTTTAAGCTTTTCAAAGTTCAAAAAGAATTATTGCATTCGTTGAAATAATTCTACAAAAATATATAAAAATATTCAACATCTGAAAAATAAAAGGATAAAATATCGCAGAGATGCATTGATATCAAATACTACACACGCATCCACTATGCAGATCATTAATAACAATTTAGTACAAAATACATTTTAGGATTCGTCTATTATGATTTTACGAAGTGCACATGTCGGATCTCCATCCAATATTTCATTAAAATGGATCCACTTCGCGCTTTCTGAAGATTCCAGATTTCATCCGTTGTGCCGTGACCTTTTCAATCGAAACATGTCGATATCTGAAAAGATTAAATATTATAATTAATATAAATCGGAAAATACCAAGAACAATTTTAAATGCTGGAGTAGAAACGCCTTATTTTTGCTCTGTAAATCAATGATTCGTTTTAATAATTTACCATTTCTTCATTAATAGAATTGAAAATCATTTTAAAAAGGTACATTTACACCCTCATAGCCTTGCTTATCATTTTGCATTTGAAATTTACATTTATTTTCAAGTTGCATTTAAACCATTGAATAAATAAGAAATATTGATTCAAGAATCTGACGAAGACTTCATTTAGTCTGGGGATCAGAAGTGGTGCGAATAATGAATGTTCAAACAGACGTCCAATAACCGCAGTCATTGGTTCCACTTCCGAATAAAGTAGGTTACTTTGACAAGTCTTCAAAACGGTCGCAAAACTGTCTTGTGCTCTCAAAAAAGAAAAGAAAAATGGGACATAGGACAGAAAAAACATAGCCGAATGTTTCACTTGAAAAATATTTCTTTCGAAGATTTGAAAACGACATTTTCTGGGTTACTTAAATATTTGAAAAGAACCTTATTGATATTGGTATGTATCGATTACTTACTACGACTAACGGAGATAACATTTTATATATTAACCGCAATATGTTTGATTCGTTCTAAAAAAAAATGAGCTAACTGGAGGGCGAACCAAAACGCGAATCAAAATTCCAAGGCTCTGAGATATGTAACTATATCATGTGGGAGTTTAACTTCCAGGAAATTACTATTTAAGCATCATAAAAGATTGAAGACTTTTCGAAAGCTCCAAATAAAATAATTCTTAAATGTCAAATCTATTTTTTTTATTATAATTCAGGAACTTGTCATGAATTTAAGCACAATTAATGTATAGAGTATGTGATTATAGTATCGAAAAATCCGTATGATACCAAATACTCATGTTTTATTCCTGAAAAATAGGATCAATGTTATCTATCCTATTAATATAACAAATAAAATTAAAAGTACATTTTTAATAATTGGTAGTCAATCAAATGATTGTATACAACATTCATTGATATCGTAGCTTTGCACGACTTACCGAAATCACTTCATTGCTATTCTTTCTTGGGCATCCGGCATCCTCTGCAAATAGAACTTTTTAACTGAAACTCCAAAGGCAATTCATTATGCAGAGAGGAGCACCCAGGTGCTGTTGTTCAAATTAAGGACATCAGATGTTTTCTTCCCGCAATGCTTTGTTGTAGAATCAAATGCAGATGAGTTGATCTCGTTGTTGATTGAGGCGACGTTCCGTTTCGCTATTTATTTATAACTAAAGTGGTGAAAACGGATGCTATAGCACAAGTTCTTGCCGACATAACTCCAAGTATCGCATTTGTTCCTTTGTTGTTTCATTACAAAATTACCAGAAGAAATCGCAATGGTTCTTCTCTATCCCAGATTAGACATTTTAAATCCGCATAAGTCTTTCCTCGTCAATTAGAAGCCACTTGTTAAGAATATAAAGAGATTATAGACATTTTATTCTCTTAATCTCCTGTGCCGATTGCGTTGAGGTTCGATAATTAGTGAGAGATAAAGATGAATTTTGAGCTTGGTTTAATATTTCAAGCTTTTCAGATATATCAATTAGGTCTTGTAGATCTCCGTCCATAATACACCTTTAAAATGGTAAAAATTCCTATATCCTCTTGAAGGCTCCCGATATTTCCTGTTGAGACAATAATTTCGGTCAAAATTTGAAGATATCTGGAAAAAAATTAAATGATTTAAACCAACGGATATGAAACCATCCATCAAGAATGCAGTGAAATTCAGAAATATAAGTAATTTAGTTGTGCTGCTTCAATTTGAATTGGTAATTTAAAACTGAAAAAGAATTTGAGATTTCATTCATGAAAAGAAATGAGTTAAGGTTTTTAATTAGAAAAATCTCTTAAAGCTTGGATCTGTTGATCTTTCCTTTAAAAATAAAAAATATTCGTATCAATTGTAATAAATCTGTAGATCATTTTCTTTTCAAAAAAAGACTAGTTATTTTTTTTTTGAAAAATAAGAGTATTTAAGAAGTTAAATAGACCACTCAACTTATTAATTTTCCTTCAGACACAATTATTGATTATATCCGATATAAGGGTAAGTTTTATTCTCCAAATATCAAAATGCTTTTCAAAAAGGACCCACAACACACCTAGTCGTGAAACACATTTTTATTTTTGTCGTCATGTTTCAATTCAGATTTTAAAGGGTATCTTGATCATATGCTTGAAAAAATATGAATTGCATTAGCCTACCAAAACAAGCCTATTAACTTGCAATAAATTAAGAATGCAAAAAAAAAAATTACTGGTTTTTCTAATGTTTATTATTTCTGTGATCATTCGAGAAAGTAAGATTCTCGCCAACAATACGGAGAAAAATAAACTTACCGAAAAGTGATTTTTTCTCTATAATTAATGTTGGAATAGATGCCTTCCTGTCCTATCAATATTTCATTAGCGACGATGACATCACATGCCGACTCCATTTTAGGCAGTTAATTACTTAAAACCCTAAGCATAGAACTGAATTTCTTGGCAAGACATTTCAATCCCAGCAAATTTTATGTTGGAAAGTATCTGAAAAAAATATTTTTATATAAATTTCCAAATATGTTTAACATTTATTGCAGCATCCAGAAATTTAATAGACGAACCTATTATATTGGTTTATAAAAGCAATACCAGTTTTTTCAGTTTAATGCAATGCGAAAACTTACTTTATCCTTGGAATTTGTGTTTAACATCATTTTCCCCAATTATAATTGGGATAGATGGATGACATACATATTGAACTGAGAAAATACTGGTGCTGGACATCATGCCTTTTGAAACAAAACGTTGTCGATACATTGTCAAGTTGTCCAGCCGAAGAATAACTGAAAAATTGAAATAAATGAATTTTTATAGTACTAATTAAAACACGAGAAATTAAATGATTATATTTAATTTTTTTCGATATGATAATTAACAGATAGCATAACTTACCAATATGACTTCTGTACAAAATCGATAAAACCGTTTTCCAGCCATCTGCTATCTATCTATATTTATTAACAGCTGAAGAGACAGTCGCTCTAATTGCCAGAAATAACTTTATTCCATTGTCTCGCTAAAGACAAATGTCTTCATCGAACTGCTCCAATAATAATTGCCTTCGAATTTTCTTCGTTGATTTATTTGATGTTACATTTCACTTAAATGTGTGAAAACTTGAATAAATCCAAAAACTTGTACTAGTGAATTAGTTTAAATCCAAGATCTGTTACCATCTTCTTAATTTTACACAAACAATTGGCCAAATTCATATTAATTTGTTCTTCTCAGTTGTAGAAAACGGGCCAGGAAAACAATCGTCACGACTCATTCCTCGGTTTTATTAGACCATACCATGTAAAATCCATATAATTGCTGAATTCAAGTCGTCTAGAATTCCCATGCATGGAATATCCAGATATTAAGAATGTTTCTTCTGCATTCGTGTTATGTAACCAAATTCAGATTTTAATTCATTTAGAAACTTTCAAGTAGTTAAAAATACTATAAAGAAATACTGTTAGAGCTTATTTTTAGATAGACTTTGAAATTGTTCTGGCACAAGGTCATTTTGTAAGAAACTGCGCCGAAATTTGAGTTTCAGAATACAATTGCAATTCTTGTCAGAAAGAGAAGTTTATCGTTTATAAAATTTCGAAGGGGAAAAACTACATGTACGGGATTACATCGTGCTTTTTCTGCATACAATAAACAAAGTTGCTCTCGAATAGAATGAACACCTTAAAGCAGCATCTCATTTTTTGAAGCTTTAGGAAAAGAGAAATTTACTTTCTTATATTTACATGCACAAAGTACAATGAGATTTTATGATTTTTTTCATTTCTTAATAGCTTTCTTTTAAGACGTTCCCAGCTTTTTTTTAAAAAAATCCAATGCCTATTAAATAAATGCAATTATCCAAGTTTTCCCGATCATGTTATAACCGCCTACTTTTTATTCAAAAAGTAATTCAATTCCGCCTTTATTCCACATACAAGGTTAATAAAAGTTCCTTTTAGATGCGAAATTATATCTACATTATTGAATCAGAAAAGTTAAATCCGCTAAGCTACCCCATTCACCAGAAATTACATGTGTTCAGCCTCAAAAATCTCATCACTTCAGAATTGATCATTAAGCAAAAGCAAATCAAACTCTGATTTTTCTAAGGGCTGCCGACTTGTTACTTCAATTAGAGAATTAGTTTGTATATAGAATATAAAAAAGATGAGGCATAAAAGATTATTTTCATAATATACGTCATGGATTATCATTCCAAGACCGAGAAAGAGAGGTGGTTAGAAAACCGAAATGCTTCATAATTGAGTTTAATGGAAATGAAGCCATCCTAGTTCTAGAAAGCAAGAACTGCCAATTGAAATTTAAAATGCCTCTTTTAAGCGAAGTTGCGGCAATTTTGAAACTTATTTAGGATTAATTCCATTCAGGAGGTCATTGAAGCTAAGGAACGATTAAGTGAAAAAATATCTTTGAATAACATTATTCGAAGAAACTACATATATTCTAATTAAATTCCATAAAATAAATATTTTTATTAAAATTTAATTAAGAGTAGTATTTTTATAATAATCCGCTAGGGATAAGCTTTGGATTTTAAGAAGTTCTGTTAGCGAATTCTTGATTTAATCGAAATATTAATTTGAATCCATACTGTTCTACAGAAAGGGTACATGAAATGGTGCGGATGGACCTTTCATGCCATCAAGAGCCTTATTTTGTTATTGTATACAATTGTGGACTTGAGCAGAGAGTTTTAATTACAAAATCGATTCTGAAATAGAGTCACGAAAATTTTATTAATTTGCTGTTCTGATAATTTGCTGTTGAAAATTTAATCATTTAATTTGCTGTTCAATATTTCTTCTAATTTAAGATTATTCTAACGCAAAAGGTGGGAACTCATAATTAATCATACCCTTAAAAAAATCCATATTCGAAGGTTGGTGGGATGGAAATACAATTTTTGGGATTTTTAAAGCGCATCATAATTGTTACATCCTCTTTATTTTCAAATTTAAGCATTTTGTTATCAATTTTTTCCACCATTTTTCTACTTTCACGCGTTTCAAACTCTTCGATACCTGCAATCCAACTTTCTGCTGAAATATTGTTCACGATACAGAATTGACCTACCCTTAATGAAAAGAGGTCGCTATTTCAAGCGCATTAAGCCAATGTGATACCGTTTCTCCCTTCACATTGTCCATTTCACTAATCCCATACACAGGAACACAAACGCATTTTATAAACGGGAGCGTTGTTCCCACATGAAAATTCCTACTCGCATTCCTCACGCTATCTACACCCTCTTCAAGTCACTGCCTCCAACATCACCCCGAGTTAAAAATAGAGTAATTTACCTCACCGCCACATCAACCATATTCTTGATACCACAATTCATACATAACCCACGCCATCACAATTCATTCACAGATTACCGTTGCTATCAGCACCACCCTCGTAAATCAAACCCACACCATCAGATTCGTAATCACAATGTACATAAACACACACACACTAACCACACCATCCTCCCCGTAATCACAATTCACGCACTCATTACTTTCGTCACCTTGACCAGTAATCTGAAGCTGCAATCCATTCATTGCCCCCGCCAACAACATCAACATTCGGATATCACCATTCATTCATTGCCCACGCCACC
>JAOUZG010031112.1:0-10066 GCA_026289955.1 Argiope argentata
TTTCTATAGGGAATAATATTCAAAATAAAAAAAGAAATGTATAATGAGCAAATTCATGGTGGAGACTCGAACTGTAGGCCAGTAAAAGTTTAAGACTCGTCCAGCCGCTCTATCCACCAGGCGCAGATTGATTGAATACCTGAGAGTTCTTAGATTCTTAATACGACGATAAAATTTAAAGATTTAATATTAAGAAATCCTAGTCTAAAACTACAATGCTAAGGATATTACGCCTTTCTGCGCATGCGCATGAAATTGACACCTAAAATAAATAATATATCTCCAAAAAATGGAACGAAATATTTTGTTTTTGAATTATGTTTTTGGAATAATTCCGATTAAAAATCGAATTTCTATAGGGAATAATATTCAAAATAAAAAAAAGAAATGTATAATGAGCAAATTAATGGTTTGGAGACTAGAACTGAAGACCAGTAAAAGTTTACGACTCGTCCAATCGCTCTATCCACCATGCCATAGATTGCTTGAGTACCTGAGAGTTCTTAGATTCTTAATACGACGATAAAATTAAAAGATTTTATATTAAGAAATCCTAGTCAAAAACTACAATGCTAAGGATATTACGCCTTTCTGCGCATGCGCATGAGCTTCACACTTAAAATAAATAATATATCTCAAAAAAATGGAACGAAATATTTTGTTTTTGAATTATGTTTTAGGAATAATTCCGATTAAAAATCGAATTTTTATAGGGAATAATATTCAAAATAAAAAAAAAGAAATGTATAATGAGAAAATTAATGGTTTGGAGACTCGAACTGAAGACCAGTAAAAGTTTACGACTCGTCCAGTCGCTCTATCCACCAGGCCATAGATGGCTTGAGTACCTGAGAATTCTTAGATTCTTATACGACGATAAAATTTAAAGATATAATATGGAGAAATCCTAGTCTAAAACTAGAATGCTAAGGATATTATGCCTTTCTGCGCATGCGCATAAACTTAACAATTAAAATAAATAATATATCTCAAAAAAATTGAACGAAATATTTTGTTTTTGAATTATGGTTTTGGAATAATTCCGATTAAAAATCGAGTTTCTATAGGGAATAATATTCAAAATAAAAAAAAGAAATGTATAATGAGCAAATTCATGGTGGAGACTCGAACTGTAGGCCAGTAAAAGTTTAAGACTCGTCCAGCCGCTCTATCCACCAGGCACAGATTGATTGAATACCTGAGAGTTCTTAGATTCTTAATACGACGATAAATTTTAAAGATTTATTATTAAGAAATCCTAATCTAAAACTTTAATGCTAAGGATATTACGCCTTTCTGCGCATGCGCATGAAATTGACACTTAAAATAAATAATATATCTCAAAAAAATGGAACGAAATATTTTGTTTTTGAATTATGTTTTAGGAATAATTCCGATTAAAAATCGAATTTTTATAGGGAATAATATTCAAAATAAAAAAAAAAGAAATGTGTAATGAGCAAATTAATGTTTGGAGACTCGAACTGAAGACCAGTAAAAGTTTACGACTCGTTCAGTCGCTCTATCTACCAGGCCATAGATTGCTTGAGTACCTGAGAGTTCTTAGATTCTTAATAGGACGATAAAGTTAAAAGATTTAATATGGAGAAATCCTAGTCTAAAACTACAATGCTAAGGATATTACGCCTTTCTGCGCATGCGCATGAACTTGACACTAAAACTAAATAATATATCTCAAAAAAATGGAACGAAATATTTTGTTTTTGAATTATGTTTTTGGAATAATTACATTAAAAAATCGAATTTCTATAGGGAATAAAATTCAAAAAAGAATCGTATAATGAGCAAATTAATGGTTTGGAGACTCGAACTGTAGACCAGTAAAAGTTTAAGATTCGTCCAGCCGCTCTATCCACCAGGCCACAGATTGCTTGAATACCTGAGAGTTCTTAGATTCTTAATACGACGATAAAATTTAAAGATTTAATATTAAAAAATCCTAGTCTAAAACTGCAATGCTAAGGATATTACGCCTTTCTGCGTATGCGCATGAACTTGACACTTAAAATAAATAATATATCTCAAAAAAAAATGAAACGAAATATTTTGTTTTTGAATTATGTTTTTGGAATAATTCCATTAAAAAATCGAATTTCTATAGGGAATAAAATTCAAAAAAGAAATGTATAATGAGCAAATTCATGGTTTGGAGACTCGAACTGTAGACCAGTAAAAGTTTACAATTCGTCCAGCCACTCTATCCACCAGGCCACAGATTGCTTGAATACCTGAGAGTTCTTAGATTCTTAATACGACGATAAAATTTAAAGAATTACTATGGAGAAATCCTAGTCTAAAACTACAATGCTAAGGATATTACTCCTTTCTGCGCATGCGCATGAACTTGACACTTAAACTAAATAATATATCTCAAAAAATTGGAACGAAATATTTTGTTTTTGAATTATGTTTTTGGAATAATTCCATTAAAAAATCGAATTTCTATAGGATATAAAATTCAAAAAAGAAATGTATAATGAGCAAATTAATGGTTTGGAGACTCGAACTGTAGATCAGTAAAAGTTTAAGATTCGTCCAGACGCTCTATCCACTTAGCCAAAGATTGCTTGAATATCTTAGAGTTCTTAGATTCTGTTGGATGTGATCATCCTTTTAAAGAAAAACAGCAGAGTTCGAAACAAATAAACTTTATTTCATAACATAAGCTAGCCAGCATCTCACTGATAATAAAAACAGATAAACATATATATAGTTAACACAGTTTATGACGTCATTGTTAATTTGCATTTCGGATCATCTTCTTCCAACAAATCGGCCCCACGAAATGCAAATAACTTGGAAACAAAATAATTCAATCGTTCTTTCGATTGGATTTTTGTCAATAAATCCGCCATATTTAATTTGGTTGAAATAAATTTTAAAATAAATTTTTCCTCATCTAATAATTGCCTAATGAAATGTAAACGAATATCTATATGTTTAGTTTTAGCATTTTCCATTCGGTTTTCACAAAAATATAGCAGATTTATTGTCACAATATAAAATTGGCTTAGGAACTAATAATAAATTAATCTCATTTAATACATTATTATACCATAATAACTCCTTAACAGTCTCTGTCAAAGATATAAATTCTGACTCCATTGAACTGAGTGCTATGCATTTTTGTTTTTGAGATTTCCATGAAATTGGAGTATCACCTATATTTATTATATATCCACTTGTTGAATGACGACTCGTCATTTTACATCCCCAGTTTGCATCTGAATACGCTATAAGATTACATGCATTTACATCTGATAAATTAATTTTATAATCACTAGTATTAGCTACATAATTCCAAATATCCACTACTTTTAACCAGTGATAAAAAGAATAATTATTACAAAATTGAGACATTACATTTACACTATAAGAAATATCAGGTCGACTTCTGTCACCTATAAATGATAAACATCCAATTAGAGAACGATAAGGATATCTTTGCATCAATTCATTTTCTTCCTCATTTGAATCTGAAATATTCTCAAGGGAATTGTCATTTTTAATAGGAAGATTCACAAAACTTTTTGGTAAATCTTTAAATTTAGATTTTAGCTTATTAATATACGTCATCTGATGCAAATATACCTTATCATTTCCAAACTCAAAATTTACTCCTAAAAAATATTTCACTTTACCAAGATTTACAACATCAATCTGTTGTTGTAATTTAGCAAACACATAATTTATATTATTTTCATTTCTACCAAATAGTATACAGTCATCCACATGAACAAGTAGAATTGCATCATTATTATATTTGTAAACACAATTACAATACTTAAAATTCTTAAATCCAATTGATAATAGAATTGCATTTAACTCATTATTACAGACTCTTCCACTTTGATGAAGTCCATATATTGATTTATTCAATAAACACACTTTATATTCATTGTTTGGCTCAGAATAACCTGGAGGTTGTTTCATATAAATTTGTTCTTTTAGATTCCCGTATAAATACGCTGATTTTACGTCTAATTGTACATGCTTCCACCCCAACACTGAAACTAAAATTATAAATAACAATTTAACAATAGAAAAATTTACAACAGGTGCGTAAATACTTGTGTAGTCAAAACCAAATGTTTGATTATAACCTAATGCGACTAATCTAGCCTTAAAACGTTTAATTTTTGAGTTCTCATCGCATTTAATTGAGTACACCCATCTACACCCAATGATTTTCGAATCTTTCGGTACATCTACCAATTTCCAAACTTTACGCTCTTTCATAACTTTTAATTCATCGTCCATAGCTTTATTCCATTTATCGCGTTCCGGTACTTTCTGAGATTCATTAAAATTTCTTGGAATTTCAATGTTATAAATTTCTTCTTGAAAATTATCAACGGCGAAATTAGATAACTCAGATTCATCAGTTATTTCTAAATCGCTTACATTCTCAGAGTTTTTCGATTCACCTTGTTGATTAGGCTTAAAATTAAAATATTGAGATTTATACTTTAGGTTATTTTCTTCACAATACTTAATCACGTCGTTATTTGATCTTAAACGTGGTTTTCCCGAAGGTGGGTAATAGTATACATCAACACGCGAGCTTTTCTTACGTGGTTTTTCGATCCTTTGCCATTTACCAATGTCAATTTGTTCTAGTTCTGACTCTGTTTTAATATCTGAAATTTTACTTTCAACATCTTGATCATTTGTTGATTCTGGAAGATATACATTCGATAAAGGAATTTGAACATATTCATTCGATTTTTGCCCAAATAAAGTCAATACACCATTTTTACTTTCATCGATTTTAGCGTGAATTGTTTCAATTACTTCCCTCTTTCGCGGTAACCAAATACGATAACCTTTTGATTTTTTAGCATAACCAATAAAAATACCAATATCTGCTTTATTTTGCAGTTTGTTGCGTTTTATGCTTGGGGTATATGCATAAGCAATTGATCCAAATATTTTGAAATGACGCGAGGACGGTTTCTTTCCTGTCCAAATTTCTGCAGGTGTGATATTTTTCGTGAGTTTGTGCTCACATCTATTGCGAATATACACAAAAATTTGTAAAGCTTCAGCCCAGAATCTAGCATGAAGACCACTATCTTGAAGCATTGCTCTAACACCCTCGATTACAGTTCGATTAAACCTTTCCGCTACACCGTTTTGTTCTGGAGTATAAACTGTAGATCTCTCCATTTTAATTCCTAAAGATTTTAAATAACTTTCAAACTGTTTATTACAGAATTCTAGTCCATTATCAGACCTTACACATTTTAATTTTCGACCTACCTGTCTTTCTGAATTAACTACATATTCATGAAAACATTTAAATACCTCCGATTTCTTTCTAATCGGATACACAACGGCATATCTAGAAAAATCATCAATTATCGATAAAAAATAAGAATTTCCACCTAAAGATTTAGTTGGAGATGGCCCCCATAAGTCCATATGTACTTTTTCAAGACAATTCTTGGTATTTATGCTTAAATTAGGCTTAAAAGATGCTCTAGTGATTTTTGTTAAATTGCATGCAACACATGATTTAACACTTCCGACTATACTTTCAAGACCATAAATACTTTTATTCTTGCACATTTTTAATATTAAGTTAAAGTTTACATGACCAAATCTTCGATGAATAATATCTGCATTAATATTTTTACTAGAATTATATACATTATTCGATTCATAACACTTAGCAGGTATTCCTGATACAACATATAAATTACCGATTCTAGGAACAGTTATAAAATATTTACCATCACTATTATACAATATCATTTTATTTTTGTTCCATATTATTTTATAACCCGCTATGTCAATTTTTGCCCCACTAATTAAATTTCTACGCATATTAGGTGCATACAGAACATTCTTTAGAATAAGTTTGACAAAATTTCCGTCATTATAAACATAAAAAGGAATGTTACCTATTCCACATATTCGGGATTTGCAATCCTTGTCACCTATTAAAGCTTCAGATGGAGGTAGTGTCCTAAATTCTTCAAACCAATCCCTCTCTTTACAAAAATGTGAAGTTGCAGCTGAATCCACCAACCATTCATCCATGTCTATTACTGCTGTAGTATTATAACACTGTTTTGATCTTTGATCATCACTGTAGAATGTTCCATGACAATAGGGTAACCCAGGATTTGGTTTAACTTTTCGTCTGTAGCAATTGTCGAAAACATGTCCTTGACGCTTACAGAACGTACAGTATTTCCGCCTCAAATTACTATCATTCTGTTCTTTTATTTGGTCCAGAGCGGTTCCACTGCTGATTGGAGATTTTCTATACTTTGAAGTAACTTTAGAAACATAAGCATCGGCAACTGTTTCTTCGCCTTTATCCCTTTTCTTTTGTACTATTCTTCCGGATTCACTTAGAAGTTGGGTTTCAATATTTGTCAACGTAAATTGTTTATCATCTAGTCGATAAAGAATTTGCACTAGATTGTCGTACTCGGCTGGTAACTTTCGGATCAACTGGAAACATACGAGGCATTCAGGCATTTCGAATCCTGCTTCACTAATTAATTGTCGTTGTTCTTGAACTCTTCGGCAGAATATTCCAATTGTCTCTTCCTCTTCTTTAAATTTCATCTCGTAGAATTCATCGATTAAGCTTGCTAATCTGGCTCTAGACTTGGGTTCGAAGTTTGACTGAAGAATTTGCCATGTTGTTCTACCATCCAAGGTATTTGAGATTAAAGGCAAAAATTGGCGTTCCACTCCTTGGTAAATAGTGGTGTATGCTCGTTCTCGCCGCCACTTGAATCGCTTCTTTTCTGCTGTATCTGTCGGTTCTTCAACGGCTTCACTATCAATAAATTCCCAGCAGTTTCGGTCGATAAGTAGTACTTTCATATCCATCTTCCACTGGCTGTAATTGGATGCATTCAGTTTTGGAAATACAAAAGGCTGACTTTCCATCTTTTCCATTTCTGTTTTTCTCCAACGGCCCCAGAAGATAAAATATCAAAGTTCACTGTTGACTGCTCTGCTTATTGAACTTAAGTAAAAGTTACTATTTGAAGTTTAAGAGTCGGCAAATGTCTAAACGGCATTCTGTTTAAAGCTCAATGACAGCGGTTGTTTGCTGGCTTCTGATTTACTGCTAACGGCAAAATGGCCCATAACCTTTGTTGGATGTGATCATCCTTTTAAAGAAAAACAGCAGAGTTCGAAACAAATAAACTTTATTTCATAACATAAGCTAGCCAGCATCTCACTGATAATAAAAACAGATAAACATATATATAGTTAACACAGTTTATGACGTCATTGTTAATTTGCATTTCGGATCATCTTCTTCCAACACAAACAGTAGTAGCTCATTTTTACATAACCAGCGGGTGACCGAGCTCGGCTCGGAGAAAACAGGTATCGAAGCTAACTCGAATATTTAAATTTTCAATTGTGATTTATCAAAACAATATATGCCATAAGAAAATTTGTGAAACCATTGGTGAAAAGATAACCGGTCAAAATGCACCATTGTAAACTATTCTAAACGCTTGTTGTTCCAAAATTCCGGCTCTTTGAAGAATTTTATGTAGAGGTGCTTTCTGCATGTTGAAAATGTGGCTTGAAATCTGATGAATGTTGAAATGTCGGACTTTGTTGACGGTGATTTGAAATCGAAATCAGTTCCTTAAATGTTTTTTTGGAAATTTGAATATTTGGAAATTGGAATTTTGAACGAATCAAAAAGAACGAATCTTTTTAGTTAACGAATGAGCGCTAAATTCAAAATTTCATTAACAAATTTCCCTTAGTAAAAAGCAATGGAATTAGAATCGTACTTTTTTGAAAAAAAAAATTTAGTAACAATATCAAAGTTATCCTTATTTTTTTCTGATGAATGTTGAAATGTCGGAAATGTGGGGCGATTTTCGACTTGGCAACCATTCCTCGTATTATAGTATAAGATAAAATTAAAACTTAAGCTCCAAGCATGCATTACGAGTACACATTCCCAATTCAACACCCACAGGATTTTTAAGTTACAGATTTATAAAATTTGACCTTTTAAAAATAACTAGTTTAAGCAACTAATATGCGCATAAAAAGTTTAAATGTTTTAATAAATTTATTAGAAATGTCATTGGCTTTATGCTTTATGAACATAAATAAAAGGATAAGTCAATTTGAAAACATGAAATCATTCATTAGTCCCCCCCCCACACACATATAAACACACACGTACAAAATGAATTAGAGCTTTGAAGAGAAAAACTAATATATTTCATTTTTTTTCTTTCTTGGTAACTTGAGAAAAGAAATTAGCACTTCGAAGAAAATTATTTCTTAAGAAATTCTTAGAATTTGAAAATGTAAAGAAAAAAATGGCTGATTGAATTCAAAATAAAAATGCAGTTTTGATCAATACCATTTTTTGGTTGAATTAAAAAAAAGACGTATAAAGTCCTTTCTTATTCAATATTTTTGGTTTGCAAAAACATCACGCTTGTTATATTAAGTCAAAAATAACAAACAAAAAAAACATGAATAAAAAACAACAAATCTTTATAGCCTTGAACGTTCATGCGTTTTTCTTTTTAAAAAAGTTCGTTGATTCTTCAGAATTTATAAAGCAAAACTACCTGTTAGTCTTTTTTTTCCCGATTATAGCACCTTCATGCTTTGTAATGCCGAGTAAAATGAGTGATTATTTTTAAACCACTATGTTTCTAATCTTTTTTGACGCTTGTTAATAAGAGATTACACGTGCCAGTTTGAAAGGTTAACAACTTTTATTCAAGGTCAGTTCCTGAGATCATTTCTTTCTCTAAAGAATATTTTTTTTCTGTCATCTAACTGATTTCTTTATTAAAATCTGACTAAATGATATTTTGACTTGAGCTTTAAAAGATTATCTTCGCTTAGAATATTTTAAACTATAATTTAAATAACCTTACTGATTTTTTATGCTATTGGGACTAATTTAAAAGTATGGAAAGAAAAAAAAGAATTGGTTGGATTTTAATTTCACAATCAAGTGCCAATTAATGAGTTTTTTAATAAATAAGAGGAAATATCAAGAAAGTTTCCTTTTTTAAAATTTTTAATGATCAATTTTTGTACGATTTAGAGTGCTATTTCAAAAGGCATTTACATTAAAAAGTATGAATATCTTAAATATTCTATTTAATATGAGAATTAAAGTTATTAATTGTTTTTTTAAAACATTTTCATATTTGAAGTGAACTATATAAGTAATATTGACGATGAATTAAACAACTTTGAATTCATTTAATAGGAAAATAATGATAGCTAAATGTTCATTTTAAACATAGCTAGAGCTAAATTGTTAGTTGAGATTTTAAAACATTGTAATTTGTCATCTAAATTGATATTTCTCATGTTTTTAGATTGTTGGCTATTATGAAATTGATCAAATACTTTTGACTTCATTATCAAATGAGAAATATGAAACAACGTTCAATTATTCGCTAATTTACAAAGTAGTCCGTTTAAAAAAAAGTTTAATCTTAAACCAGATTAAGTAAACAGTAACACCTTTTTCTTGAGGAATAGGGATACATATAAATAATATCAATCGTATAATTTGTGTTAGTAAACATTAAACTAGCGAAACGGCATTTTCATACTTTTACTCTTGTAAGAGATGATAAAATTTTTTTTTCAAATGATTGTTTTTATTTTTCTATGTGCTTGACATTATTCAATTCATGTAAGTAAATTTTTTAAAGCTTGTAGTGGACGACAATTGATGTTAATATAGTTTTTTCAAATAATAAATCTTTAGTTTTAATTAATTAATTAAAAACTAACTTTCTCGCCAAATTTCATCGTTTTCCTAACTCTAAATAAGTAAAGAATTCAGTTTGTTTTCCCCCCATGCTCAAAAGGTTAGGCTTTACATGTTTTCAGCCGATTATTTCAAATGATTCTGTTTTTTTTTAATGTTTGATCCATTTAAAATTAAGCATTGTTCATTGATCCGACTAATTTTGAAGCACTTTTGAATTAAAAAAATACATATTAAAGAAAATTAAAACTTTCTAATCGAAAGTGCAAGGGGAAAATGCACAGCAATTAA
>JAOUZG010031113.1:0-12670 GCA_026289955.1 Argiope argentata
TTGTTCAAATTTTTAATCGATAATAAAATATTTTTTATTCATTCCCTCACATCCAAATAAATATTTAAAACTTGTAGTGGGTAACACTTGATGTTAATAACGTTTTATCTTATATTAATTTATTAATTTTTTAAGAATTGATTAAAAAGTAACTTTCTTGACAAAAATTAGTTCGTTTTCCCTCCGCCAAATAAGTAACGAATTCAGTTTGTTTTTCCTGCTGCTTAACGAGGTTAGGCTTAACATGTTTTCAACAGATTATTTTAAACGATTCTGTTTATTGTCTTAGTGCTTGTTGCATTTAAAATGAAACATTGTTAATTAACTGATATTTCGGATTCATTTTGAAGTACTTTCGAATTAAAATAATACATAATAAAGAAATTAGAATCTAATCTGTATTGCATTACTTCAACTTGTGTAGAGACTTCACATATTTTGAGTTGCCACAATTAGCTATGAATCTGCAAATGGCTTTGAAAATACAGTATACTTTTTTGATTAATTTTTTGTAGTAATTGTAATTACTTGACAATTACAGTTTGGCTGTTATGGCGCTGGATTTGCATCGCTTGGGTTGCGAGTTCGAACACCATATACATAGATAAGAGAAAGGAAAATCGCCACTGAATTCACTTTCTTTTTTGCCTCTTAATATTGTGATTTTGTTATAATTATATACACATTTATATTTATTGTAATTATTTAATAAAAGTAACTAAAATACATGTTTTCTTTGTTAAGCTAAGAACGAATTGATTTTAAAAAGTTGTTTTTTAAATTACTAGTTTCATGTTTATTTTTTGTTACGTGTCATGATCATGTCATATCGAAAGGAAGCTACACTTAAAGCTAATTTTTCCTCTTGCCACGCTGTCCAGGTACTCATGGTTTATTATAAATTTGTAGCAAAAAGCCGAAACTTTTGACTCTTATTACTTGTCATTCATAAATTGGGCTAATACTAGTCAAAAGTTTGGAAATAATAACTGTTACAAGCGGGTGAAACCCGCACGAAAGGTGAAAACGTTGGCGAAACTTCACATGGAGCTTCGCGACCGTTGAGTTAATTTGGCGAGGGGAATATTCTGGTGGCCCCGAGATAAAACTAGGTGCGTCGGTTGCTTCGCGTGCGAGCTTGCTTGGCTATATAAGGGACGGGTTGCCGTACGTGAAGAGAATCAGTTAGTTAATTAGTTGTGAGTTCCTCTCTCGGAAGAGAAGCGTTTCGCTGGACTAGCGGATTTTCGCTTGTTATTAGTGAGCTGTGTTTAAGTTTGCTGTTAACTTTTTATAATTGAGTTCGCTGTGATTTACTGTTTACTGGGCTTTACGATAGCTGTTTTGCAGCCTGTGTTTATTGTGCGTAAGGCTTGCATTTACGCTGTAAGTGACTGTTGACTGCTGGATTGTTTTTATCTGAAGTTTTACTTTATCAAGCCATCCTGCAAATAGCTGTAAATAAATTTGTTTGTGCTGTGTTCAAGAAAAGTCCATTCAATCCAAACCCGCTAAGCTAAAAACGTAACATAACTTTTGTAATGGCATTATTAAAAGCAGATTTTTTGAGATGCTATTTCAGATAATAAAATTTCAATTCATTGCCCACGTATTTATGTGGACGCCAAAAACCTCATTCCAAAAACAACATCATGTTCCGACATGATAAAAAAAATGCATGTCATTTAAAATGAAAAATGAATTGAAATTTTATCAATTAAAATGAAAAAAACAACAAAAAAACAGAATCTCCCATGAGATGAAGCAGAAAATGCCAACTTGGTCCAAGAGTACGACTTAGCTACTCACTCATCACATTACGCACATCCCCTTTCACTACGCACATCCCCTTTTTACAGGGGGGGGGTACATTCACTCTCTTTTCAGATAGAAGAAGACAAACCATGCCTGAACCACGACTCGAAACCACTGACGCCTAGATCACGAGGAAGGTGCGCCGGCATTCTATAATCGAATAATATTTACACTAATTGTTTTAGGTAGGATAAATGTTTGGAATTTCATATCTATTTAGATTTCATTTATTAAACTTAATCTTGATTAAAATATGTATACAAAAATTAACATTTAATCTGTTTTAAAATTTATGAACAAAATGGTATAGAATGCGATATGAAATGAAATGATGATTAGAATTTAATTTATGTATGTGAAGAATTTCAAGGGGGGGGAATCAAAATGAAATCTGCTGTGCATATTTCAATTCATCATGTGAGAGTATCAATTCTTGATCAGCCGAGCACCACGTGAGCAAGTGAAATTATATTTTTATTCATTTTAATCGTTTCATTGAATGAGTCACTTCAGTACTGCAATCGATCCAAAAAACTTTGTCTCGTAATTTATTGTTTAAAAAAAATATCACATTTCCTGTTTATTTCATTTCATGTAATCGCGTGCTCAAAATGGCATTTTTTCTAGGTTTTATTTGCTGTAGGCATTAACTTTTTTTTAAATCAGAGCTTCTGTCAATGCTATGGCAACGCGTTATTAAAAGCTGATTTTTGAAGATGCTCGTTCAGATAATAAAATTTTTCTTTTTCACGTACGGATTTTTGTTGACGCCTAAAAACTCATCCCCAAAACATCATCATATTCTTTTATAATAATTAAGATATTTTCAAGATTAGTTTACTAAAGTGACTCATTCAATGAAACAATGAAAATGAATAAAAATATAATTTAACTTGCACTAACAGTTGGTGCTTGGCCGTTCAAGAAATTATGTTCTGACATGATTATTAAAATATGCAAAGTTATTAAAAACTAATTTTTTTGAGATGCTCATCCAGATAATATTATTTAAATTTTTCGCCTACTAATTAAAATATTTTATTTTCACATGCGGATTTTTGTTGACGCCAGAAAACCTCATCCCCAAAACAATATCAAGTTCTGACATGATAAAAATACTTTATTTTCAGTCCATGGATTGTTCCACTTAAAAATATTAAGAGAATTATGTCCTTTTGAGTAAGCAAAGCTTTTCAGAAACATCCCATTAACTGAAAGGCCATATCTTCAGTTTACTGTCTTTAAAATACTCCATAAATAAGGTTTACTATAACACGCCCGTAAAGCTCAGATATCCCATGAATTATTTAGTTGACTTTAGAACACACGGTGCCATAATCATAAACTTGAACCGAAGTGAAGACGTACAATACTTGACCATAAATATACACAAAGTTGAAGTTGCAACAAAGACTTCAATGGCTGAACTAAGAATGGAACATTTCACGTAAAAGTGCCATAAAGTTTCGTGTTTCCGTGCCAGAAACAGCTAAACGGATGCATAATATTTTATGAATGAACGGTTTTAGAAATGACATTTCTTGCCAAAACTTGAACGCGGTGGAGATGCTTTCTAGAAATAAAAGGACATTTCTACGTTTCCTTGCGAGAATCAATGACAGTACGCTACAGAAGTTTTGAGCTTTGTTTTTTGTTTCCACTTTTTCCTTTGAGCTTTGGTCTGTAAATGAAAACCTTACATTCTCCGTATCACCTCAGTTAATTTCTGTACCTTTTCTGCAGAGTTAGATAATAAAAAGGATTACATTTATTACTGAGAGCAGTGAGATATGAACATCAA
Source organism: Argiope argentata (assembly GCA_026289955.1). Classification (NCBI taxonomy): domain Eukaryota; kingdom Metazoa; phylum Arthropoda; class Arachnida; order Araneae; family Araneidae; genus Argiope; species Argiope argentata. The sequence goes on from JAOUZG010031113.1 coordinate 3,617, forward strand.
GCCTAGTGTTTTCAGATTATTATGAGTAATAAATGTTTTCACCACTTTTAAAACTTAAAAAATAGTATTTAGTAAGTGAGGGTCATTGGTTTTCAAAAAATTTCAGTAATTTTTAATTGATATTTTATTTGGGTTATTGTCAATGAAACTGAAATTTATCGATTTTATTCTTTTTGAAGTCGTTTCATAATTCATCATCAAAATGAACTGGAGTCTTGTATCTTATCATGTCATAACATGATGTTATTTTTGGGATGAGGTTTTTGGCGAGAAAAAAAATCCGTAGACGAAAAAATAAAAATCTTATTATCTGCCAGAGCATCTCAAAAATATTAGCTTTTAATAACGCGTTGACATTGAATTTATTAAAAGTCTGATTAATTTAATGACTACAGCAAATAAAACCTAGAAAAATGTCATTTTGAGCACGTGATAATATGAAATGAAATAAACAGGAAATGCGATATTTTTTAAAACAAAAAATGCGAGGCAAAGTGTTTTTGGATCGTTTGCAATACTAAAGTGACTCATTCAATGAAACGATTAAAATGAATAAAAATATAACTTGATTCGCACGAGCGTGTGGTGCTTGGCCGTTCAAGAAATGATGCTCTGACATGATACATTGAAATATGCATAGCAGATTTCATTTTTATCTTTTTTAAATTTTATTTTTTCTCTGTAGAGTAAAATCATTAAAGACTTCCATTTCTCACTGAGAGCAGTGATATATGCTCTAAGCCTAGTATTTTCAGATTATTATGAGAAATAAAAGCTTTCAGCTCTTTGAAAACTGTAAAAAATAAAAGGTAGTAAGTCCGGGTCATCTGTTTACTAAAATTTTCTGTAATTTTTAATTTATTTTTTGTTTGGAATGATGCCAACGAAATTGAAATTTATCGACTTTATTCTTTTTGAAGTCGTTTCGTAATTCATCATCAAAATGAACTGATGCCTAGTATTTTAGCTATTGAAATTTTAAGTTTCGGATAAAATTTTTGAATTCTAAAATTGAGCAATAAATGTTTTCAAACCTTTTTTAAAAAATAAAATAGAAGGGAAGTAAATAAAAACATTGGGTTTTCGAATTTTTTTTTTAAAAAAAATATCTGATATGCTTTTGATTCGGATTGATGTTAAGGACACTGTAATTTATCGAATGGGTTTTTCTTTCTCTTAATCCTTTTCATTATTCATCCGTTAGGAAGGCTTTGGGAATTTTTCTTTATCGCCAAGTGTGTCGCCTTCAAGCAAAAAATTATAATTCATTTTAATCGTTTGTTAAAACTTTTAACTTGATTATATCTGGAATTAGCTACAACTTTTTACCGCAGACGATTTTTTTAAATGTAGAAGTGAGTTTGCAATTATTTCAAAGATAAAATTTAAAAGGTCAAATTTTTCCTTTAAAAAATTCTTGCAATGGAGCTAGGCAATTGACGATTTTTTTTTATTTGATCATTGATAACGATTCGATAGATTTCTATGAAACTATTACGAAGGAAATGTTTATTGTTTTTCAATGTTAAATATTTATTATTGTTTCTTCTATTCATACATGTAATGTAAAATAAGTTAATGCTTATAATATATTTATAAAAAGTTATAGAGATATTTAAAAAATTCAAAAATAAAACAGAATTTCTACACATAAAATAAATCTTTGCTTCTTTGACTTTAAGTGAATAAACATAATGTTATTTTATAAAAAGCAAAATTTATTTATTTTAATTAAATTGTTGTCTGCTATGCTTTAAAATGAGGAGTCGGTTTCTGAAAATAGAGATTTATTAATCAGTGATATAAAAACACAACTCGTTTCTTGGAGTAATAAAAACAAGAACATAATTCTACACGAAAAGATACCCGTTGGTGCATGTCTTAAAATTTCACTCGCTTCTCGAGAAGTCACCAATGCAAAAATACATACAGCTTTTATTTGTCCTTGACACACTTCTAGTGTTGCCAACAAAAATATATAAAGCATGCACCAACTGTATGCATATTGAGATCATGGTCTGGGATGGAAAAATATGGATTCAAAAATATCCAACAAATAATGTGCACGTAGAGCAAGACTCTATTCTCAAAAATTAATAAGAGGATTCTGTGATGGGTTCTTTCCCATAATCCCATAAGTCCCTGTCACGAAATGAGTTTGAACACTTTCGTTTAAATTTAATAAAACTACTTTTTTTTCAATTGAAATCTATAAGGATAGAGTTTGACAAAAATAAGTATTAAGTTAAACATACAACACGATGTGTTTGATTTTATCATACAAATCTGTGTTCTGGCTTTCTTCCACTTTGAGAGAAAGAGAAGTTGCTTCGTTAAAAAATAAATGGATGTCAGCATATCAGATTGAATTACAATATTTTATTTTATTTTATAGATGACGAAAAAAAATTATAATTATCATGTGAAAACGTAAGTTTTGGTTAGGAGGTTTTGATGTTAACTGAAATTTACAGGAAAAAACAACTTTTACCTGCTTTTACCAGTATTGCATCATCTATACGACTACTTTTTTAAAAGCAGATGCGTTTTTAGGCTTACAAAAAATTAAGACATTGTAGGTGTTATTTCATCTCAAAATTGGTCGAACTGTAAAATTGATTACCAGCTAAAAGAATTGAAAATGATATTTTTAAAAAATTATATACATATACAGAGCAAGAGAGATAGAGACCGATAGTGAAGTTTCGTGATTGCTTCAAACAAATTTAAATTGGTTAATTACTTAAATCAGTTTAAATAAATAATAACTTAAAAATAATGGTTTTGACATGAAAATTTGAAAATTAAGATTGAAGATTTCATTTTATTTATTTATTTATTTTTAGCTTCTTCTCAACATTTTTTTATTAAAAGAATTATTTTATGTGTAGGGAATTTACTTTTAAACCTTTTAAAGACTTTTCTTTCAGCCGAGGCAGAATAATAAATAAATAAAATTATTAGTATTTCATGAAATATTAATTATTTACTTAAAATATTAGTTAATCTATCCTTTCATTCAAAGAATATAATTTTTTTATAAATTCGTGGCTCAACTTGAAATTTAAAGCAAAACTCTTACTGTGCATATACTAAATATTTATTTTTATCCTTAGGGTAATCTTTCTGTAATTATTTTAAAGCAAGCGTAACGAAAAAATAATTATTGATATAATAAAACCATTCTACATTTAACTCTTTCTGACAATTAAATATTTTATTAAATAATGGAGTTCAAAATTCTTTTTAAATGAGATGAAAATATTATACAAATAAATTGTATTACGGTAAATTTTTACTATTCATAAGAATGCTATTTTTTTATTTCAAATGAATGTTAATTTTTTTAAAATAAATATTTTAAAAGATATTTTAAATGAAATGCAATTACAGGTTATAATATTTTTACAGCAATTGAAAGTCTTGATAATTAATTGTTGGTTAATTAGTAAATTGTTATTATTTTAAATGTAAAGTGATTTTATCTCAATGATTTTATTTTAATGACTGAATTTAAATTATTTTGAGAAAGATATTGTTACGTTTTTGGCGTAGCGGGTTCGGATTGAATGGAATTTACTTGAGGACAGCACAAACAAACTTATTTACAGCTATTTACAGGATGACTCGATAAAGTAAAACTTCAGATAAAAAACAATCCAACAGTCAACAGTCACTTACAGCGTAAATGCAAGCCTTACGCACAATATAAACAGACAGCAAAACAGATATAGTATAGCACAGCAAACAGTAAGTTACAGCGAGCTCAATAATACAACGTTAACAGCAAACGAAACACAACTCACCAATAAAAAGTGAGAAAAGTAATCCGCTAGTCTAGTGAGACGCTTCTCTGCCGAGAGGCAAACTGCCGAAACTACGGCAACCCATCCATTATATATCAAAGCGAGCGTGATTGCGAAGCCACGTGACGCACCACAAACTGCCAGGGGCTACTAGAATATTCCCCTCGCCAAATCAACTCAGCTGACGCGAAGCTCCTTTCGAAATATCGCCAACGTTTTCTCCGGCGCACGTTCGTGGTGGTCGCCAGCTTGCAACAATATAATACATTGTTTTCCAATGTTACTTAGTATCAGTATATTTTATTATACAGTAAATTCCTACTGCGATTGTAAAACTTATAGAATATTATGCAAAAAATGAATTAATTTAGAAATAATAAAAAAATAAAGCAAACAATTTCACTCTACTCTCAATTAATACATTTAAATTTAAAAAAAAAAATACTAAAACAGTCAATATATTGAAATTATAAGTAATCACTCAATCAATATTTGAAAATAAAAAGGTTAGCTCATAAAGTATACAATGGAAATTTTTTTTTTTAAAAAAATAAAAAACTTATCAATCAATGCAGGGAAACAAAAGAATCAAGAATGAATCAATAAATGGAAACCTTAATGTCAGTCATCAATTAATATACATAAGCTGAAAAGTTAAAATTAAATCACTCTATGGATATATAATAGTTATCATGCAATTAATAAATAAAATAACAAAACGATAAAACTAAGTTAAAATATAAAATGCCAAAAAACCAGCTTTAAGTTAGTATATGGTATTTAAAATGTCCATAAAAAGGTTCATTAATCAATCATTATTTGAAAATTAAAACTTCAACAATTAATCTGTATAAGGAAGCCAAAAACTCGGCATATATGGACACAAAGCATGAACAATGAATGAAAACATGGAAACCAAAATAGTGACAATCAATTCATATGCAAAAAACTAAAAAATTCAAATAATCTTTGGAAAAGAAAAGGTGTAAACACAATTAACATATATATGGCATAGGTACACTCCGTCCCGGCCGACGCCATTCGGATATAAGGATGAGTCACCGCAAAGCAACCCCCACCGAGCACGGAAGTGCAGCTTAATCAACTTAATTATCGTAAAACTTAATTCAAAGGACCAGATCGGAAAGAGATACGAATTTAGAATCTCAAAAATTGTCACCGTGTCTCCAAGTATAGTAGTTATCAAACATATCAACAGTTATTAGAGGAACATAAAAACGCAAACAACGTTAACTATGAAAATGCTGTTAAAAAGATAAAGGTAGAAACATTTTAACGGTTATTAGAGGAACATAAAAATTTAAACAACATTAACTAAGAAAAGGCTGTTAAAAAGAAAGAGGTATAAACATTCCAACAGATATAAAAGAAACATGAAAATGTAAACAACGTTAACTAAGAAAATACTGTTAAAAAGTAAAAGTATAAGACAATTATAAACAAAGGGAGCTCTTGGTAGCCCAAAAGCAAATAACATATATACAAAATAAAGTTTCCATATACAATATAGACGTAAGAAAACAAAAGTCAAAGCAAAGAGTAAGAGTAAGTTAAATCTAAACTCAATATTAATTTGTTTTGGGTAAAAGCACATACAGGGATTGAGGGTAATGAGAGAGCAAACTTTTATACACAATCAACATATGAAAAACATAAGGTCATATTAGTCATATCACTGTCTCCAACCTTATCGAAAGCTCATGGATAAATAGTGAATGACCTGACCGCTGCAATAGCAACATTGGTGAAGACCTGCAGTTGAGTCCTAAAGGCCATCACCGGCTACGGTGCAATCCTTCCCTGAGGAAGTACGTTTTGTCATCGATGGGAGGAGCCTGATTCCCACCTTTTTGTTCACCCTACAGAGTGGCTAGAACCAATCACCGTGATAGAATTTTCCCATTTCAAGGTGTCATACCGGGAAGATAAATCAAAAGATGAAAATTGAACTAACATAAAGTACCAAAATTCTAAATTCAAGTTAATTCTTGACATTCTACACGCACGATGTACAATAGTACTTAAATAACTATATCCTTCAATCCTGAATGAGATTGTTATACTCCAAATTTTGACTACCTTTGATAAGTAGCTTTAAATTTTCATATGCAGTTTCATCCTTTAGAGGAGTGAAACGCGATATAAGACATTGTACTTCGAACAAATTGCAGCTCTTATTTATAAGAAACTTCTGATTTAATAATGAAAATTTATCAATCATATGGTAATTTTTATAGTTTTATTACATTTAATTATTTGATTAGTTCAAACCTAATTAACAAAAAAAAAGAATAATTTTAGATGCGTACGATATTATACTGTATTCGAAATACCAGGTAACAACTACTCAAATACACTGTGCTGCATCTTAAGTTTATAAGAAAGACTTTAATTGCGTAATTTCAAATTGAAGCATTAATCTATTTAAACTGCATTTATAATCAGAAATTTAAAATTTTGTTGCAACAGGACAAGCCTATTTATATTTTTAATAAGCCTAACCTAAATTATATTTAAAAAATAATTTGCTAACTAATACTAATTTCTTTATTAAAATAAGCAAACATATCCAACAGGAAAATAAACAATTATATTTCAAAAAGCGTTTCAATTTGAAGCTATTTATATATAATAAAACACACTAATTTCTTTTTTGAAATCAAAAGTCAAGAAATTAAAAAAATTATAATTTATTCAAAGGGTTTCTTATTTAAGATGGTGAATAATTTTCCTTTTCTTGTGAAAAACTTAAAACTGTTGATATAAAAGCAAAAGTTAAATTCCGGAAATAGTTTTCAATCGAGACTTATTTGTATGAATAATATTTTTTTTGAAACATTCCAAAATGTAAAACCGAAAGTTGACAAAATTCTATTCAACAAAACGTAAACCACTATGAACTCAGAATTTTTAACATCTTTGATGTAATTTTTTTATTTCAAAAGATTCTAAAAATTTTATGACATCTCTCAAAACTCTGCATTTTTCGTCTTTTTAAATGACAAGAAAAACTAAATTTTGAAAATGAAGCGAAACACTTTATTTATGCGGATTCATCTTATATTTTTTTAAAAGCCAGGAAGCAAAGAGTAGTTGACCGCAGAGCATCATGGGAAGAATGACGTATGTCGTACGTCACAAATGACGTATGTCGTACGATTTTTAACATTCTTCATAATAACTATAATAAATTATTAGTTTGATTTTTTAAACATAAAATACTGGAAATAAAAAAATTAATCTATCAAATTAATAAGCATTAAATAATTGAATGAAAAAAATTAAATAATTAAAGTCAACAGAGCTAAAATCTGCTTTAAATTTGTTAAAAAAAATAAAGAAACACAAAATCCTCCTTATATTTATGGGAATTTTTGACTTTTCTTTGTATTTAAACTCACAGAAATACAGACGATTTTAACCAACAGAAATACAGACGATACATAACGTTTGAATTCAATTATTTGTTTTAATTTGTAAATTAGAAATAACAATACAGTGAATCTTGTTATGATTCAATACAAGTTATTAAGTTAGAACGTTAGTGTTTAATTGAGTTAACATATTTAAATTAAAATACTTTTATACTATATTCTTATAAAAAGTGTCAAAATCTGTAAATTTTACAGAGATATTGTTTTAAATGTTAGAGAGATATTGTTGACAACAATATTGTTGGAAAATATTGTTGACAAAAATTAAAGTTCATTCTTTGAGATATTATTCAATTTCCACTAATAGTTCACAGTTTCCCTATATATATTTATATATCTTGTTCAAATGTACAATCGTTAATAAAATACTTTTTATTCATTCATTGAAGTTCAAATATATTTTTTTAAAACTTGTAAATGGATGACATTTGATGTTAAGACAGTTTTTTCAAGTATCAATTCATTGATTAAATTTAATTAATTTTTAATACTTTAAATAGAGCATCTTTTAGCAGTATGTAATGAAAATTGAAATCTACAGGCAACAGCTCAATCTGAGGATTTCATTATTTTTCACGTGAATGTGAATAATGCGAGTTTAATTCTTGCAAAACTCAATAATTTTTTATATATTATTTATATTCATTGCAATCATTTAATAAAAAGTAACTAAAATATTTTTTTTCTTTGTTGACCATAGTTGAAATTGGCTTCAAAATATTTTTATATTACTGGTTTTTTTAACTTTCAATGTTACGGCGTTAAATTCTTAGAAATTATTTTCTATGTATTCTTTGAATTATAACTTATCCCCCCAGTATTACGTATTTTCTTTTTTATTGATGTGTTTCAGAATTTTACTTCTTTATGCAGATTTATCTTCAGGCTTAAATTTTTTTATTCGCTATTGTTACATTTTTTATTCCTATTTTTATAATATGGATACGAGTAGATAGATAAATAAATAGAGAGTTAGACAATAATATCAAATGCTTCATAACAAACGGTTAAATTCTTTGCAGCTGTTGCCAAGAAACAGAAATATTTTGTGGCTTTCAATTTTATAGCCTAATTGAAATTAATAGCTAAATGATCGACTAATTTGGCTCGTACATCATCGGTTAGAGTTATCTGAAAAACACTCTTTATTAATACGAGAATTTGTGTAGTGCAGTATTGTTATAAATTCGTTATAATGTATATTTTTAAATTCAGTTTTAGCAATGGTAAGTTACAAGTAGAAATATGTATTGAATATATTTGAATATTGTGTGTTTAAAAATGCATTTTCTAATAGTTCGAATAGAAGATATGCAAGATATGTTTAGAATATTTTATCAATTTCATATAAATTAGACAAAAGATATTATTGAAGCCATTTAGTACAATCGATCACTTGTTTAAAAGCAATGCTTGTGCAGTTATAAGTCCCCGAACTTATACCATTTTCTTATTTAAATAATAATCATTATTAAATACAATAAAGATGATAATACGTTTTTGAAATTCCTGTATTATTGAATATTTGATAATCAATAATCAACTTCTATTTGAGTTTGGTAAGGTTTCATGAAAAACCGCCCTTTAGATTGTTTTTCTATAATTTTTCATCCTTGTTGCTTAATTCAATTTTTATATAATCAAACAAATTATTATATTAAAAAGATTTAAATTAAAAGTGTGATTTTGTAGATGTTTCATAATAGCAAAGCAGATAGTAAAATCTGCACACACACACATACACACACACACACACACACACACACACACACACACACACACACACATACACA
>JAOUZG010031119.1:6149-19055 GCA_026289955.1 Argiope argentata
CTATCTATCTATCTATCTATCTATCTATCTATCTATCTATCTATCTAAATCTTGTTCAAATTTTCAATCCTTAATAAAATAATGTTTCTTCACTAAATCAAGTTCAAGTAAAATTTTTAAAACTTATAGTGGATGACAACTCATATCAAAACAGTTTCTTCAAATACTAAAACATTTATTTTTTGTTAATTTTTTTAAAAAACAACTTTAACTCCAAAAATCTTCATTTCCCCAGCACCAAACAATGTAACAAATTTAGCTTGTATTTTTCCAACGTCAATGAGGGTAAGCTTAATATGTTTTCTGCCGATTATTTTAAACGATTCTGCTTATTTTCATAATGCTTGATGCATTTAAAATGCAGCATTGTTAATGAATCGATTTTTCCGAATCATTTTGAAGTACTTTGGAATTAAAATAATACATAATACAGAAAATTAGAAATTTCTAATCTGTATTGCTTACTTATGTAGAAAAATTGCCATTTTTGTAGAAAATCACGCATTTTGAGTTGCCACAATTGGCTTTAAATCCTCAATTGTTGTTGAAAATTAAATGCTAGTATAATTTTTTCATTAATCCTTTATAATAACTATAATCGTTGGGCCAGGATAGTCTGGTTGGTATGGCTTCGTATTTCCGTTCCTTAGGCTGCGAGTTCGAACACCATTTATAGAAAGGAGAATGGAAAATTGTTAAGAAATTCGCATTCTATTTCTCTGCTTAATATTGTGACTATACATGTTTATAATAATTGTAATTAATTGTTAAAAAGTAACTGAAATAAATTTTTTTCATTGACCTAAGCAGAAATTGATTAAAAAATGTTTTTTTATATTATTTCCTTGGAAAAATACAATTTTATTGCAAATCTTGTTACTTTGCCTTAGTATTTTAAAAATAGAATAAGTATATTAAAAAGTATAAGTAGTTAAGTATATTAAAAATAGAATATATGTTAAGTTTTACTAATGCCATATTGAAAAATTCTATTTAAGTATCTCTTGACACTGTAAACACAAAATTTCTTTTTCGCAAATGAGATAATTGGATTTGCTGAAATTACGTATCTAGAAGTGATTTTATTCAAAAGGAACTGTGGCTTGGTTTTAACTTTGAAACAGGATCGGCTTTCAAAACTTTGCAAAAAAACAAGAAAAAATACAAGCGTGCTTAAAAGAATAGGATTTGTGTCCTTGTTAGAGCCTCACAAACTGCTCACCGTTTGGTTTAGAAGGGATTTTCTGGTAGAAAATCCCTCTTTGCTAGATGATAAGGAGATATTTAAAGTTCTTTTTTACTTTCTCTTGCACTTAGTATAGTGATCGTCAAAACATTCGATCCCGGAACTTGTCATAGCACTCGATCTCCATATTTTAGACCTTCCTATGTTTGAAAATCTTTATGATTTAGTCGATTGAAATTTTGTATACCAAATTAGCAGATATATATCAATTTCTGAGTAAAATTTGTTCACAGGAAGTCTGTGAACAGATTTTTGTCCTTCTCGTTTGTCATTGTTTGTCTAGCTTTCCGGATATAGATTCACTCAATAAGTGCAAAATCGAGAGCTAGATAACTCAGATTCGGTTGATAGATTGTTATTATTGTTGTTACTAATGACACTTGCCATGGACAATGCATCAGCGGTTTTAAGCCGAAATAAGTGCCTCTTGTTTCAAATAGCGCCAAAAAGGGCCAATAGTACGACTTTAGCTACACACTCATCACATTTGCTTGCACAGCCCCTTTTTACAAAGAGGCAAATTTACGCACCTTACAGATTGAACACAGAACAGCAATCCCCAATCTGCGACTTCCAGAATAAGCACTGAAGATAATGTAAAAATATAGCATGGAAGATATTATAAAATAAAGCATTGGGGATAATACAAAACATAGCATTAATCAAGATTTAAGTAATTTATATTAATCCTATAAAAGAATTCTAATCATTATGATCATTAAAGTGTTGTTGTTGTTACTTATGGCACTAGCCATGGACAAGCCTCGCTGATACGTCAGCAGGTTTTAAGCAGAAAGTAGGCGTCTCTTGTTTCAAGTTGCGCCAACTAGGGTCAGGAGTATGACTTCAGCTACACACTCATCACATTCATTTGCACAGCCCCTTTTTACAGGGGGCACCTTCACACATCTCACAGATAGAACACAGAACAACCATGTCCGAACCGGGACTTCCAGAACACGAGGAACTGGCTACTTCTGTGTCTGAAATCCGGCAATCATTAAAGTACATATCAATTGTACAAATGTTTAAATAATGCTCTATTCAAATGTTTATTAATTTAATATATAAAAATATCTCATTTTCAGAGCAGCATAACATTAATAACAACTATTGTAAAACCGAATTAAAATAATATATACTAAATATAAAATAATACTGAAAAGCAATTAAAATGAAGTATTAATCGAGAACCAATTAATGCATATTAAATTTTAAATAGAACATTGGTTATAACAATTATTATAGTATATGCCGAGCAAACACTATTCAAAGAATATTTCAATTGGAGATTTAATATATAATAAAAACATATTATGTTAATGGCACCATAATATAAATAGAAAATTTCATGCAATGGGATCTATAAAATAATTCCAAATAATGTATTTTAACTATAATTTCAGCTTATTAGTTTTATGCTAATTCAAAATTTAATAATATTTGTACTTAAAAAGAAGAAAATTATTATCAGATTATTTTTGGAAATTTATCATTAAAAATTAAATGAATGAAAAATGAATATTCATTTGTATAAGTAATAATAATATTCATATTTTAAAGATAAGAACATTATAATTATTTATGAATCTCATGTTCTAAATATTGAAAAAAAAAACAGCCGTGTAGATGCATGCACATTCCTTAATATTCTCTTATATAAACGCAAAGATAAGTTATTAAAATTCAGCTCAAGAATATCATCTTCGAAAATAATTATTCAAAATTCTTTGAAGACTTCTTGCGTTTTTTGGATATTTCTAAATTCTACGTCCCGACCGTAATGAGAAGCAAATGTGAAATATGACCAAGAATGAAAACCACTCATTAAAATTCTACTCCCGAGTCTAAATATGAATGAACTCTTAAACAATGCTTTAAAGTTCTTTTAAATATCCCCTAGCGGAACGTTTTTTCAAGCATTAATTTATTCTTTATTCTAGCATCGCAAAAATGAGTAAATTATCGCTATTAAAAATGGCTTTATTTCAAAGATAAATGTCTTCTTTTACCACAGGCTTTGCTCTCAGTACACAGCATCAAAAACCAAATTTAGTACTTCTATTTGTGCTGAAAAATTTCTTGTAGTTCTAATATCTTTTTAAAGATTTAAATAAATGACGTCATTATCACTGGAATTTAAAATGTCTATTTCTCATTTAATATAAATTGACAAGCGTTCTGGACAGATGTAATTGTATATACACATATATAATCGGGAATTTGACTTTCTTTGGCATCAGTAAATTTTCATTGGCTTTTTGAAAAGAATACGTAATAATATTACGTAAGACTAAGTAATTGTATTAAAAAGTTACACTTTAGATTTTATCTCTCACGTCATTTTTATCATTCAAAAAAATGGTAGTGTTTTAGTTTGTGGATTTTGAAGACTGAAAATGCATCGGCAACAAATTGGCAATTTATCGCTTTTAAGCCATCGATTTTTCACTTTTAGGGTTATTAAAAACTGATACAGAAAGCTGTAACATTTGGCAATTTATCACCAAAACACGTTTAAAAACAGAAATTGAATTTGTAATTCGGAAGTTTAAGTCAATAGCAGCTTTGTTACATTCTTTTTTGTTGCTAAAATGTTTTTATCATGTGAGAACATGATGCAGTATTGGTTTGAGGTTTTTGAAGCCATAAAATGAATGAACAGATAATTAGAAATTAATCCCTTTGCTAATTATCTGCCACAACAATAGTACCACTTTTAGGGTTTTTAAAAAATGGTTAAGATGGATATCAACTCGTTGCTAATTACTTAAGCCGGCGTCTTGACATAGGGGTAGCGGATCACCCCCATGACATGAGTGTCCATAATTCGAGTTCTGGATCAGATATAGTTGATTTTTCTATGTTCTGTCTGTGAAATATGAGAATAAGGCTCCCCCCCCCCACATTGTAAAAAGGGTTGTTCAAGCCCCATTGTAAAAAGGGTTGTTCAAGTTCAATTCACACATGAAGTAGCTAAGTCGTATCCTTTTCTCTAGTTTGTGCTACTTAAAAATCAAGAGACGCTCATTCAGTTTAAATAGCTGACAGATCTATCAGTGGGTTTGCAAAATGCCCCAAGTAACAAAAATAATCATCTCTTGTTTATCAAGATTAAAACTGCCGTAACTGATTAAACAAGTATATAAGAGTAATATTTATTGAATGAATTTATATTTTGTAAGTACATCGTAAAATTAATTTTATAATAAACAAATTAATTTAATTTTAAAAATGACCAACAATTTAAATATTATTGTTGCATATAAATAGTCTAAAAAGAGATTTAAACTTTTTTACTAAATACAAAATATACATCTGAAATATAACAGAATATTCTCATTTATCTGTAGCAAGATAAATAAGTAAAATTTTTGTCAAAATATTTCACACATTCAATTTTTATCAACATCTTCGACAACAAAACATCTTCGACATAGAATATAATTCTTATCAAATACTAGTGGCTTAAATTCTCGTTAATGACTTAGTAATCAAAGTCGGAATTCAATCAAATTAAATAAAACCTGATCAGGAAAGTGATTTATTAAATACAAAAACATTATTGCAGCTAAAAATAGCAACAATAAGAATTAAGAATGATACTAATGCATTTGTAATAAAACTTTTATTAAATGTTTATAAAAACAGAACAATTATTTTTCTAAAGCAAAAAAAAAGCTCTATAAACACTTAAAAGCCGAAATGTTTCAGGGGTAGCTTGTCTTCCCCGTAATCTGTGCGTCTGAGTTCGTGTTCCTGTTCGGGTATTGATGCTCTTTATCTATTCTATCTATGAGATGCTTTAATGTACCCCCCCCCTGTAAAAAAGGGCTGTGCAAGCAATGTGAGGCTTGAGTAACTGTTATTTGTGTGATGTCTTTATGCGATGTGTTGTTTACTTATATAAGCCCGTGTGATACTTAGTGTTGCACGGGGATTTCTAAATGTTCAATAAAAAAACCCTTAAAAGAAGTTTATTTTAATAAGATTCGTCTTCAAACCAACCATAACTTTAAACTCTAGTTATTAGAATTTATTGTTAATTGAAAAATAAATATTACTCTTATTTATCCATTTAAAATGCTTTTTAATGATGATACAACAATATAGTGAGCGATAAGTAGTATCTGAACAATATAAATGTATGCCATGATATTTTAAAATCTTAATTTCAATTGTAATTATTTTAATATATTTCTAAAGTTTTGTCTTAATTTAGTTCGTATCAACTTCATTCTAAAATGTTCTATTATTTCCTTATCCATTCCAATGTTCTTATTTAATAAATCAAATGTAGGATTACAAAGATACTGCGTCATTGATGACTCCATCAAGTGCCTAATGTATGGATAATAAATCTATGTTGTGGATACTCTTTTGAGGCATGTCTGTATTTCTCTTGTCAAGGTCAAATGTATAAGAATTTATGCCAGAAATCTACTCGTGTGTAGTTTATGAGAATATCATGCGTGTGAGTGTGATTAATGGCACTTGCCGTGGACAAGCCCCCGCTGATACGATCAGCAGATTTCAGGCCTAAGAAGTCCATCTCTTTGTTTTACAAGTAGCGCTTTCTAAGGTCAAGAGTACGACTTAGCTGTACACATGTCACAACCCTTTTCAGGGGGAGGACTTCATTCATGCATATTCCTTCATAGAACTCAGATTGTAATTTAGAGCTGGAACAGAGAACGATCACCTCTGACCCAGTGGTATTACTCTCGACATGGAGGACTTTGCGACCACGACATATTTTACGAGCGCCAGCCGCCGCACACTCGGGGAATCTTTAGGCCGGTGAGTTTCGAACTCGTCACCAAAGTAGTACGAGTACAATGCTCTCTTGTTTCAGCCCATCCCGACTGAGAATATCACAATACATAAAATCAGAGAGATACATGCTTCGTCCTTTTTTCACAATTTTTATCCTCTTTTTATTCTTCTTATGCTTATTGTGCTGCGCTGCTGAAATAAAACGAAATTTGAAAATTCAACATGTGTTTTCTCCATGATTTCGGCTACGATTCTACAAATTGTTTTCAATTCAAAATTAATAACGAATTCATTACATGTATATATGAAAGACCCTATAATAATTTAATAATGAATATATGAAAGCCCTCTACTATTCTTTAATCCATCAGTATTAAGATAAGGTCTTAGCTCAATCTGCAGATTCAATTCGAAGGACTTTTCTGCAAATTATGAGCTCTTCCATGGATATGCAGGTTGAATTGAAAGCAGTTATTTTTAAAGTATTTCAGATTTCCAATTAAATGCAAAGTCTTCATTAGTCTGAAGAGCTTAAAAGAAATATTTCAGGACTTTAGAAAGCATCTTACGGAAACAAACCTTTGCACTTTCGATGGTAGAATCTAAAAGCAGTTTGTTTCAATATCCTTTTTTCGAAACTACGGAAAAACTAGATATTCCTTCTAGAATTCAGCAATTATTTTACCTCACTCTGTTATGCCTTTTTATTTCAATACTAATGAGATGAGAGTACAAATTCAAATATCCTTGTATTTCATTCCAGGAAAAAAATGAGTAGGGAGTTACTTATTTATATTTAGGAATTCACGCGATTTTCTACCTTTAAGCCAGATTGAGGGTAAACTTTTTTTATACATTTTTGAAGAAAAAATAGTTATTTTATGCTTAATTAAAAAACGCTTATTTAATAAATATAAGCTTTTTTTAATGAAGGGGAATAAAAAGGTGCCTTTAAAATGTTATATCTTTGGATGGTTCGATTTTATTTCTCTGTTATGTTTCTTTTTGAATTTTCTTTCTTTTGGCTCCATATAATTTCTTTTGTATTATTAGGATTATTGGACGTTTAATAGATAATATTGTTATTCCTTACAGCATTTTTAGGAGTATAATTTTTCATAATTTTTTAATGAGAAATGAGGAATTATTTGGGTGCTAAATATGTAACCTGGGTGCATTTTTTTGTAATTTTGAAAAAAAAAATAGAGGAAAATGAAATTTGCTATTCATATTTCAATCTATCATGTCAGAACATCATTTTTTAAACGGCCAAGCACCACGTGCACTTGGAATTTAAATTTTATTTTAATTTATTTTAATTGTTTCATTGAATGAGACACTTTAGTATTGCAGACGATCCAAAAAACTTTGACTCGCGCTTATTGTTTAAAAAAACCTCTCATTTCCTATTTATTTCATTTCATGTAATCACGTGCTCAAAATGAAATTTTTCTAGACCTTATTTTCTGTAGTCATTAACTTATTTTTAATTAGGGTTTTTGTAAATGCGACGGCAAAGCTGACTTTTTGAGATCATCATGCAGATAATATAATTTTTATTTTTTCCTATGGATTTTTGTTAAAGCCAAAAACCTCATTCCAAAAACAACATCATGTTCTGACATGATAAAAAACATTTTATTACCTAGCTTTTTTATATTACATTTTAGTTCTATTTCAGGGTGAAGAGTTCTGATTAATTGAATTTAATAACAATATATATATGTTTATGCATGAAGTAAATCTTTAGCTGGATTGAAGAATTCTTTATATTAACTTTTAAAAATCTCATTTTATTGATGAATAACAATGGTAAGTATGGAATGTGTGTTAATTACTTTTTCGAGTAGCAAATTTGTACGGTTGTTATTTAATGGTAGTATCAAAAGTAATTTAAAATATTGTATTCCGCTAAACCTATTTCAATAAAATTTATTTCACATGAAACCTTATGATCCCTAAATATATAAAATTAACTAAATTGGTATATTATCTTTTTTTAAATGATTATGTCAGACAAATTCTGATTAGATCTTCTTCCCCCTTCCAGAAAAGAAAAATCTTGAAATAGCTATCGAAAATTGATGGTGTTTAGAGATATCATTGATTGAATATAAAATTCAATTTACCGTCTATTGACCATTAATAGTATTAATTTTAGTTAAAATAAAAACTTAAGAAATTGGTAAAAGATAGTATCGATGCATTTAATATTTGAGATATACTCTTCATAAGAGAATAACTCATTGATAACGTCAGCTAGCTTATAATAAGTTTATATATTCTAATCAATTAAGACTTTTTAAAAAAATTAAAACTATGTTACCCAAATCAACAGGCATATGAATTTATTGGCTGTAAGATCACAATTTATTTTGAAGCATTCAATGCTATTTATTACAGTTCGTCTTGAACAAGTTTTCCTTGATTCCATGTAACCATATATTTATAACGAATAATAATACTAATGATACTCCAGGCATTGAGGAATTTGATATTTGAGATAAATTATTGATAAGAGAATAGCTGGTCACTGAAGTCATCTGGCATAAAATAAGTTATAAATTCTTATCAATAAAGACTTATTTACTCAAGTTTTTTAAAAAAATGTTACTCAAATCAATAGGCGTATGAATTAATTGGCTGTAAGATCATCATTTATTTTGAAATATTCAATATTTATTATCAACTTTTTATTATAGTCCGTCTTGAACAAGTTTTCTTTGATTCTATGTAACCATATATTTATAACGAATAATAATAGCAATTGATATGCCGTGACTCCAGGCATTGAGGAATTTGATATTTGAGATAAATTCTTGATAAGAGAATAGCTGGTCACTGAAGTCATCTGGCATAAAATAAGTTATAAATTCTTATCAATAAAGATTTATTTACTCAAATTTTTTTAAAAAAATGTTACTCAAATCAATAGGCGTATGAATTAATTGGCTGTAAGATCACCATTTATTTTGAAATATTCAATATTTATTATCAACTTTTTATTATAGTCCGTCTTGAACAAGTTTTCTTTGATTCTATGTACCCATATATTTATAATGAATAATAATAGCAATTGATATGCCAAGACTCCAGGAAATAAAATAGACAGATATGTGGGACACAGCGCTTGAGTTATGTTTTGTATGCTTGGAAAATCCTCTTGTGTATTCCCAAGGAATAAGTATCTTAAATGATCACGTGTGAAGTGGAAGAACCTACTCTGCCGGGATTCTTTCCCAATTCATGATTCAGCCTCACCGGGCATTCCTAGGGGAGAAAAGGGGAACGAACCCATAGATTTCTGAACCAGTCTATTTGAATGGCGCAAAAATAATTGAATGTCGCTCTTAATGAATCTACTATGTCCCGAATTAACAGTGACTCACTTAGAGATGTTTTTTTGTGTGTGTATTGGTCCTCGAAGTATAAACTCCTTGTGTGCCAACAAGTATACCATAAGGCTTACAGATATAAGTCATCTCCCAATTAGCAGTAGAATAAATTGGAAATAATAAGACATTAGCATAAATGCAAAGAAAAATGATTGGTAAAGTAAATACACAAAAATGCTCACATGTTAACTGAAATACACAGTAGATGATAAAATACAGTTGAAGAGGCATTATAAAATGGAAATAAACTATTCAAAATGCAAATAAAAAAGAAAATATGCTAATATATGTAGGCAAACAAACTGAAATAAAGTTTAAATAATAAGGAGGTAAATACTATTAATAAATGTACAAAAGGAAATTAAAAATAATTTATTCTGCACAAATGCAAATGAATGAGGAGGCCAAACTATTTCTTTAGAAGACAGTTCCTGAGTTTACATCTTTCGTGAATAAATTTAGTGCACTCGAATATCAAGTGCTTGGCATCCTGGACTGCACCACTGTAGCACGAATATAGAGATGTGTTTACTAAGTCACTTGACCAAAATCATTATTTGGGTAAATGCTCTAAAGATGGAATTTTTTTTAAAAAAAATTGAATGTGATAAAGTGTATGGTCTAGTTACTGTTTTCATAAAAAGTAAACAATCATTCTCTCTCCGTGGAAATGCATTTGAATATTTATGGATTTCATTTTATTAATATGAAATTAAAAATTCCAGAAACATAAGTAGCCTTTTCTCTTAAATATAGAACACAGGTCAACGCATTATGGAATAAAAACTTTTTATGTGGATGATATTTAATATTTATTTATTTATTTTTCATCCTTAACAACCAAATATCCATCGATCCATGATTTCTGTTTATGAGTGATTTAAAAATATATATGAGCGATTTACAAATATATTTAAATGTATATACCCATTAAATTTAAATGTAAACATGAAGTTTAACAAATTAAAATATATTTCCTTAAATACAGCCTTTTACTTATTAATAAAATCTAAAAAACTGGGAGAACGGGCCGGGATAGTCTGGTTGGTAGAGCTTTGGATTTGCATCCTTTGGGCTGCCATCAGCCGTAGACTCTCTGTGTATGTGGTAACTGGAGCAAGTCAAATCAATCATGGTTACAAAATCCTTCATGTCGAGAGTAATACCCCTGGGGTATTGGGTCAGAGGTCACCGTTCTTTGTTCCAGACCTTAATTACGATATGTGGGTGAAGGAATAAAATGAGTGAATTAAGTTCGCCTTGTACAAAGGGTTTGTGACGTCTGTAAGCTACAAGTCAAATTTCTTCACTCAGATACTCAGAGATTCATACTCTTGGAAGCTTCCCCCGGAGAACACCTTGTAATTGGGGATAAGATGCTACCGGATGGTGGATGGATCTCGTCAACCCTTGTAAGATACTACCGGATAAGATGCTACCGAATGGTGGATGGATCTCGCCAACCCTTGTAAGATGCTACCGGATGGTGGATGGATCTCGCCAACCCTTGTAAGATGCTTCTGGATGGTGGATGGATCTCGCCAACCCTTGTGGGTACATTAATAGGTGGGAGTTAGGCTTCTTCTATTAATGACTACCTTCGGGAAGGGTTGTAACGTGACCGGTGACAGCCATTAGGACTCAACCAGTATTCCCGCTAATTGCTGTTGCACCGGTCCGGTTATTCAGTTTCTAGGTTTAATCCGTGTTCCTTCGTGGCGGGTCGGAGAGTCTATCTATGACTACCTTCAGAAACTACTGCTTCCCTCCTTCTTTTGTTTAGTAGAACACTAGAACATCAACAGCTGGAAGGAATTCAAAAGAGAAATAAATGGTCCATGAAAGGGTTAAGCTACATTCAACTTCTCCAAATATTTTTCCTTCTTTAAGATTGGATTAGTTCCGTTTTATTAGATCGTTGACAATTTCTAGCGTTAAAGGCAGACATTATGCGATTTATCAAGAAAATATTGAAACTTCATATGAAAAGATTCCATACAATAAAGATGGCTCTTCACGTAGGAGCGATTAGATCAAGTGTAAATCCTAATTTTAGCGATGCATTTATATGGGATAGAAAATTATGAATGACTCAAATAATAATTACTTTCTCATGAATAGTTTTGATGAAATTGTATCCATTCTCGTATTGAGCATTATCATTTTTACATACAATATCAAGTTTGAGAAAATAATAAAACCATACAGCCTTCGGTACATTTGATTCAATTATAGTATTCCCTGAAATCGCCAGTAATCCTTTGTATTGGAGACAGAAATCCCAAAATGGATAAAAATGACAATAAGGATCTAGAAACAACTGGAAAATTCCGTACATTTCCAATATGGTTGAGATGATAAAATACGAGTTCGAAAATATTTTTTTATTGATACTTTCCAGTTATTTCGATGAATTTCGTTTTTTCATTCTTTACATCTAATGTTTCCATTATTTATGAGGCATTTTCTATACTGAAATTCATGACGGTATCTTTGGGATCATACCGACGATGTTTGAAAATAATAATTATTTGAATTTTTTGATATCCTATACAAGAATTGGTTGAAAAAGCTTATCGATGTGTTTTGTTTGTATAATGTCAAATGCCTTTTCTTTTTATGTAATGTTAAGGAATTATTATTGCTTTAAGAAAGCCCTACAATAAAATATTTAAAAAAAGTCCATACATTATTTTAACCCGTTCACTACTGACCCAGCCCAAACGAAAGAACTCATTTTATCCTGGATTGCCACTTTTTGTTTTTAAAATAAAAGGTGTAAAGCGAGAATGTCCCAGTTGATAAGTCATTTTAAATCCAGCAATCGTCATTTGAAACAGAAACTGGCCTGACAGGATAGAATTTATACGGCCGATTGGGCCGGATCAGTAGTCAAAAGGATAGTGAAATTTTTCATAAACGCATTATTCCAAATATTAATTATAAACGAATCCGAAAGGTTTTTAATTTCCATCATTAAAAAATTGTATAGATAAGACTTTTTTAACTTAAAAAAAGAAAGAGACATAAAATTTGAAAGAAAAAAAATATCCAGTTCTTTCCGAATCTAAAAAAAACTAGACCAACATGATAAAACTAAATTTAATTATTAATATTGTAAATATCTCATAGAAATTGAAATAAATGGTGTTATTTAATCTTAACATGTTCAAAGATATTTTAATAATAAAAATTACTAAACATATTTAGCCAAAATGGAATTAGAAGCACAAAATATTTCTTAGAATTTCACTTCAGTCGAATCGCATTATCGAATCATCTATCGAATATTTAATATAAAACAACGGAAATGAATTCAAATTAAAAGTTTTAGTTTAGCATTATACTTATTGAAAATTTTTAAGATAAAAATTATAAAGATAGAATTAAAATAATTAGAACATATTGAATTATACATTATTAACAATAAGGAAATGTTTTCAATAACTTCGTAAAACCAGTCAGATTGCACTTACATTTTAAAGAAAG
>JAOUZG010031145.1:0-15511 GCA_026289955.1 Argiope argentata
AAAGAGATATCTTTTTTCTTCTATGCATGCATATTATTACTATCACGGGATAAACTTCTTTCAACCTTGAGACTCATTAATGCAAATGAATCATCAACCAGCATCACTTCCTTTGCGATCAGCACTTTTTACTGAAGGATGAGACAAAACAAAGAAAATTTACTCCTATGTTAGGACAAACCTCCCTTCCTGAAAATTTTATTTTATCTTTAGAAAGAAAAATAAGCACCTATGTTGAAAGTAAGCACTTTCAAGTTCATTATATAAGGATCTTAAAAAAATAAGCAGTTTTTAATGTTACTATGTACCCTGGTAGAGTGCTAATTTGTATATATGCCTTCATCTTTATTAGTAGTAAAGAAGATATAATTATCCAAAGTTATGATTACAGACATAATTAAATTTATTTTATATTTTAATCTCAACTTATTAATTCTTTTACATACGTATTTTCGGCATTAGTACTGTCAATGAATTTTAATAAGATATATTTTATCAAAACGAAAGAAATAACTATTTTAAATTATGATTGCATAATAATGACAGAGCATTCTGAGTTGTTAAATAGTTTGTAAAATGGTAAAATTAATTGGGCTGCAAATAACAAAATCGGTATAGTTGTTGATGCTGGGAGCCCAAATTAAAATTTATTTTCCAATGCCTTGGAAATTGAGACAGAGGAAGCAGGCAACTCTTTGCGATGTATGTAAAGATTGTGTGCTTCTATACAAAATAAAAATTGGTAAAATCAATGCCTCGGATAATGATTATGACCAGTGAACTTTGTTAAGAATTTGAGCCAGAATGTATAATGTAGTAATGCTTTAGCAAATATCTCGTAGAAATGAAGGTTAATAGAAACACACCACAGAATGGAAACAAATTTAAATGACCATTTGGCCAATTTAATTTAGTAAAAAATAAAAATAGGTACAATTGGAACTCTATTTGTTTCTGTTAGAATAATTCTTAGGTTTAGCTAATTTTTTAAAAAAATCTCTGAGAGGCATTATATTAAAAAACATTGCCCTAAAAAATTTCATAGGCAAAAAAATACGCAATAAAATATCAGTACTGTTACAAGCGGGCGAGCGGCACGAAAATTCACCAAAGATGGCGACGTTGGCGAGGAGCCTCGCGCCAGCTTGATTGGTTTGGCGAAAGGAATAGTCTAGTAGCCGCTAGATTGTGCGCGATGTTTTGAGAATTTTCTCGAGATTCAGGTGCACGCGCTTTTCGGCTATATAAGGACGAATAGCCGGAGCGAGTTAGTTAGTTGAGAGTTTGCTCTGAAATAAAAAGCGTCTCGCTGGACTAAAGGATTTGTGAGCTGCGTTTGCGTTTGCTGTTAACGCTGTGTTATTGAGCTCGCTGTGATTTACTGTTGCTGTGCTATACTATAGCTGTTTTGCAAACGGTGTTTATTGTGCGTAAGACTTGCATTTACGCTATAAGTGACTGTTGACTGCTGGATTGTATTTATCTGAAATTTTTACTTTATCAATTATCCTGTAAATAACTGTAAATAGCTGTAAATAAATTTGTTTGTGCTGTCCTCAACTAAAGTCCATTCAATCCGAACCCGCTACGCTAAAATCGTAACAGTACTTACGTATTAGACCGTCCATATTAATCTCCAAATTTGAAGTCGTCGCCAATGAGTTGCTAAACCGCCAATTATGGCAAAAAACTGCCATTATTTTAAAAATTGTTCAAACCTTAACTGTCATCTGCCATTTTGCCGCCGTCGATCTTTAACGCCAAATTTAAATCCGTCGCCAATGAGTAACTAAACCGTTGGCGAAGACGGTCTAATACATAAATATCAAAACATCTTATGTCTGAAAATGTTTTCATGCCTTTAGTTTTCTCACAAGAGGTGGAACAAATATATCCTACTACATCTCAAGGAATTCTAATATTCCTTGAAATCTGCTTGCAATTTGAGATGTCATTTGTTACTTCTTATTTACATTAGGAGCACAAATTATTTCCTGCCCTATTTTCTTCAAATACTTGAAATGTAATTGCAACAGTAAAATATTTTCCACAATCAACTTTCAAATCTGGCACCTTGTTGTATAATATCTAGATGGAAGTCACTTTCTTAGTAACTTCAAAAAAAATTTCACCTCAATTCTCAACAAAGTATTGTCCTTCAGGGATTTTCCATAGTCAATATATTTGTAATTACTGCATCCTGACAAAGAAATCAAATTTAAAAGCTGATTAGCCAATACTTATTTCAGCAGAAAATACTATTTGAAATTTCACTGCTCACACCATTACAATTTATCTACTAAAGAAAGCAATATGGATTTTCCTTTAAATGCATTTGGTAACTCACATATTCTGTATACAATAATAAGTTTTCAAATGCAGTGGTAAATGGCAAACTGAAAGAGGCATTCAGACACTTTTAACATATGAAGCAAATTTTGTTCAAAAAGAAAAGAATGAAAAATTAACAATAAAAGATCTGACAAAACTACCAGCACTCAAATTTGTGTTACTAAACATCCCCAAATAATTCTAGAATCGCTGAAAATCCATATCCTGTTTTTCAAAACATTGTTGATGTTAAAGACATTCTGTATACCACTTTAGAAATTAACAGACTAATTTGTTATCAAAACTTTTAACACATTAGTTAAAAATCTTAAAAGCAAAGCACTGAAAATGATACACAGCATATGCTTATTCTCATTGCTTCCCCTAACAAATACAACTAGTTTCCCCTTTCTCTCCTGAGTTCATAAGGCTTAGTCAAATTAGAGCTCTGCTCATCATACAATAAGGCAGAGGTTCAATCGATGGATCTACTTTTGCTCACTCAGATTCTCCCCCCCCCCCCCCGATATAGCTCTCTACATTTTTCTGAAAGTAAAATTTTCTCTTACTTCACAATTTCATGATCATCACAAGCATTAACTTTTTCTTGAATGTAACCAGTGGCCAATATATTGAAACAAACATATAGTAAAATAGATGGGGGGAATAATTGTGCTTTGCATTTAAATAACACAATTTCATTGCATAGCATTTGAGAAGAAATCCTGCAATTTGGTAGCTAAAAATACTGAATCAATTTCAATAATTTTCAATTCATATAAAAGCTATCACTTCTAAACATATCAATGAATCAATTGTTTGAAACACACACAAAGGGGAGGATAAAAATTAATTGGTTTGATATATTTTCCTAAATGATACTTGGCTATAAAAATGGAATTGGAAAAAATCATTACTATTTCTTGATTTACATTAATCAGAATTTAGATAACTAAATATGAGATTTTTAGTTCCATACCTAGATACTTAAAATTATTTTGATATTATGAGTATACAATAATTTCATTTTGAATATAAAATAAAAGGCAAATTTAAATATTTTGCCTGAAAACTATTTTTTTAAACAATTTATTTATAACTTTAAATAACATTTTACCAATTATGGCAGTATTATAATTCTTCTTTTTCAGAGCTTTCGCAATAGTAATTTCTCTCTCGGGTAAACCTCCACTGGCAGCAACAAAAAAGAATACCTTATTTCGATTAGAACTTTCCATTCCTGAAATGAAATTAATATATTTAACAATATATCAGCAAACAAATTAAATATCAAATTTATTTTATAAAATAAAATATATAGAAATAATTGAGTAATATGGATTTATTTTGATGTTATTTGTATATTAAACAAGCATTTGTTGAACATGGGTTTCATAAGAACATGTCAGCATGCAATTCTTGGCAATTAATTGCTAACATGCAACAAGTATCAATTATTGATTCCTTGTGTACATTTATTTTAGAGAATATTTTCATAATAATTTGAAAGTGACATAATAAAATAGCCGTCAAATACTTCTAAGAACTATAAAAATATAGATTTAGTTTTGAAGTATATTGTAATTAAGTAACAAGTCATGAGATAAATTTGCAAAATAATTCATAATTTTTTACAGTTTGATTTACAATGAAAAAAAATGAATTATGGAGTAAAATCTCCTTTAACTATTGTACAGTGATAATGTTCAGATGATGATAATAATAATATATAAAAAAATTAATTAATCCAAAACATACCATATTTAATACGAGAATAAATTAACAAGACAGAATTCCTATCAGCATTTACATAAATTTCATTGAAAAGATTTTTTTTTCTGAACTAAACACTAAGCTTTATATTAGAGATTTTAAAAAAAGCAAATGTAAGCCAAATTCAGAACAATTGTTCCCTTTCTAACATTTCTTCCCCATTTTAGCTATTTCATTAATTAAAAATAAAAAAATTAAGTCTCATTTCATCATTCTTCCAACAATATCAGAAAAAGAAAAAATTTCAGAAACTATAGTTTATTTGATGGTATGAGTGAGTGAGAAATTTCAATTTTTAAAATGTAAATATATTTTTAAAAGATTTGCAGCCATTATTCTACTATAGAAATGAGTTATTTATGAATGAATCAGAGATAGGAATTCACATATTGTGTTTGCTTAAAATTCAATTTTTTCTTTTTGCTTTCTACAAATAGGTATTTTGCTTAATAAGTAGACAAACCCAGGATTCAAATTATAACAAGGTTTAATGCTTACTTTTTAAAAAACCATCTAACTAAAAGTGATTAATATCATAAATATTATAAGTTTTTTTTTTTTAAAGAATTATGTCATATTATGAGATAAACCATGATAAAATTACATTTTATTATAAAAGAGTTCAACTTCAAAAAGCAGAATTTCAAATAAAATCTACCCTTTCACACTTTAGTAAAAAATATATATTATTGTTGAATATTATATTTAATATTAAAAAATATTTTAAGCTGACTAAATATCATTAGAAAATTTTAATCAGAATATTTAAGTAACCAGATAAAATTATAAAGTTGTGTTACAAGCTTGTTAAAGAATATGCATATGGTATGTAGCGAGATTTAAACCCTTAATTTAAAACCTAAGGCTTTATTAAGGCAAGACAGCTTTTAATAAAGTTGAACAAATAAAGCTTTGTTGACACTCACCTGATCTAACTGGATAACGACCAGTTAAAAGTGCTGCTCTACTAGGTGTACATACTGCAGCAGCAGTAAGGTGATGGGTAAGTTTCACACCATTATCAGCAAGATTGTCAATATTTGGAGTATTAATTGAATTATTACCGAAACATCCTAAATCCCCGTAACCCAGATCATCGGCTAAGAATATGATAAAATTCGGTAAAGAATGAATAAATACTATCTGATAAAAAAAAAGGTTAATAAAGAAAATTAACCACATATTTTCAATACAATAAAATTACTGCTCATAAAAAAAGATACAAAGATTTTGTTTAAACAGCTATTTTAAAGTTTACACTTCCTTACATACTATGTTTTACAGACTTTGTTTTATATTCAAAGGAAATTAAGTGATAGTTTCCGATTTATGATATCCTTATGATTTTAAACGATAAAGAGAGTGAAATTCATTTTACAATCTTAGAAGATTTCTAAACCACACCTAGAAAACAATTATCTAACATTTCAATATGAAAAGTTTTCAAAGCTAACGCACGGTCGTCATTGGTTTTATCATCCTCTTCAGATAAAATCTGAAAAACAATAGACGCATCAAAGTTTCTGTCATACTGATTGCATTTAGCCGATGTTTAAAGGTATAAACCAATCAAAACTTTATGCTTTACGGATACAGTTAACTCAGAATCCAAACTCTATTTTTCAATATCTTGTATGCCATTCTAATAAGAAATTAAACTTCATCAATTGTACAGTGAATATTTATTTATATGAAGCATTTTAATTAATATAAGAAATTATTTCTTCAAGTGAACGAAAAAATTATTTAAAAAATATAAATACATTCCTATTGAGAGGAATGCGTATTTTTGTCCTAGGACTGAACTCGCAACGTTAGAGTTTGCAGACGAGTAACATATCCATTAGACAAACTTGACACTCGTGTCCGACTAATGTTATCTGACTTATGAAACTTTAAAAAATATAATAGATAGAAACTGTAAAAAAATATAATAGATAAAATATACTCCAATAACCAAGTTTCTCTTAATTGTATTGAATTAAAATGTAGATAAACAAAAGTTGTTTCTTGATTCCTTTTAAATTATAACATATTTTGAAGCCAATTAGGGTTATTGTAAATATGAATTAATTATCTCAGAAAATGAATTATTTATATAATTAACAAGTTGATGAGTAAACAATTTGTAACGAATCTCACCCTAAAAATTTATCGGATCTTAGAATAATCAGGAATAGCCGAAGCTAAAAAATTTATTTATTTAGTCTCTTGAAAAATAGCCAAGAAAAGCCTCTGTTAAAAAAATTATTAATAATTATTAATTAAAAATGTAAGTTTTATTAATAAAAAAACCCTTGCCCTCAAAAGGAAAAACTTTTCTTCCGCATCTAAATTAACTGAATAATTGAAAAGCAATCAAGTTTTAAAAAATCTGCTTCCACTCAGCAAACCCCCCGAAAAATGCAGAATAAGGTGGCGGATAGGATTAGTCATATGGTATATATTTATGCAACTATAGGCATGTTATTGAAATTGAAGCGTGTGAAATATCACACTCACATTTCATTCACAGACAACTTCCGAGAATGCAAGAAAAGAATGCACGCTAGCGTCTCGTCACATTTCTCTTACAATTATGGCTACCATCTACACTTAATAGAACCGGAAAATACCAGTTTGGTCTTGAATGTAGTAAGTTACACAAACAATGAAAAATAGAGCCAAATCATTCTGTTGTTCTCAAACGAAAGACGTAGGCTCTTTCGTTTACAAACGACGTTTGTTCGAACGATAGAAATGAGCTACCGGTACCCTTCTCGTTCACTCGTGAACAGCTTGAAGCGTACGAGACCAAATGGTGAACGGAAGACGTTGAATCGAACTTCACAACTGAACGAATATCCCCATCTATGCTATACTTCAACTTCGGTTTCTTATGGATGGTGAAACATTAACCAGAGAACGCTTAATCCGCTTGTAATCCAAAGGGCGGTAATCATTAAAAGTGAAAGAGGGGAAAGTAGCTCATACGAAGGACATGGTTTTTTTCCGATAGGGACGGAAACTGGAGAAGACACATTAGATTTAAACGTACAGAAAAGTTTTTTTTGCTAAAAGGTGAAAATTTATTTAAGACTGACGAGCATTTTTGTAATGTATGGGGTGAGCGAGTATTGCTTCCCAGCCCTAGAAGCATATAAATATTGCACAATATTGATCAATATTTGCAATATAGTTTAATATTGTTGAATATTGTTTAATATCATATAATATCGCACAATTTTATGCAGCAGGATGTGCTACCTGAGAGGTGTAACATTATCACAAAGGCAGACCGTATTTGTGCGCGTTCTTTCTTAATAAAAGGATAAGAACATTATATTATTTAATTGTAGTTATTCATAATTGCATTGTATAAATCTCATTTTTAACTAAAAATGATGCTATGAATGAGCTATTTCTGAGAACTTGAAAAGATAAAGTTTCCAAAAACACAATCTTTTTTTAGTTAATTAAATGGCAAGAAACGAATGTGTAATCTCAGAATTCAGTTTTATCTTCAATTGATTTGTTAAATGAAATTCCTTGATTTCACAGAGCGATACAATGATTTTGCTAGTTTTATTTAAATTCTTAATGGAAGCAAAAAATGGGGCTTCATTCGTCTTTGTTTTTGATAAAAAAAAAGGCTTAATCTCTGTTGAGAAAGCTTGATGTCTAAACATGTTTAAGGGAATCATCAAAATTCACAATGCTTTATTTTTAATAAAAACTAATTCTGTTTTTCTAAAACATAAGATTTAAATTGGATCAATAATCAATATATATATCAGCTGATTAATATTACAGGATTTTAAATAGAACATTTTAAAAAAATACCTATAGTTATAGTCTGTTTTTTTTATACAAATACTTAATAGATTTATTTATGCATACTCAAATTAAACTCCTCTATTGGTGTCCCAAATCAGAAGTCGATACAAAGTAGCCAAACTAAATCTAAAAAGATAATATCAATTCTTTAAGATTATAAGATTGATTTAATAACATTTTAAAAGAAAACTTGTTTTTAAAAAATCATATTTCTTAGATATTTTATCGGTTTTTCCTTATATGGTTATAAATTTGTTCAAAAGGCTGAAACTTTTACTTTTATAATAAAGCACAAAAGTAAAAAATTTTAAAAATAATCTGGAATGTAATTTTTAATTTGAAGAAAAGGAAACACTATTTTTGAATTTAATATAATAATCTTAGTTTAGTCTAATTAAAATTCTAATTAATAATGTAAAAACATCAATTGCTTATATTTGCCTAACATTTAAGTTATTTTGGCGATAGCGGATAGCGCTAGGCCCGAACTCCCAATTTTATAGTTAGTATCCGAGTAACATGCCAATCAAGCAAAAGGAACCCTTCAGTTCGAAGGATGTTTTCTGACTTATATAACTTTCACCACATACTCTCCCACCAGTGAGTCGGTGGATTGGACGAGCGATAAATGTGAGAGGTGTTGGTGGTGATGTTAACAACTGTCGTATTGAATGCGCGTCTATGCCTTTGAGTTGCCTATAGAGAGCGTCACGACAGTTGAACTAAGCTGCATGCGAAGGTTGATTTTATTCAAGGCCGGTCGCTGGGTTCATCACTGAGGCGATAGCGGATGGCGCTAGGCTGGAACTCCACATCTTATGGTTAGTACCCGAGTAACATGCCGATCGAGCAAAAGGGACCCTTCAGCTCAAGAAATTTTTCATTTGCTTTGTTTATGAAATTTTATTATCTTCTCATTTCGAATTTGCAATAATTATTTATGGCATAAAAGTGATTAGCTTCCAAAAGTACTCATCATTGTAATTTATTAATCTATATTATTTAATATATATCAATCCATTAACGAAATGAAAGACATTTGCTTTCAAAAAATGATGTGCTAGTTTAATTAAGTCAAATGATTAGTGGATATATATGAAGTTAGTTGGTGCATATTTTTGAGGTATTATGTAAAAAAAAATATGGAAGGTAATGACAATTCGTGGAACAATAAATTTTATACAGTTTATATATATACTTATATATTTAAAATTAAGGTTTTTACAAATTTAATTTTTTTAGAAAGACAATTATAATTAAGATAAAGAATGAAGTATCGTTAAAAAACGGAATGGAAGGATCTTTTCTGGGGGGAGGGAATTTATCATAATAGAATAATGAATTTCAACATTGTTTATGAGAAGATGAAAAATTATTTGCAATTTAAAATCAATAATAAAATTAATCATAATCCCCGAATCAAATTATTTGTAAATTCATTTTTTCAATAGGCAA
Organism: Argiope argentata; assembly: GCA_026289955.1. NCBI lineage: Eukaryota > Metazoa > Arthropoda > Arachnida > Araneae > Araneidae > Argiope > Argiope argentata. The sequence goes on from JAOUZG010031145.1 coordinate 9,376, forward strand.
TTTAATAACTTAGAGAATATTTTTTTTAAAAAAACCCAGCTACCATTGTCTTTGTCGTGTACTCGCCTATGAACGTGTACTCGCCTATGAACGTGTACTCGCCTATGTCGTGTACTGGCCTCGTGTTCTTTTACTGTGATTGAAAAAATACTACTCTCCTTGAAAACAAAAATAACATATATTTCTACTACGAGACAAGTTATTCTATTTACGAATTAATTGTAAGTGACTGCATTTACGATATGAGCCAGATCTGAATCATTTTAGCTGTAGTTTTTCAGCGCTTCTCACATTTCCGAAAAATTTTAATTCCAAAACCGAATTGAGCCGAATTCAAAGATCGCGGATTCACGTGACAGTCTTTATTACAAAAATGTGAAGAAAGGCTAATTCCTCAAAGATATTTGGTATTGATCCATTTCACTTTCAGTAAAGCTAAGGACTCAAGTAAATTGAAACTGTCTGAATGGTTTAGCTTACATTTATCAATTTTAGTCAATAAAAGAAAATATACGACAATCAATTGAAGACAGATTTTATCCATTATAGTAAAAAGAGTGGTGGGAAGAATGAAAAATATTTTGAGAAGGATTTGAAAATATGTTTAGTTCACGGTTTCGATGAAGGTGTTTGAAAGAAACCGGTATTATAAAATTCTAAACAGTTTTATACATTTTAAATGCAACTGGAAGAATTTCCTTTGTCTGAGTAATAAACTTTCATAAGTATCATATTATCAGAAACTTCTAAAGAGATAAAGAGAACTTGAAAGAAAAAAAAAACTTAAGGAACAACGAGAATCATTTGCAGCGATCGTTCTAATTCTCTAGGAGAGAGCGCGTCTAAGTGTGACATGTGCTTTCTTCATCTTCATTTATCATAAAATGACCTCGAGACTTAGCATGAGTCAGTATTTTTGCCTCTCAAAGAGCGCAGAGGAATACATGCAGTGAAGCTCCCACCGACGAGGGGTGCTATGTTAGTGTGGAATAAAAACATATTTTTTCATATAAAATAAAAAGTGATGGCTTCCAACCCTTACATGATGACAAATAATATAATGAATTAATTTATCCTCTTCACATTTATAAGTAGAATATATTATATAATCTATAATATATTCCCTCAGTTATTGTATAAAAGCAGATAATCTGTGCAACTTTTTTCAAAAATCATTTTTTACCTCTGAAGATTCATATTGTTTCTAGCGAGTAAGCGCCTCGAAAGCTACCCGAAAGAGAAGGCGTTGGCGACGGTTGACGAGGAGCTTCACACCAGTTGAGTTGATTTGGAGAGGGGAATATTCTGGTGGCCACAGGATCATTCATAGTGTTTTCGGAAACTCCGAGTGGTTCTGGGCGTTCGCTCGCTCGGCTATATAAGGGACGGGTTGCTGCAATTTGGAGTTTCTTTCGAAAGAGTAGCGATTCGTGTAAGAACTGATTACTTTTCTCACTTGTTATTAGTGAGTCGTGTTTACGTTTGCTGTTTACGTTGTATGATTGAGTTTGCTGGGATTTACTGCTTGCTGTGCTATACGATGTATGTTTTGCAATCTGTGTTTATTGCGCGTAAGACTTGCATTTGCGCTGTAAGTGACCGTTGACTGCTGGATTGTGTTTATCTGAAGTTTTACTTTATAAAGTCATCCTGTAATTAGCTATAAATAAATTTGTTTGTGCTGTCCTCAAGTAAAGTCTAGTCAATCAGATCCCGCTACGCTAAAAACACATCAATATTGTTACACACAGAAAATTTAATTCCGTTTAACTCCATAGACGGGGTTTCCTTAATATGGTATCACATAATTAATAGGCCTCAATAACAAATAGCGGCATTTATTATCACAAATACACAGACGGCAAAACACAGTCAAGACGTACACAAGCAACAGACAGTAATATGTAATAAACAGCAGCCATAGTACATAAAACGTACATACTGCGTAGCTATTCACTAATATCTGTCCAGACGCTTGCTATTCTCCATTGTCTCCTCACTTTATCTCTATCCAAAAGCCAACTAATTATAATATGAATGCTTACCTCACACACAACTCAATGCCAGGACGGCCTGGTTGGTAGAGCGTTGGACTCGTACGCCTTAGGTTACGGGTTCGAAGCTCACCGGCCAAAAGAATCCCCGAGTGTGTGGCGATTGGCGCTCGTTAAATCTGTTCGTGATCGCAAATTCCTCCATATCGAGAGTAATATCACTGGGGGTACTGGGTCAGAGGAGATCGTACCCTGATCCAGGCCTAAATTACGATCTGAGATGAATGAATGAATTTGCATGAATGCAGTCCTCCCCCTAAAAAGGGTTGTGACGTGTGAGTAGCTAAGACTTACACTTGGCCCTAGATGCCGCTACTTGTAAAACAAAGAGATGCATTCTTAGGCTTAAAATCTGCTGATGTATCTACGGGGCTTGACCATAGCAAGTGCTATAAGTAACAACAACAACTGAATGCTGCTTCAATACTTGTCTCCATAAGTCGGTGCCCTATAAAAATTCTCAATACACTAATTGCTGGAGATCCACTCAAGACTTGCGATTCGCTGGACTGATGAACTTAATTCGGCACTGATTCACTACACAACAGACTTCGGTTTGGACAACATCCCTCTTATAGCTTCCGGAGCAGGGCAGAGGAGGTCCTTGAATAATCGAGCATAACTTGGTACTTGCTGGAATTATCCTATTTTTTTAACGGCTTACAAAAAAAAGTTCAAAAAACGATTTTTGATTGTTTTTTATTTTATATTATTATTATGTTTATCATATTGGGCTCCCAATTTTTAATTCAGTCAATATGCATATTTTTTTTGAGAGAGCGAAAATTAGCATTATTATAAAAAATACTAAATTTTTACCATGATTAAACTTGTATATACTGGACGCTATCTCTTAATTAAGTTAGGAGACATGAAGGGCAGGACGCTAGACCTAAAAGTTGGTTTGTAATTTGAATAGCACATGTTCACTTATAGATATTTTTAAAAATTTAAACAGGTTTTTAATTTAAAAAAAATATTAACGTATGAACCATTTTTTTTTCTCAATAACTTCTGATCATTTGTTGCATTGAAGCCATTCTTACGCCACTTTAAAATTCAAGATATTCAGTGGTAATTTTATTTCCATGCAATTCTTTTCACGTTTTTATTAAATATTTTATAATATTGTTAAGACTATTTTATAACAATACTTTCCAGTGCCTTAGTTACAAGGTCGGCCTTAGGAAACGCGAAGCCCAATTTGAAACAATTTTCAATAATACTTAACTTCTAAGCATCCGTTACCAGGAATATAAAATAAAGTTAATTTTTTAAAAATCACTTTTTAAAAAAAATGTTAAATAGTGAAATAAAAATGGATTTAAAAAAAATTTAATTGATTTTTCCTTTTAAAAAAATATTAAGTACTATTATTTATCTTTGGAAAACAGTTGATTTGTCAGAATCAACATTCGTTAAAACTTTTCAATTAAATATTTAATGTATATTGGTCACCACAGAGAAAAATATCCAGAGGTCTCAGTTCGAAGTTTGGTAAACGATTGCAGCGCCACCGCAGTTGATACTTTTATACAGAATTAAACAAAAGCCGCGAATTTTCGAAACGAAACTGAAACTCGCCGCCATTTTAAGCATGTTTTGCTTGTTGGAACTGAAAGAGTGGATATTCTCTTTTGATTCCTTTTTATGCATTTGAAATTATTATTTTGCTTCGATTTATTCTTTGTGTGCATTTTCTCTTATTTATATATTTAGATTTTTCTTCATGGAGTATTCGTTTTGTATTTTTAGAATGGATACGAATGCCGGACCTTGTGTGACTTGGAATAAATCATTGAGATAACTCTCTGTGAGCAAATTTAGATCTCAGAGAAAAATATCCTTCTCTGTGATCTTGGCCTTTTAGTACATTCACCAGCAAAATACTTTTATCATGTCAGAACATGTTGTTTTGGGGATGAGGTTTTTGGCGTCAACAAAAATCCATAGGCGAAAAATAAAAATTTTATTATCTTCATGAGCATCTTGTTGGATGATTAGTGGATAGCGCTAGGCCCGAACTCCCAATCTTATGGTTAGTAGCCGAGTATCATAGCGATCAAGCAAAAGGGACCCTTCAGCTTGAAGGATATTATTTGGCTTATATAGCAATCACCACAGAGTATCCCCCAGTGAGTTTGGCGAACGATACTTATTTGAAGTGGTGGTGAAGTTAACAACTGTTGTATTTAATGCGCGTCTAGAACTTTGAGATGCCGATAGAGGGCGCCACGACAGTTGAATAATATGTTGCCATTGCATTTACAAAAGATCTGATTAAAAAAATAAGTTAATATCTGAGATGGTATAACAGATATATACTGAAACCAGTACATCTCCAAGTACAGGGCTTTATAAAAATTAGGAGAAATTCTGAAAACTGATAATTAGCTAGCGAATTAAAATAGAAAGAAATATTAAAAGGAAATCTGCTCTGCATATTTCAATGTATCATGTGAGAACATAATTTCTTGAACGGCCAAGCACCAAGTGCTTGAGCGAGTTAAATTACATTTTTATTCATTTTTATTATTTCATTGAAGTAGTTACATTAGTACTGCAAAAGGTCAAAACAATTTGTTTCGCATTGATAGTTTAAAAATATATCACATTTCCTTTTTATTTCTTTTTATATAATCACGTGCTCAACATTACATTTTTCTGCATTTTATTTGCTGTAGTAATTATCTTTTTTTAAAATCAGAGCTTTTGTAAATGCAATGGCAACATGTTGTTAAAAGCTTTTTTTTTTTGAGATTCTCATGCAGATAATAAAATTTTTATTCTTCGCCAACGGAATTTTGTTGACGCCAAAAACCTCATCCCCTAAACAACATCCTGTTCTGACATAATAATAAATCGAGCGCCACATGATTTAGATAGAGTAAAAATACCTTTTTTGGAGATATATACCAAATCTTGGTAAATTCAAAATCTGTCGTGGAATCTTTTGTTTCTTGGCAGCATATTCCCAAACCCTTCCCAATTTCGTGTACGGAAGAAAATCAAGCAATATCATTGGTTCGCATCACCGTGCATTCTATGACGGGAGTATGACGTCATTATAACGGAGCTTCAAAATAGTTTCAGTTCGTATTTCTAGTATTGATTATACATCGTAATTTCTGAAGTACAAATTTTTCATTGTCCTTTGTAGTGTGATTTCTATCTATATATGTATATAATCTTTTTACATGTTATTTTTCCATTAAACGGTTTTGTCTGAACAAAATCGTATGGATATAACAGCCGAGAATTTGCCTTCAAATTTTATAAACGAAATTGTCGAGCACAATGAAATCTTTTCTATTAGGTGCAATTTGAAATATATGGATGATATCAACGAATGTGAATTTTAATTTGGGAAACTCATGATTTTTACAGGCTTGATATATTTTCGAATCAAATCTTCTAGAATGTAATTTTTTTTTATTCTTGACATTAATGAATTTTCTTTTGTGTAATAATTCTATAGTAATTTTAATATCTGAAGAACTTTTCGTGCACATTTAATCATTTTATTGTTCAATTAATCATACTTGATTTACTTCTTGTTATCGCCATGATGTATTAATTTACAATGCTCATTTTTTTTGTTTCAACCTTGATTGTATAATTTTATATTAATAGCCATTTATTTTGCAACCTAATTTATAATTAAACCCTGTGATTTTGACATCCATCATAGGTAATAAGTTTATTACATAATTTAAAATTTTATTCTTTGAATCCCTTAGCTCCATTTTTTTAATATTTGCTTTTACTGTTTATTGATTTTAGATATTGATATTCTATGGTGTATTTAATTACTCTAGTAATAAATAAAAATACTTAATAAACGTATTAAATATTTTGAAATTTTCTGATAGCTAGAATTTGCAGATAGTTTAAAAGCTTTTTTATAGTTTAAATACAATGAATATTTAAAGCTCAGTCTGAAAAAGTAAAGGATTGGGGGGGGGGAATAAGTTAATTTTCAACACTGAACTGTGTAAGAACCCATATTTGTATAATTATGTTTTGATTTTTTTTAAAATTATAATATTTAATAAAGTTGCTGCCTTTTTTAGTGGTAAAAA
>JAOUZG010031167.1:0-16368 GCA_026289955.1 Argiope argentata
AATTATAAAAGACACATTACAAATTATAATTTTTAATTATTATGATAAAAAGATACACAAATGTATTTTAAAAGCACATATGCTGCTATTTCTAAAAACACAGTGGAACCTAGATGAATTAAAACTGAAGTAAAAAAATGCGAGAGAAAAAAAAAAAACTACATTGAAAGTAGGAAATAACATTAAAAAAAACCAATTAGAAAAGAACCTTGAGAAAGTCATCAGGTCGGATTTCCTACTTTCATTGTAGTTTCTTTTTTCCCTTATTTTTTTTAAACTTTAGTTTTGGTTCATCTATGTTCCGCTGTGTTTTTAGAAATAGCAACATATGTGCTCTCTAAATACATTTGTACATCTTTTTAATATAATAATTAAAAATTACAATTCGTAGTGTATCTTATAATTTCGTTTAGACTTATAAAATTGTTTTTTTCTTTGTCCTTTATATATATATATATATATATATATATATATATATATATATATATATTCAAATTTTCAATCGTTAATAAAACATTTTTTATTCTTCCAGTCAAGTTCAAGTAATTTGTTTAAACTTATAGTGGATGACATTTGATGTTAATACAGTTTTTTCAAATATTAATTCAATAATTTTTATTAATTAATTAAAAACTAGCTTTCTCGTCAAAAATCTTCATTTCCTCTCGGCGCCAAATAAGTTTCAATAAGTTCCGAATTCATTTTATTTTTTCCACACGCTAATGATGTTAGGCTTAACAAATTTTCGACCGATTATTTAAACGATTCTGTTTATTTTCAAAATGTTTGATACATTTAAAATTAATCATTGTTAATTAATTGATTTTTTCGATTCGTTTTGAAGTAATTTCGAATTGAAATAATATAGAATAAAGAATATTAGAAATTTCTAATCTGTATTGAGTTACTCTAACTGAAGCAGAAAATACACGCTTTTTCCGTTGTTATAATTGGCTTTGAATCCGCAATTGGCATTAAAAATGGAATGTCAATATAATTTTTTGATTAAATATTTATAGTAATTTTAATTGTTTTGCCGTGATAGCCTGGTTGGTAGGGCGTTGAATTCACGTCCCTTGGGCTGCGAGTTCGAACCTGCCAGCCGAAGACTCTCCGTATGTAATGAACGTTAAATTTGTCGTGGGCACAAATTGCTCCATGTCGAGAGAAATACCTCTGATTGTACTGGGTTAGAGGTGATCGTTCTCTGTTTCAGATCTTAATTACGATCTGTTAATGAATGAATGAAGTTCATGAAAGTGCGTCACAAAGAGGGTTTGTGACGTATGTGAGCTAGAAGTCTGCCTTCGGGTGCTCAGGGTCCATACCCTCAGAAGCTACTACATCCCTCCTTCCGTTGTAAATCGTTACTCGAGAACATCAACAACAATAGTAACTATTTAATAAAAAGTAACTAAAATAAAAACTTTCATAACGTTCTAAATTTTTCTTATTAACCTAAGTAGGAATTGATTTTTAAAAATGGTTTTATATTACTTGTTTTTACTGTCAGCTTTGAATATCAATGATTATAGTATTACATAGGAAATAGAAATTTCGAAGGGTAATACCAGCTGAAGTCTTATTCTACAAAAAGATACAGATTTTTGTATTGGTACATTATGCAACTCTAAATTGTATGGATCACATTTTTGCTCCCTTCTTTTTATGAGGATTGCAAGAGTCTACTGACATTTTCAAACTTTGCTCCTGTAGATCTGCTGGTTATGTGATGGAGATGTATGTTAATTTTCTCTATATTTCTAATAATAAGAAAAGATTTAAGAGGGGGACTTACCCCTTATGAGTTTTGTCACTCGGGATACGGTGGCGTCCAGTAATAAAATGATGACTACCATACTCAAAAGTTTTCAAATTAATTATTATTAAACATATATCTACATTGACTACGGACAATACACAACTATCATTCGAGACGAAAACAAAACAGATCACGCGGTTTCACATTCTTGCTGCCATCTTTTTAAATTCCAGTTCTCCGTCCCCGTTAGAGGGCGCTCGTGTCGTGCGCTGGCAAGTTGCCAACACACTCCCACCATTTGTTTTCTGGATTGAAAACAAATTCTTTAGGAGAACCTGTATAAAAGGAAGCTGAAAATAGAGAAGCATTAGTAATTGCATCACTAATTTCCAAGGGAAACAAACGTTGTACGGGTCTTATAAAGAGGCCATTTTCAGTCTTAATTCTTGCAAGCCTGACAACGTTGTCTCTTCCAGGCAAAAGTTCAACTATCTGTGCTAATGGCCAATAGATTTTACGTTTATTGACGTCTTCTATCAGAACAACGTCGCCAACAGACAGTTGATTGATCTTGTTGTCTTTTGCAGCTTGATAACGTAGTTGACCCAAATATTCAATTCGGAATCTCTTCCTAAGGTCATCTCTAATTCTTTGACGATATTTAGCTCTTTTCGATAGTTTTCTAGCATCGATGTTGTAGATATCTGGGACTCCTGAAGTAGGCAGTTCTTGTAGGAACATCATTGGCGTTAAGGGAGACGGATCTTTGTTGTCTTCTGAGACATAGATGATTGGACGTGAATTGATGACTTGTTCACAATCGCACATCACGGTGTTCAGCTCTTCATAGTTCAAAGAGGTGCTACCTAGAACCTTCCTTAAAATTTCTTTGATCATGCGTACTAGTCTTTCCCACCATCCGCCACACCAGGCGGCGGTTGGAGGATTAAACTTGAACCGTATCTTCTGTGTTGAAGCATCAGCATTTATTTTTTTCCAATCTACTTTTCCAAGAACGTTTTTGGTGCCAACAAAATTAGTCCCGTTATCACAATAAATTACAAATGGTCTTCCTCGTCTTGCAATAAAGCGTCTTAGCGATTGCAGGAAAGCTTCTGTGGACAATGATGTTATGAGCTCCAAATGTATGGCTCTGTAGACTGCGCAAGCGTAGAGGACAATCCAGGCTTTAGTTTTATCAGCGAGATAGAGGGGGCCAGCCAGATCGACTCCAACAACTTCAAATATCTTTGCCTCTCTCACTCGATCCTCAGGTAGTACGCCTGGTTCAACTTCTATTCTGGATACTTGAAATCTTTTACATTTTATGCATTTTCTGATGACATTTCTTACGGTCTTTCTCGACTTCAGTATCCACACATTTTCTCTGAGATGAGCCATTAACGTGCTAACTCCAGCGTGTTGTTTTTCAAGATGTTTCTCGATTATCATTCTTTGTACAACTGGATGGCTTGATGGTAAGATGACTGGATAAAGGAAGTTTTCTTCATCCTTTCGTTGTATAATATTGGTTTTTGCTCTAAACAGACCGTCTTTGTCTTCAATAGGTCTTAATGCACGGATAGATGGATCTTGTAATCATGTAAAAGTTTCTTCCTGGATAAGCTTAAACAGTCTTTTTTCTTCTCTCTCAAATTCTTCCACAGAAATTTCCACTGACAAGTTCTTTTCTACATTTCTAAAGTTGTAGAGCAATCGTAAAATCCATGCAATCATTCTCACTATTTTACGATAAGAAGAAAAATATCGGTAGTACCAATGGGGCTTTACTTCTTTGTCTAAGAGGTTCAAAACTGTTTTTCTCTTTTCTTTGTTGAGAACTTCTTCATCGGGTTGTTCATCTGAATGTGGCCACTCCTTTTCCGTTAAATAAAGCCACGGTGGACCCTCCCACCATCTGGATTCGAATAATTTCTGAAAACTGCATCCACGTGAGGGGAGGTCCGCTGGATTGCAAGAACCTGGAACATGTTTCCAATCGGCAATTCTGGTTAAAGTTCTAATTTCCTGCACTCTGTTGTGCACAAATGTACCCCAAGCTTGATCTCTTCTTATCCACACTAGAGCTGTTGATGAGTCACTCCAAAAGACAGTTCTGCAATTTTCTAATTTTAAATCTGATATAATTGTTTTAGCTAATCTAGCTCCAATTAGGCACGATAAAAGTTCTAGGCGAGGTATTGTTGTTTCTTTTATAGGTGCAACTCGACTTCTAGCATTCACTAACTGTACTTGAATACCTTCTTTATCTAAGGTTCTTAAAAATGCACAAGTAGCAAAGGCTTGTTTGCTAGCGTCGCAAAAAACGTGTAAACTTAATGTGTCTTTATTTTCGTAATCTATATTGAGCCAACGTGGAATTTCAATTCTCGGGAGTATATCTAATTGTTTGATCCAACTGTCAAATTGTTTGTTCAAATTTGGAGGAAGTTCTTGATCCCACTTTAATTTTTGAATCCAAGTTTGTTGCAAAATTAGCTTAGGAATTAAAGTTATAGGAGCTGAGAATCCAATGGGGTCATAAATTTTCTGAGTAGCTGAAAGAATTTGTCGTTTTGTATAGGGTTCCTTTACTTTAACTGGTTCTAAAACTTTACAACTTAAAACGTCTTTTTGGGTATCCCAGTTTAACCCTAATACAGGAACAAAACGTGATTTTATTTCCGTACTATCGATCATTGGAACATACATGTTTGATCGCCAGCATCTTAAATTGAAATGTGCAGAGGACAAAATTTCTTTGGCTTCCCTAATGAATTTTTCTGTTTCATCGATTTGATCTAAACTAATCAGAGAATTGTCTATATAGAACGAATCTTTTAAAAACTGTGCCGTTTCTCTTAAATGTTCGGGGACGTCATTTAGAAGATGATTCAAAGTTGCAGCTAGCAGAAAGGGACTGGATGTTAGTCCAAACACTACTCGGTTGTGTCGGTAAATCTTTAAATTCTTTTCCGAGTCGAACCATAAGAATCTTAAAAGATCACAATCTTTTTCTACGATTTTAATTTGACAAAACGCTTTTTCTATATCTGACGATAGACCAACTTTATACTTTCGAAATCTATTCAAAATACTTGGTACTATTTCTATCAAATTGGGACCTTTAGCCAGGCAATCATTAAGCGATGGAGAATCTTTAGCACGAAGGGAGGCGTTAAATACTGGTCTAATTTTTGTGGTTTCACTCGATTCTCTAAATACTGGTCTATGGGTTAAAAAATGTACCCCTCCTTTCTATTCATCATTTATCACTTCAATTATTTTATTACTTTCCCAAATGTCAAATATTTCTTTGTAATCTTTCCTTTTATTCCAACTAACTAATTTAGCTTCTGTTTTGAATAAAGATTTTTCAGCTATTAAACGGTTACTTGGCAAAACAGAACTATCAATAATCCAGGGCAAGCATACCTCATATCTTCCGGTATCATCGCGTTTCACAGTTTCTAGGAAATATTTTTGGGTTTCTTCTTCTAAAATACCTTTAGTTTTGTTTTCTTCACTAGAAATGCCTATTGTGTCAAGACGCCATAAATCTGCTAATTCTGAGTCGGAAATAAACAAAGATAAAGAGAGGCCTGAAAGCGTATTTTCTGAAATTTCAGTATCGCTTTTACCCATTAATGTCCAACCTAGTTTAGTCTCAAAAGCGGCTACACCAATATCTGGAAAATGTTCTATTTTTCCCGTAAACAACTGAGAAATGTTATCTGCACCTAGAAGTATATGGACTTCATCAGACTTATCTTGAAATATACATTTATTTCCATTTTCCTGTATATCACTAATAATTATCCCTTTATTTCTTAAAAGGCCAATTAAATTTTCATCTTGAACCCTTGGGATAGAAGAGCAAATTTTCTTTTCATCTAGAACGTCAATCTCAAAACTAAATTTACCATCTAAACTGCCAAGATTTACTTTATATCGATTGTGGAGTTCAGATTTTTCTACTCCTCCAGACAATCCATGTTTTATCATTTCCGAATTTGTCTTCCGTAATTTTAATCGTATCGCGGCATATTGTGAAATGTAACTATTTTGACTCCCGCTGTCAATGATCACTCTCAAATTACCCTTTAAACCACCTCCTTTTGCTTCTACAATCAATGTTTGTAAAAATACTGGTGAACATTTAATTTGGTTTTCAAACCAAATTTTTTTATTACTTTCAAGTACCTTTTCGCTTTCTTGGTTTTTGTTTTGATCAATCACGTTCTTTATTTTATTACACATAATTGACTCGTGTCTTAAATGGAAGTGTCTGCAAGAAACTTTAGAAGTGCATTTATTTGCTAATTCAAACACCGAAAACAAACCCCGTTCTTTTTCAATAAAGAAATTTTTTCTTCATTATTCAAAGCTAACGCGAAAGAGCAATCTTTAGAATCATGTAAATCAAATCCTTTTTCATTATTACAAAAATAACAGCAAAAAGGTTTATCTCTTACATCTGTGGAAATTAATTCCGAAGCTGAAAAACTGTTATGTTCTTTTTTATCATTAATCTTGTTCGTTTGTTGATATTTTCTTTCATTCGAATATCCACCCACGTTATGTCTACGGTTCAAATCATATATTCGATACGCAGTTGGCACTTGCCTGTCTGAAGATGAATCACGGGAATTATTTTTTATTATTACTTCCGCTCTTTCCCGAGTATGTAATGTTTCTGAAAGGAAAGTTAGCAGTTTCTCAATGTCGGAATAAGCATTTTCGCTGGTTGGTTTATCAATATGAATTAATATATCTTTCGGAAGAGCTTTTAAAATAGTAGTACACAGTACACTTGAGATCTCTTTAATGGGCTGTCCTAAATTTTCTAAGCTTCTTAGTTCGATATTTATCTTGTCGTAAAATTTTCTAAAGGATACAACATCATTTGCATTTCTTAAAGGTTTAATGCTTAACAAATTATTCATATGGGCGTGTATCAATAAATCAACATTTGCGTATCTTTTCTTTAACAATTCTACAGCAGCGTCATAATTAGTATCAGAAATAACTAAACCTTCAATAGAGCTAAGGGCTGAACCCGTTAAATGAGCTTTAAGGTAATGAAATTTTTCGACTTTATTCAAACTTTGATTATTATGGATAGCGGACTCAAAACTATTCCAAAAAGAAAGCCAGCTGTTTATATCACCGTAAAATTTATTGAGTGTCATTTTTGGCAATTTAACTTTTAAATAGTCATTAGGTTTTTCATCAACAGTTAAGGAATTAAGAGAAGATGATGTATTCTCAATTGACATTACAGAATTCTTTAACTTTTGTATTCCTTGGTTAATTCTTTTAGTGGCGCGATATTTCGTGCGAACCACTTTTTGACGGTATTCTTCTGATTTTGAAAATTCTGCATCGAATTCGTCTACTGTGAAAAACGGTTCTAATGATGAATCAATTTTAGACAAGGCATCGAAATTACTTGTTAAAAATTGTATTAGTTCTTCTAACTCTTCGCATTCAATCTGCTCTAATTTTAAACATTCTTCTATTTCGTAAATCTGCTTTGTAACGGTAGCTCTTAGAGCAGTCCGTTTCTTTTTTAATTTCGTCAAATCTTCTTTAGACATGTTTTATATCTCAGTATTCTTAATATAAATAAACAATCCTAAACAACAACTTATTGTTTACTCATATACTGAAATATTCTTTTGTTTCACAGTCAATGCAAATTCTAGCTATAAATATGTTCAATAAAATAACTCAATTTCAATTAATCATCATATATTACTAAACGCCATCCCGGCAGGGATGCCAAATTGTAAATTTTCTCTATATTTCTAATAATAAGAAAAGATTTAAGAGGGGGACTTACCCCTTATGAGTTTTGTCACTCGGGATACGGTGGCGTCCAGTAATAAAATGATGACTACCATACTCAGAAGTTTTCAAATTAATTATTATTAAACATATATCTACATTGACTACGGACAATACACAACTATCATTCGAGACGAAAACAAAACAGATCACGCGGTTTCACATTCTTGCTGCCATCTTTTTTAATTCCAGTTCTCCGTCCCCGTTAGAGGGCGCTCGTGTCGTGCGCTGGCAAGTTGCCAACAATGTACGTTAAATTTGATTTTTTCGAGATCATATAGATTCGAGATTTTTTCGAAATCATACTGAAGAGTAGAGCTGTGATTTCAGTGCATTCTTAAACATTTACTTTGTTTAAAATTACTGTTTCCAGAAGCCATCCTGTAATTTGAAAATTGAATGGTTATTTTACAAGCATTACATAGTTAAATTTGTTTCTTTGTACTTATTGTGGATTATGTTCGACGTTTTCAAAAGGAAAATCCACGTACCTTTTAGTTTACCCTTCTAGCTTTCGAGCCAAATCGTCCCCGGACCGAGCTTGCCAGAAAAAGTCGTTATTGAAGATTGTGACACTAAATTAGCCGGAATAAAAATTCTAAGCTTCTTTTAAATTTTAACATTATTTAATTTGTAGAACACATGTCCAAAACACACACATCACACCGAACGGAGTTCTAATGCAGAAAATAAAAAAAAGCAAGAATGGCGCCACCAGACCGGAAACAACAGGTGGGGGTTCATAAATTACAAGAGAGGAAAGAAATAATAGGAAATCGTTAGTGTGTATAGTCTGAAAAAACAAATGTTTGGATTTCTTTCGCAATACTGCTTTAACTTATGTTAGAAAACTATTTTTAATTCGTACCTTCAATTTCATTTTCCTACATATCATTTACTTAACAAGAAAATATTTATTAAATATCATAAGTAAAAAGTATTTTATTAATATTAAAAATATTTTATTTATACTAGCAATAAAATAATTTTTACTATGTTAGCAAAGACTGCTTGTATAAAAGATTGATTCATTTGATCTAGCTCATTTATGATCTAGGCTATTTTAAAATTGACTTCCTTAACTATGTTTTAGTAAAACAATTTTTTGAATAAAAATTGCTTATACCTAACCAAAATAACCAAAATATTTAATTTTATTCAGTATAATGAAATTGTATTAAAGTTTTGTTAGCTGATTCTAAATACCCTTTTGTAGATGATTAGGCTTTTTAAAATTAGAAAAATTCCTTTTTAATGAAACAGTTTATATTATATTATGCACAATTTTTTATTGCAACTCTCCTTAATTCTATTTCATACCAATTCTGTTAAAATATCTTGGAAATCATTTATTAAAGATTATGCTTACTGTCCAAAATAGACAGAGAGTTCATGCGCTCTTGATTTCTTGACGATCTGTAACAGTTTTTCAGTAGTTTTAATTTCAAAAAACTCATTTGTGACCAAAAGGCGTCTGTAAACTTTCAAAGCTGTCAGTCGCAAAAATTGATCGTACTATTTTATCATACATAAGTTTATAATAATCAATTACGTGTACTATTTTTTTCTTGGTTTACTTCGAGAAATTATGACTGAAATATTTAAAATGCACCATTACTTGACCAAACTAAAATTCAGTGTCCTCTGAATATTATTCTTTAAATTTACGGGCAATTTCCTTAATTTCGACGTTGATTCTTTTTGAAATATCGACCAAAAATCTAAATATAGCTTAAAATTTTTCTATACTGCTTCTCTCTGTTTTGTTGGATTTTTTAAATCATTTGCTTCAATTAACATTCTCATTTTAATTAAAAACATTTCAAAAAATTAAAAGGTTTTTTAAATTATAATACTTTAAAAAAAATTTAATTTACGTAAAATCTATTATATGTAAAAGTATTTTTATTTCTAGCAATACCAGGCATCTTAGCTACGGTCTAATAAATCATAGCAGGTAATAAATGAAACGGCGCAGAAATATCTACAACACATTCTCAATCTCTCGGCATAAGATCAAGGGAAGCCAATGTCTTTCTTTGCAAAGAATTTTTTGTAATATTGGCAAACCCTAAGCTCACGAAGTGCTTGAATTTATACTCACGAAGTGCTTGAATACTGATTTTAATTAGAATGGGTCCGAGTACAATGTCCTTTTAAATCAAAATAAATGATAATTTGTGGTATGAAATTTATTTCAGAACTCCTTGAAGTTTCAGAATCCCTAGATAGTTTTCTACTCTATCGATTTGTCAAATGTATCCATTAGAAATGTAGACTTTAGACGATCCATATAGATGAGTCTTGCATCTTGTTGAACATGGTGTAGTCTTTTGGTAGGCGACATGCCACTGAAATATGCAAGGCATTCTTGAATGGAGGCCAACGAATAAAAGCACGATTACTCGTATCAAGATCCTTTGGTATGCTTAGTCGCTGACTTTTTTTTTCCGATGAAGAGGAAGGCTATCACTAACCGCTCTGAAGAATTGTTTCAACCACGTCAGAATATTTATTGTATGGCCTCTTGCCGTTGTCGAAGACTTGGTCCGTGTACCTACCCCGCAGCTGAAGGACTAAAATCCTTGTACAACATAATGCGGAAACGTAACAAAAAACTAGAGGTAGTTCATCTAATCAGTTGGCTTGTTTATAGGTCATAGCCTGTTTAAAGGACGATAGAGAGTCATTGTGGGCGCAGCGTCTGCACGTCTTTTATATGTCTATCAGTTACGAGTTATGTAACATTTATACATATAAAAGTTGCATACATAACATACATAACACAACGTAATAAAAGCAGTTGTATTATATCCAAATAGGTAGGTGCAAATCGCCAGAGTCAAAGAATTGTGCCAAAATATGTAATGTGCAGTTAGTATGTAAATGAATGTTCGATTGCTGACAATAGATAGAAATCTTAAACCAGACACCTATGCCTTTATTCATCACTGCCAAACATATTTCAAATTTATGAACACCTTTGTTCCACAAACTCCTAGATAGGATAAACTCTGTAGTTTGTCCAACACTCTCAGTTTTTAAGTGTAGAGGAACCAAAAATTTGTATTCTCCGTTAGAATTATCAGCATTTAGTGACCTAGTATCATGCTGTGCCCTGTACTTGGAGTCAATTACTCATCAAACTTCGCTCTATCTTACGATATAAATCTTATTCTTCGTCATTATTTTAAAAATTCGCTTACGATTCTAAATGAGACAAAGATGAAAAGTGTATTTCTTAAATTCAGGACAATGTATCCGCTAAGATATTTCCCTTACCATGTCATTTTATTATTTTATATCAGGCTATTTAATACCCATAGTGAACTGCGGGATAAAATCTAGGTAGGGAGTTTCTTTAAAAGAACCCAAGAGACATTCTGTAGTATTTCTCCCAATCAGAAGAGAATTCAAGAGAATGCGTAACCAATGCTAATTTCGCAACCACAAAAGGGTGATATAATATTACTTTACCCATAGCATCCTTAAAGCTTTTTTCAGTTTCTGTATCCCACCGAATCTTTTATCTCATTTCGTCGCACCTACCAATAGAATATTCTTTGGTGATAATTTGGTTGTATTATTGGGTATATACCTAGAGTAGTAATTGACTATGTCTAAAAACCTATGTAAATCGCTGTACTGACAAGTTTGGAATACTCAATAGTTGTCTTAACTTTATCGCGGGGTGCACCCTTAACTGCTAATTGTATGCACTTATTCTATCCTTATCTGATTCATGTTTCGACTCATTTATTACGATACCATAGTTCCTAAATCAGGTGAAAACTTTCTCCTAATGCTTTTTATACTCAAACTGATTTTCACTGGCAATCAGTATATCATTCAAATAAGGAAAGCAGTAATCGAGTCTCCGTGAAACTTCATACACGTTTTACATTTATTCATCTCAAACAGGAATGAGCAAACTGCGTCCCTCTTCAAAGATTCTATCCGACCTGTGTTAGATATTAAAGTAATATGTATATCCTCAAACGATTATACGATATTTTAAGATACTGACATAATTGGTATGTCCCTGAAAAGGGACAAGATTAGAAACATCCGATAAGTAACTTAGCCCTTAAATGCTTGAGGTGTTTTTTCATTGCTTTAAATTTAATGATATAAATTGGTGTTTTTTACTAATAAATCACGGGGTAAATGTTTTAAAAATCTTGTTTTGAGTGCAATTCGCGTTTAAAAAACATTCCTGCCAATCAATAATTTTAGGTTTTTGTTGAGTAAAAACATTTGTGAGCAATGATAAATATAAACTTATATATCTTACTTTTTTTTTTCAAGTAACAGCTTTTAATTCAACTATGCAGAATAAATTAGGGTGTTTTCAGTCGTGCAAGCACTACTGAAAAGACTTTCAATGACTAGTAAAAAAAACATCAATTAATTTATATTTTTCATCAGTGACTGTGAACCTCACGATTTATGTACTTTATGAATTGATTTAATAGCATTCTCATTATGTTTACTATTGGAAACAACTGCCATTAGAGGTTTATCTTATTCTCGAAATATTATAGTTAAAAAAATCGGTTACTTATCGTAAAAGCAGCCTTTAGTGTCTAAATGTTAAACAATGCTCTTTCCTTTATTGCATTAGAATAAGTTTTTTTTTTCTTTCTTGAGTTTCAAAATAAATTATGCATTCTCTTAATTTTTTTATCTACTCCTATATAATTTTACACGTCCCTGATATATAAGGATTGCTTTTACTTTATATAATGCTAATGTATTATTAATAAAAAATTTAATCATACAGCTTATTTTCGTCTGTATCGTTGTCTGAATGTTGCAGTAACATATCATCAACCCTCTCTGATGTGTAATGGAGCTCTCTTAAAATTTTCTTGTCTATGTGATTTGCACATAGTGCATTATCTGCACATAACTCGCACATAGTGCATTGGCAACACATAGCTCATTTATTTAATCATATGGAAACTTGGATCTGTCGAAGATCCAACTTCTCTTAAACTAACTGACGGAGGTA
Organism: Argiope argentata; assembly: GCA_026289955.1. NCBI lineage: Eukaryota > Metazoa > Arthropoda > Arachnida > Araneae > Araneidae > Argiope > Argiope argentata. The sequence continues at coordinate 12,627 of JAOUZG010031167.1, forward strand.
TTTTAAATTAAATTTCTAAAAGTCTTAAAGCCACGATTTAAAACTTGCTTGCATGTTTATTAGGCAATGGATATAGAAATACAACTTTTTAATTAAGTTCTTTATTGTATCATATTTCAGCAGATATTGTATATTATACATAGTTACGGATCTAGTAAAATTAGAAATTGAAATCATTCAGAATTGATATGTTCAACGTATTTTAATCTGTTTTAGGGCTAGTAATTTATCGACAGTAAATGGTATGCAGAATATTGCGATTTTTTTTTTCTTCCGAAGTACAAACGATGGAAAAGAGCAGTTACTTAGTATTATATTTTCATCTGATCATATTGAACTTTTAGAGACATAGTTATGTTTTTATTTATTAGCATCACTGAATTTTTTATTTTATTTTACCAGGAGAAGCTCATGAATTGCATCCACCATCAAGAACACAACCTGGTATTGTAGTACATATTTGTGAGGATCAAATTGTAGATGGTCCTCGTTTAAAAATCGTGCAGACCCGTCGACCTGATAGCATTGATTCCTCAAGTAGTTCTTCTCCGCCTTCTTCACCTACTTCTTAAATTGTGTGAAAGTTTGTGTTCAAACTTATTTTCTCTGGCTGAAACCCATAAGTATTTAATGCGTGTTGGCTACATATCGTTGTTATGTTAAAAAGTGTAATTATATACATCACTATACTTGTTAGATTTATTTAGTGTGCAATGTATTTTCACAACTTTAATTTTACCTATTCTCATTTTTAATTTATATTTATGTGGTTATTATACAATACTTTGTGCAGCTATTTTAGAGGTTTTTCCATATTTCATTTGTATGATGATATATACAGTCATTAACACACGGTTACGAGGAGAACCTGGAAAACACAGAGGATTCATTTATCGACACAAAAAGAAATAATTTATAAAATGCAGAGATTTGAAAAAATTTCATAAAACCTGGAAAATACGGAGAAATTTAAGTTTCGTTGTTATTTTCCCATCTAAAAAATGTCGATCACCAAAGATTGCAAGAATAAAGGATCGTAGTTATAGTTTCCGAAAAAAAAAAAATACCATTCGCAGTTGTGTAATATGGATACGCCTTTTTCTTTCTTTCTTTCTTTCTTTTTTTTGTATATATAGATCAAACCAGTTCCGATTTGCAAGTTGTTGTTTTTTCCCATGAGGATTCCTGAATTGCAGCTAATGAGCGTGCTTGGAACTTCTGTAGCTGTGTAAAAAAAATCGAATACTTTTATTTTCGCCTGAAGGGAATAACAGATTCATTGTACGGAAGCACCAAGGTAATCTTAAATACCCCAGTTTCGAGTTTATTGAATGGTTTGTTTATTATTTGAGAATCAGAGTAAATTAGAGATTTTTTTTCTAACAGTGAACTATTAAAAATCGTATTTTATATAAATGAAACGAATAAAAATTTAGTTCTGGTTTTGCTGAATGTGTTCGAGAAATTCTGCGCAAAGGAACGGAAATACTTGTTATTTTCTTTGTAAGGAGTTATGCCAGAAGAGGAAGACTGATTGACTTATTATCAAAAAAGGAATACAAGAAACGATGTATAATCCGAAAACTAAATTTAATTCGAAAATAAACCGATTTCGAACTTTTTAGTTCAAGAGGAATCTTTTAAAGCTGTAATTTTATAGTCATTGAAACTTCTTGCGCCACATTCGCAATTTAATGTCTTCAATCATATAATGGAAATATGTTCTTATATGCTTATTGAAAGTAAAGTAACTGAAAAAGCTGCATTAGGCCGTCGAAAAATGTTGAACTTCATTTGTTAAGACTTAGCTCCGTGAAACTAATGATTGAACAATTTGCAGAAATTGATGCCCAAATACTTGAATTAATAAAAATGAATAAACTGATTTTTTTTTAAAAAAAAATCATGCTTTGTAATTAATTATTAAATTATTTGTATCATGATAACAAGAATGTTTTATTTCATCCGACTCTTTAATATTGTATGAGTTCCAAATAAAGAGCATGAGAGGTAATATATCGTCCTCCCTTAATGTTTAAATTTGGTCTTGCTAAAATCTAAGTAATAAAGATATTTTTTATTTATATAAACCTTCTTTTAATATACTATTGTTTCTAATAATGTTAAATTGGTGCTTCATTTCCTTGCTTTTTCCACTCCTTAAAATCATATTGCATTATAACTAGCACATAAGTGCTATTAGTACATTTCCTGGAATATATGCACATGGAAAGAACGGAATTTGTTACATTAATTGTGTCATTTTTCTTTTTAAATGTATCTGAAATCTCTCTGGCATTTATTTTGGGCTATTATTTTATGTTTATAAAATAAATTATTATTTACTGTTAGCTTTGATTTCTATGCTATGCATTAAATTTATTTTTATTGATTAAAATTTTGTTTTATGAAAATTAACCAAACTTGTGGGACCTAAAAAGAGTGTATCATTATGAAAATAAATCATGATAATCATCTTATTACAAAACAAATAATAATACTTTGTAGGAATCAAAATATTTTCTTGAATAAGACTGGAATATTGTATTTTATCATTATATTGTTATTGTTTTTTCGCCAACAATTCATATATCTCCTTCACTAATTATTTAAGAAAATAATTTTTCAGTTTATAGGACATTATCATGACTTACATGTTCTTTTCTTTCATTTTTAAATCTTATTTTTTTTTGTTAGCTATGTAATTTATTTGGTATTTTTTAAGGTTTTTTCTTTTACTTGATAAGTTTTTAATGATTAGAATAGATAGTGTAATATACAAATCCATTTGAAATTATTAAAATAAGAAGGGTATAAAATTACATCAGTCCAATTCACTAGACTTGCAAAATATCAATCTCATTTTAAAATATAATCTCTATGTTAACAATCTTATTGTTATGCATAGAAATAAATGCATATTGCAATGTAAAAATTATGGAAAAAGAGTTTTCAAAATGTGTTAAAATTTCTTCAGTCAAAAGTGATTATCATGTATTATTAATGATGTAACATTTCTTAATTTCATATTTATATTTTCTTTCCCATCTAACTTTTATAGTTATATTAAGAATAGAGAATGTACGAATGTTTCTTGGTGTTACTTAAATATTTCTTGAGTTCTTGTATCCCATAAGCTTTTTGTTGATTTTCCATATAGTTTATAAACACCAGCTAACAATAATAATCCAATATGTGCTCTAAAAGTATTACTTTCAATATTTTTTCACTTTTTCCTACAAAACCTCTCTGCTTCTTTATTAACCCTATTTATGATTTCATTTTCAATTGTAGAATTGAATACTACATCAAATGCACTTTTTTTTTTTTGTCTGACATCCTTGCCAATGCATATCTAGTGACCCCTGGAATAGTTTTTATTATACTAGTAACGATTGATTGAGGAAAAAAGTGGCATAGATCCAACTTCCACTTTATTTTACGATTCTTGCACTGATTACTCCCATTATAATTCATTTGTTGAATATCGGTATCAAAATCCTTCAGAACTTTCACTCTCAATTTCGTCGCTTGTATGATTTTCTTACTCCGATACATCTTCGCTGTCAGAAGCTTCTATTAGTGTAGCTATATCAGCATGACTAAATTTTTTCGATTCGACATTTTTTCTCTCATATTCGCTGGCACAACTCTTTTGCAATGTACCAGAAAATAGAATCCAGCAAAAACACGCAAAAAAAACCCCAGCCCCGCAATAAGACCAAATAGATTGAGCCCCTGC
>JAOUZG010031178.1:0-17545 GCA_026289955.1 Argiope argentata
ATAATCATTTTCCCTTTAAATGTTAAATTATTATTTCAGTTTTAAAAAATTTACATTTATGCTATATTAAAATAAGTGGCATATGAATTAAGACTATATGTAGAACGTTAATTAAGTTTAAATAATTTGTTTTCTTTAAATTGCATCCATAATTATAATCTTTTTCTTTTAAAATTTTATTACAAAGTATTTCTATTATAAATATTTATTTTGGGATATCAAAAAATTTAAACGCATTATTTTAAAGTAATTGTACATTTCTTATTGAATAAAAATTTAAAAAAAAGAAGAAGAAAACCTTCTACCCCGGTTTGAACTTTGACCCTCCGCACACGAGACGATTATTTGGATTACCATTGGAATCAACCGATCGGAAGTCGAATCATCACAACATAAGTCTTACCAAAAGTTTGGGAATCATTTTCTCGAAACTGACTGTTCATTGCGTTTTAATATTTTGATGAATGAACATTCTAAATGTACACCAACATTGACCTCGGTGGTTTGAGATACAGTTTAAGGAACTTTTGTGGTAGTCGTGACTTTTGATTATTGCTCATCCGGCAAAAGCCAAGAACGACGATTCTGGAACATACGCCGGAGACCACAACTACATTCCTTCCTTCCATATTATCATTGCACTAAATCTTTTCCCGATCTCCAATTTCAGACCCGTGTCCTCCCCTTGTAAGATTAACACTGACTTATTTCTAAAAACTTTACCTTATATTTATTCTAAAAACTTCACCTTAAATTATAAAATCTTCAAAAAACTTCACCTTAAATTCCGAATTAAATAAATAAAAATTCGAGTTTAATAAATAAAAATTCTATCAAGTCATCTTTTACCATTAAAAAAAACCTAAATCAATAAAAATTGCAAATCTGAATTTTCCTTGTTTCAAATTCATTTATAAAGAATAACTTTCGATATTAAAAATAAACAAGAGAGAGAGCAATCCCGATCGGAAATCCACTTTGTGTTTTGCACTTTCTTCAAGCATCTTCATGTTTTGCTTTGTTTTGTTTTCAGAGCATTCTATAGACGGAGTCATAAATTATCATAATTCACATGCGCGCGCATTGACGCGTGCGTTCCAATTTTGAACCGCTTCCTCAGTTCTTCGTTGGGCGGGAAAGCAACAGGTTGGTGATTGTATCTCTTCGGTTATCCAGAGCATGTATTTCATTTGAATAAATTCTGCTGAGACTTTGACATTGTTATTCAATTAACAAGATTTATTGGGTAAGTTTTGTGCTTTTTTATTCGTAATGCTTTGTTTTTTGATTAATGCTGAACGCCTTTATCGCTGCTTGTGTAATATTTATTTATGAAATGTTGCTGTATGAAAGAAATTTGAACTGAATGTAATTTTGATAAGCCTGGCACATTAATACATGTATGCAGATTGTGTTTGTTACGGTAAATGTGATTAATTCTGTGTTTATATATAATCACCGGTGGTGGTTACGCATAATTGTTATATATAATCGCCGCTTTATTACTTCTACCATAACATTTACATTCCTTTTTTTGTATAACAGTTGTCTAGACTGACTTCGATTATTATTTGCCTTTACTGCTGGCTTGCATGTAATCTGAATTTACAATACGTTAATAATTACAAAATTTTAGATCGTTGAATGTGCTTTGTGAAAAATGATTCCTTTTCATCAGCAAATTTGTTGAAAGCGCAAGTTGAAATAAAAAGCCTAAACCTGTTCTTTCTATCTCTTCTCACCTTTCAGCATTTCATAAATTTTTTTAATGTTTAAGAAATGTTAAAAGATCCAGTTTTTATTTTTGATGATGCATTTGAATCTTCCAAATTAAATGTAGTCATTTCATGTTATTACTTTTTATTCATCTCATGCTCGTAAAGATGAAGTTTTCGTAACGAATCCTGCCCTCAATCTTCCAATTTTCGAACCCAGATTTCTGCCGATGAATTGCACTATTTCAGATCAATGAGGACTGCTGACATTTGAAGAATTTCCCTTTTTTTTCATATACGTTTGCTATTAATTGGTGTTCAACCTCATCAAATCAAGTTTGTTATTCATTTTTTTCTTTTTTTTTTCGAGATTAGGATAAGATAGATAGTGTGTCTTCAATTTAGCTAAATGGAGCTCACTTTATGCATTATCGTGCTTATTTTTGTTTCTAATTAATATGGGTTTGATAACATCTTTTTAACCATTAGCCTTTCATTGACTTTGTAATTGATATAGCTAGTTACAGACATTTTCATTTTTTATTAAATCACTCAAAACATCGGCTAATCAGTGTGAATTTGCTGTCTTATTTAAAAATAGAAATAAAATTATTTTCACCGAGTTTTAATACCAATTTTTCTAGAGAATTTCATCAAAAAAATTGATTATTTTATGCATGTATGTAAATTTTATTTATACTATCTAATCTGGTATAAAATATTTGAAATGTTATGTATACAATTTATGGAAATAAGAATTTAAGAATTTTTAAAAGCACTCATCACATATCATAATTTTTAAAAAAATTATTAATGGTAGGAAGTTGATAAGTAGTTGATGTATATTTTATTTCACTTTTAATCAAAGCCACAACATATAAAACTGGACTGAATTTATAAAAATATATTTTTCACTACTATGCTTAATTAATATTTATTTTAAAATATTTAAAATGGCCTGCATATTGATTTGTGACTCCGTGATTATTATTTTGTTAAGTTACTCTAAAAATGGCTTTTTCTGGAAAAAAATTAACTACTATGCCGTGCGAAAAATTTCTAATATCTTATTATTAGATTATTTATTTTCATTTTCAACTCATTTTAGACTCTCGAGATTGATGTATTTCTTGTATTGGACATATAATCAGAACTTGTTAAAAAAACGTTTTTTTTTTAAAGTTTAATTTCAAAGTAATTTTTAAAGCTTTTACTCTGTTTATAAACAAACAAATTTCACTAATAATTCTTTTATAGTATTTGATCATTCTGAAGAGACGTTTTGAAATTTTAATTATTTTTTTAATTAAAATTAATGGAAATTTATAATTATTCATGAACATTTAAGGAGAATATATGGCCATAAAAATCATTTGAAAGTTAAATTTTTTTGCAACATAAATTTCTGTGCAATTTTTTTCTTTAATTGTAATGACTTTTTAAAAATCTATTTATAGTTTCTTTTACATAAATACTCGCAGTAAAATAACATTGTTTTTCAGAAGGTTCTGTCTTTTGTAATTATCAACGCCATTCGAATCAAATGACGTTGAACTGAACGGAGGTTTCTAGATGTTTAAGAATGAAGGTTTGAGAACAAAAGTCGGTTAAATTGAAGATTAGTGTCCCCCTCCCCCGAGCTTGTCGCCAATATGGACACCGAACGCAACGTTCTCGTCGTAACCCTAATGTGTTTTGTTTACTACTTTTAACAGTGCTTGAGTTGAACATAAACTGCGACCAGTTTATGAAAAATGTTAAATTAAAAATAATAAATATCAATTAAAGATTTTAATTTCGTTCTTTATTATAATATTTTTTTACAACTAAGGCACTGCAATTTTATTTTTAATGTGAATGCGAACAGAAATTTTTTTTCTTTTGCAATTTTTAATTGTCAATATGCACTTTAAAAGATCGTCTGTCCGATAGTATGGAATTCTTTGCAGTTCTGGGAATTCCATTTTTGCTCTAACGGTTGCTTTCCTTGGTAATTTGTTACGTTGGATATTGTTCCAGATAGTACAAAATTTTAAAATAAATGATCGGCGTCTATTAAAAAAATACCATCCTTTTAAACTAGTCTTTTCTAAGATTAAAATAAAACTAAGAAATGATGAACTTGAAATTGGGATTGGTTTGAATGAGCTCGGATTGTTTCCATTCATTCGAAAACTTTAATCAACCGGTAAGTTTGAGAATATTGTTTTGAAATATTTTATATTTTATTTTAAAATTAGATAAATTATACTGAATAAAAATGGAAACAAGTTTCCTCACAAATAAGTGTTCAATTGCAGAAATTATTTATAATAAGAACTTTACAGTGATCCAAATACAGTTTTAATTTCAGTACCCTACAGCAATTCAAAATAAATATCCACGAAGGTTGTTTTTTTAAATTTAAGGTGAGTTTATTATTTTCTATTATTCAGCATCAAGTTAAAAAATTTTACCGATATTCTTTTCAGCGTTTTCACTGTTTCTTTCATATAAAAAAATAATTATATATCGTTAAAATTGTTAACATTTTTTTTAATTATGTAAAAAATTTAAATGAAATTTTGTTAATGTTTGATATTATTATTTTTTTGAATAATTTAAATGGGCTTGAAAAATAAATTCGAATTGTTTTAAATTTGGAAAATGTTGAACTCCACTGATGTTATTTGAAGCACTTTTTTAATGAATCAAATACAATATACATTTTGATTTGTCGGTCATTGCATTTTTAAAACGGTAAACTCAAATGATTTTGCTTATTTTAGCAGTATTTTTTAAAACAATTGTAATAATATAACCTTTATAATTGCTGCATTATTTGACTAATTCAATTAATCTGTAGATTAATTTATTGTATTGATTTACTGCTATATCATATCATGCAAAAATGTTTTATATGCATTTAGTGACTTCGATTTATTCAAATTCCTATTCACCCATTATAAAGTTTTTGAAGGGGAGGCAGAGAAGAGAAAATTAGAAAAAATGCCAGTTTAAAAAAGTGGAAGAACATTTTATTTGCTCTCGACACCATTTTGTGTGGGTATGACTGTTTCTGCATTTGCAATGCTAGGCATTGTATGTAAATAAATTCATTTTTAATTGAAGATCCTGAAGCTATTTTTTATCCGATCCATCTATTAATTTTCCCATTTGTTGTGATCAATACCATTTAACCACATAGTCGACTTATATGAAAGGAAGGTTATTAGTTTCATTTTCAGCTGACCCAAGCTTGTAATGCAAGCTTAAGTCAAAACATCGTTGCCACGTCTCGCCTGAAATTATTTTCTAAACGAGGTTTGGTCCGATTTTGTGTGTAGACAAAATAATTTTAAAACTGCAGATGCAAATGTAATTTCGATAGGGAAGATTAAACAAAATGATGATTCTGCTATAATATCCGTTTCATCTGCTCTCTATCTTATTTCCCGCTATACCATTTGAATTAACCTTTAAAAATACTTATTCTCACCCTCCCGACCATGAGCTCAACTTTATGTAAATATATTTAATTATATAACAAACAACGTTGCTTAGATAAAATTCAAATGACGCAAATTAACTCAAAATATGTATTTATTTCATTTCTTTTTGAATTCTCGTACACAAGCTGTGAAGATAACTGTAATCAAAAAATTCTAACTCGAAAATTTTGAATATATCTGCGAAAAAATACATCTTTGGCATTATGCCTATCTATGAATGAGGTAACTCAAATGGACTTTTAGCAAGGCGGATGAAATTTGGTGCATTGGCTTTATATCAGTTAGTAGATTTATATCCAATTTTGAGTAATATCTGTTCAGAGGAAATCTATTTTTTCAGATTTCAGAGATTTCTAAATCATAATTTCGGCAATATTTTAGCAAAACGATAACTACGAAAAGAGCTAGATGGATAAAATTTGGTATACAATTTAACATCTATATTTTGGATACATATCCAGTTTTGAAATAAATTCCGATAAGTTGTTGACTGTCTGACGATACCCACTTTCAATTACATTAAAAGTGATTGATCAAAAACGCCTCAATTTTAAAAACCAAATTTGGTGTCGTGCTTCTGTGATTGAAAATTTAGTTCTTTTGAGAAGCTTTTGTTTCAATCGTTTGGGAAAACATAATTTTTACCTACTTAAACTATAAAAAAATACTTTTGCTTCTTTGAGGCATTAAAATAATCATTGTGATTATTCTCAATTTTTTTTGTTTCATACAGAATATAACGAAGTTTAAACTCAAAATTTTGAGAAATTTATTTAAAGAAATTTCAAAACAAAATTGGTGTCCGGAAAAACAAGTTTTTAGAAAAAATTAATTAACAACAACTTATATAATAATAATAATGAAATTCCACGAAAACTCGGGTTTCAGTGTTCGGAATCGAATTTTATCATTCTTGAGATCAATATTCCCTTTTGTAATAATTCTGCAATATTTGTAATACGCAATTTTCAAATAAATTTATTCACTTTATTGTTAAATTAATCATACTTATTTTAATTCATTCAGACATACTTTACAAAGTATTTTTCGAAGTTCCGCTTTCTTTCTGTTCCAAGTCTGTGTCATGCTTCAAAATGTTGTTAAAATTTAATAATTTCTTAATAAGAAAATGTAATCTAAATTAGGCATTTTAATGACATATGCTTTAGGGAATTTGGCACAAGTTTGGGTAGGAAATTTATAAAAATTAGGCCCACTCTTTAAAGACTGTGTTAAATATTTTACATTTTGAATTATGTGAGAACATGCTGTTTTCGTTAAGGGTTTTTGAATAATTATAGGCTAAGAATATTTGAAGCTCGACAATAAAGCATAATCAGCAATATTCTTCAGCATCTTTTAATCGCATGTATTTTTAACCTGCTTTTACCAGTATAGCATCTTTGTATGTATTGCTTTATTATTACGTATGCTTTTTGACAGCAAATGCGTTTTTAAAAGGCTGAAGAGCTATGACATTGTATCTGTTATTTCATGTCGAAATCGGTCACTCTGTAAAACTTTCATTTTCAGTTTTTCTAGCTGTGAAACAAAATTTAAAAAAATTACCTCTATATTCCAATGTATAGTTATAGAGATCGATAGAAATGTATCGTGATTGTTTAAAACCGGTAAAAATTGGTTAATGACATAAATTAAGATTATTAATGATTAAAAATTATAATATTCTCATATAACTTGAAATTTACGATCGAAGATTTTTTTTCTTCTTATTTCTGTTCTCTTAGTTTTATTCATTTACTTTGTCATAATTTTGCTAAGTAAAATTACGTTGAAGGAAATTTATTAAGGAAAATAACAGAAAGTTAGAAGAATATTATTATTTATTGATTATAATGCATTTTTATATTATATGTTATTAATAATATTAAAATAATAAAGAGTTTTAAATAAACAGTTTCCTTAAGGACATCAAAGAAATATTTTGAATCCTTTGACAAAATAAATTTTGAAAAGTTTTAAAATAACTTTATTGAGCATTTTAATCGTATTAAAAATATTTCTTTTTATAAACATTAACTTTTTATACATTTGTACATACAAGTGAACACAACTAAGAAAAATTTTGAACAATCCGAATATGTTTTTAAAAAAGCACTCTGCAAGAATTCTGGCCTGTAAAAAAGGGAATTATTTATATTTCAGGTGATGTATTGAATAAAAAGGCAGCTAAATATCGTTTAATCTAGAATCTAACTCACTGAATATGGGAGTAATGGGTATAACAGTTGTGACGATAGCGTGGTTTTTAAAATCTTGAATTTCTTTAAAACTGTGATCGTCGAAATGTAGTTACATCACTTAGAGATTTGTTTTACAATGAAGTTTTAACTGTATCAAAAAATTTTAAGTCGAAGGCTCTATTGATCGCTTGAGTTTTTTTATTTGATGTAATTTTTAAAACAGTTTCTGCAACTAGAATTTATTCAGGTAAGTCAAAATTTTTAAAAAAAATGTTTTATTTTAATTTGAAATCTTATTTTTATTCCATTTTACATTTGAAATAATATTTTTTAATTTTTAATAATTTATTTTACATTGTGAATAATTAAGTACGTAATTTAAATTCTTTATTAAGTTAAAAGACTCACCAGGATTTTTTTGAAAGACTCCAAATACATGAGCCAAGCGTGCATGAAAATAAAGAATAAGTTAAAATGAGGAACGAATGATATGGAGAACATATCTGCTTTGACTTCGGAATAATGTTTAGAAAAGTTTAATGCTCCGGATATCTATTGTTTAGATAAATTCATCTCCTGCTTGCTTTGATTATTTTCCAAGCTTTCTCTTTAGTTTTGTTTTGACAGTTATTAATATGGCTGCCAAAACAAATCTGAATGACTCAACTATTTTTCTGGTGTCAGCCTCATTTCAACTTTGTACTTAACATATAAAACGATGTAATCCCTCTTATCGTATACATTAATTTTGTATTATAGATAATCAATTTGAACATTCCTAATTTCTCACTAAACGCAAGTTCTTCTAAGTAAATCTACTTTAACTTTTTAGGATTTAAGTTTGTGATTGAATTCTCACTTTGGTACTGATGTGTTAAGAATTCTGCAGTTTTGTATTTTAAATAAAAATATACTATTTTAAATTTTTTGATTTGGATTATCAGTTAATGAAGTTGAATTTAGAATTGGATGAATTACTAACATTCTGTAATTTTATAAATAATAAATCATGGACAACATTAGACTAAAAAGCTTTTATTAATAAATTTTTCTCTGGAAGCATGTGATTATGATGAGATTAAAAAGTAGAGAATATTTCTATTGAAAATTTGGATGTCCACCCTAAAAAATGCTGATGACCGCTTATAAATGCTTAATCTTTAATGTCAGTATTATAAATATCATAAATATTGAAGAATTAGGTTATTAATTGCAATTTCTTTATTGTATTTTAGTTGAATGCATTTGTCATTTTATTTTCCATGTATTTCATTAAAAATGTTTGATTTGCCGTCAAGTAAAAACGATTAAAAATAGTTCATTTGGATCTTATTCTATTTCAATTAAAGCTATGGTATAATTTATTTTTCAGATTGGACAGAAAAATATTAGAGGAAGAATTTCTTCTACGTTGGTTTTGCATTTCCGTAAGTGGACATTGGGTAAGCATTATTCTTTTTTTTAATTAAAGAGAGCATTGATGATTGTATATGTTTATTAGAATGATTTAATTATTTATAAGATTTTAAAATTTAAAAAATGGTAAAATATCTCTAAATTGAACTAAATATGTTTTTATCAATGATTTTAAAATTATCCGAATATTCATTATTGGAGCTTCGCGATCAGGTTTGAAACCCCATTCTACTAAAGAACTGCCGTGTAAATAAATCTGGTCCCCATTCAAATAATCGGAATCGAATGTCATAACGCTGAAGTGGCTTGAAAGTTTGGGGAAATGGCCATTCGCAGATGTCATTCCAGTCACTTGACCGCGGTTTGAATTGACAAGATCTATCTCAACGAGGTCTATATCTATTACGAGATGCTTCCTCAGATTCATTTAAAATGAAATGTAAATATATAACTAACTATACAAACAAACTAGATCTACTTTATATTATAATGCATATTGTGTTTATTAAATGTGAAATATGGTCGTAGACTCCATGCACTAACATTGATAAGATATGGAAATATATACAAGATCATTTTATCGCAGTTTCCAATTATTTAATAATTGTGATGCAAAAAATTAGCACTTTTAATTTAGGAATGTACCAAAACGAGATTCGGGAATTTTTGCATCTGCCGTACAATTTTGTACATCTGAATAATAAGAAATTTTTGTTTTTAATTTTTAATAATTCCCTATCGCATTTCTAAAATGAAAAATATTATTAAATGCCAATAAGAAAAAAGAAAAAGCAAGCTGTGATGCTATAATTTGTAGAATTTATTTTGACTTATCCTGTAACATTTTCAGATTACTATTTTCCGTAGTTTACATACGGAGGTAACTGCTTAGCTAATTTTTTGCATAACTGCTTACAGTTAATAATTCTATTTCAAAAGCATTTTGAAATTATTAATATTTCACTTAAATGAATGGCATATCATAGAAAGTCAATCAATGAATTGAGTATTTTAATCATAGAGGTTTTTTTCTGTTCTTTCAACTGATATTTGACAGTAGAAAAACGCCAAACGATCGTTGATTCCTTTGTAACAAGTAATATTTATCATAAATTTGTAAAGAGTATTTAGACAAATTTTCAGTTTTAATAATCGTTCTAAAACCTCCAAACTATAAAACTATCAAGCTGTGAAATAGATTAAACTTCGTCCTTTTTATTATCTTGATTTCAGTTTGCTTTGTAACATAAAAATAGTTATCAGTTCATTTTTCCCAAGTTTTATCTATTTTGTAAGAAGTAATTTTCAGAATAATTCTGGGGAAAAATGGAAATTGTATGAAATGACAATCGTAAAATTAGATAAAGTAAATAGTCCCTTTTTATGCATTTCTATTTTGACACTTTCTTGGGAGATGAGCGTTAGTAGTTTTTTTTTTTTTCTTTCTGTGAGTATAATTGAATAATAGCTCATATCAAAGGCCATTTTTCATAATTATTGTAGAAAGAAAGTTTTAAAACAATAAGTGCAGATTTGTTCATTTACTCTGAATTTGGCAGGTGTATTTTTTAACCACTAAGAAAATTTTGGGAAGAGAGCAAAACGAACATTTTTAGCATCTTAAGGTATTTTTTCCAGCTTTTTTTTCTATGGAGTTGTTTTGTTGAAATCATTATATAATTGTTGTTAAATTGTATTAAAGGTAAGTTGCGTTTTATGTTTAGTACATTTTCAGATCTTAAGGTAAGCATCCTGGTTTTTGCAAACTTTATAATGTTATTTTAAACACCTTTGCATTTTGAAAGCCCATTCCACGATAACTCATTATAAAATATTTAGAAAATATTAATGTTCGTTCATTTTCATAAAATAATTTTAATTCCATTTTAAACAGGAAGCGGAACTTGACCGTTGAATCAGAGTAACAAATTTTAGCACTAAAAACAGCAAATTCTTAGCGTCAGGACTTACGTTTGTACAGTTAAAACATTTTTTTTTAAATTCCTATTTGGAAAATTATTTGAAACCTTTTAAAAATATTTATTTTCACGAGTTTCGAAATCTTAAAAGTCTGTCACGAGTTTCGAAATCTTAATTATCTGTCTAAAACTGCTTTTTTCCGTACTAGGGGTAAGAGAAAGACAAATCAGCTGTTTACAATTGTTCTTGTAAAACTTCAGGATTTTGTTAGCTTTCTCGTATATTTTTCACGCGGGGATGTCGTGTGCGTTCTCTACGCTTTTTGCCCCCCATGGTTTCCGATTAGCAACCATATTCTCAGTATATCCGAAGCTGCCTTTCTTAATTAATCCTTTTTTAATCTTCCTGTTTCTCGGAAATAACTGATATGCGTTTAACTTAAATTCTGGTCAATTAACATTCAAAACGGTTCCTAATTATGACCATTTGATTATGTTTTCGAATTTTGAAATTTCCTTCAATAATATTTATTAAATCTTTTTTTAAAAAAGCAGATTTTAATATATCGCAGGAGGACGTTTTCCGAATAATTGGAAATAATAATTTGAGGCATGAATTATCGGACGAAATTATGCAAGTTCAAAGGCTTCTCAAATTTGTAGCTGCTTTTAAATTGTTTGTGAAATTTTTATATTGTGAAGGCAAAATGATGACTTCAGATAAATCCATTGCAAGAAACATAAAGGAAAATGTTAAATTTGTCTAAAGTAGGATTAAATAAGAAAATCTAAAGCTTCGAAAATTTATTTTACGCAAATCGCGTTTATCTCGTTATTAATTTCGTTGGTGGCTCTAAAATTGATTCAAATAATCGAATTTTTAGACTAATCAGATAGGAAACAATTTCAATATAAAAGACAATTTAATGCTCTACTACTCTTGGGAATTATTGGGATTTGATAACGCAGCTTGCTCAGAAGTAAATGCGAGTTCTGAATTTTAAAAGCATATTTAGTCCTGGCACGAATACATATAGTAATTCATTAATAGAACTTAGTTATTGTTGTGAAATGTTTGTTACCTACGTTTTAACGTGATCATCAAGTTATATATTTAATTGAAATGTAGCATCTTAATTAGCTAATATAATTGAATAATATAAATTTTAAATATTTTATTTGATTCATTACTACGACTTTTAAAGTGCATTAGTTCTTATTTAAAATTGCTTTTCATGATGCAATTATTTATCTAGTGCTAAATTTTAAAGATTCAAAATTCTGCCTTTATGAACTCATATTAAAACTGGTCTTAACTGCATGAGAATTGGTCAGTTTTCTTCACCGCGCCTTTTGAGAGTTCTCTGCATATTTCTTTTCTTTGGGAAAAAATATTTTAAGTATATAGAATATTTTTTCTAAGAATATAAAGCAGTAATAAAAAATACAAACTGAAGATTTTGACAAATTTCTTCCTGAGTTTGAAATCTTTGAAAAGGACCATATTTAAGCCAGGTGCTTTGATTTATTGCAAATTTTTAGTGAAATAAATTAAAAAAATTTTGTCCAGCCATCCGAAAATAATTTAATCAGATTTCTACAGAATGAAGTGAGTTAAAATGTTTTCGATAAAATTAGATAAACTAGATTGATGAAATTTGACATCTAAGAGACTCGATACCTTTCAAATGTTGAGCTGTTTTCTAAAAAAAAATTGATCCTCTGTCTGGTAAAAGGTCGGTCGGCACTTTATCAAGCTTATAAACAACCAGATTTTATTCCGACTTCATAAGTTTGGAGAAGCGCACAAAGAGCCTAAAAACAATTCGTTTACATTTTGTACTTGAAAAAAAGCAAAATAGCAAATCAAGTCTATTTCATTTACCGATTGAGATATCTAGAACAGTATTATACATATAATGTTTAAACTTTACATTAAAATTTCAAATACGGTCATCAACAATTATAACACATTGCGAATGTGCGAGTTTTCAACGTCAATTAGGGTAAAGTAAATGCGCGAATTTTCTAAGACAGTTGAGGTAGCGCAATACAGAGTAAAAAAATTTTTAATTTCTTTTATTCTGTTTTATTTTAATTCAAAAGTACTTCAAAATGAATCCGAAAGATCGATTAATTAACAATGTTTAATTTACAAGTCACTAACACTAAGAAAAATAAGCAGAAACGTTTGAAATAATCGATCGAAAACATGTTAAGCCTAAGCTCATTGGTTGGGAGAAAAGAAATGAAGTCTAACTCATTTGTCGGAGGTGAAATGAAGATATTGGTGGGAAAGTTACTTTTTAATTAATGAAAAATTACACTCAACTAACTAGAATACATAGTAGCCTATGCCCTATTCTAGACTATAATCTATCTCTGTGTTCAATTCCATCCAATTTCGTTCAGCTGATTCGGCATCATCCATCCAGCCAAACTTTCACATTTATAACATTAGTATAGATTTATTGACCGAATTTTGAGCGAAATCCACAAATAAAATTTTGTGTAACCGAATTATCACTGTAACTGTATGACAGAAACAGTTTGATATAATTTGATGTACAGCTCTAACATCTCAAACGTAGATCCGCATCATATTTTGGACTTAACTAAATCTCACGAGGGACTGAGGGTCTCTTGACTTGCACGCATTACCTCAGGAACCTCGGAATGAAACAACCGTTACTTGTTAAAACGTCGCAAAGCTTAGTTTTCTTCTTTTTACTTCATATTCTTAGAATCGTAGGTGTGCTGTGTATTTCGCTAAGTGGTTCTGACTCTGACTCGGACAATTTCAAAAACCAAATAAGAGGTTCGTCTTAAATCGCGCAAAATAATCTTAACCATTTATCCTAGAATTTTTTTAAATTTACAGAAATATCGATCATATTCATTGAATTAAAACAATGTCTTACTCAGATTTCAATTCTAAAACAATTTTTTTCGATTGTAATTGAAAAATATACTTTGTTTTTAATATATTGTTTTAATTTTAAAAAGTTAGTTAAAAAATACTAATTTAAACAGGATACATTTTTTCATCACAATAATATAAAAGAAAATGGACGAACAGCCATTATAGCTATTGACTATGAATTATTTGTAATTAATGTGGAATGCATTTGGTAAAATAAATTGATTTACATTTTAAGTTAAATGTGATATTTCATGAGACATTTGTGAGGTAAAGGACCAAACGAATCACTTTCAAAATGCAAAGGTTTCGAATGCTGAATGTTGTAATCATGGATTTGTATGTTTTTATAAAGAAATTGTACTTATGAATATGCATCTACGCACTTGTGAATCTTTTAATGCAATTACTTAACTGTGCACGTTCAATGCTGAGAGGCCCTCTGATCAGCGTCTCGATTCGACTTCCAGTTCCGCCCCGTCACCATCATTCTTCGTGCGTTTCGAGGGATTCCCCCACCACGGCATTCCTTGGGACCGGGAACGAATCCCACAGGGTTCTCCAGACCACACCTCTGTTCGTGCATCTCCGCTCAGCAAATGAAATGCGATGAATGTTCATTGCGTACGAATGGATCCTATTTGAACGATATATCTCCATGGTAACGGTCAGTGGCGTGGAGAAAAGGGAGGGGATTACTAAGTCCTGGTTGTTTTTGCCTCATGGAGAGGGAAGGGAGTTGAACGATACAGATCCCCCCCTACAGTCTTGGCCAAGAATGGTGAAACACACAAGATGGGGAGAGGGAGGTTAAGTCAGAGGCGGCCGTAGAAAGTGCAAGATAATTCCGATAAAATGACAAGCACAGTTTCTCATTTGGCTTCAAAATATTTCTTAATAGTTCCATTTATTTTTTTAAAAAATGAAACGCCGTTTAAGTTTTTTTTTTAATTCATATACTGATCTTTTTTGTCAAAAATTCCGCGAACTTAACGTCGTCGTTCAAAAAAAATTATCGGCAATGCAAAACGTTAGAACAAAAACTGTCTGTAAAATGCGATATCTTATTGATCTGTCATCTTATCAATTTGCCAAATGTAATTAAGTCTTATTTGAATATTTCTATTGTTTGCAGCATATTAAATTTGAGACGGCTTTTAAATTGCTATAATTGTTATTACTCTGCTCTGCCTAACCATTCTGAAAGTAGAACTTCTGCTGATGGAACTCTCGATTTCTCACCGTCGGGAGGGGGTATGAGAGGGCAAGTGGTTACCGACAGGGGATAAATGCCCTCCCTCTGCTGACGCCGCCTCTGAATTAAACTGAGTTTAATTTAATAATAATGGGAGTTTGTTTAACTATCGTTTAACAATGAAAAGTGTTTCATAACCGAGAAATGTCAAATCACGAGAATTATTCAAGTTGGGGGGGAGAGTGGATGCAGGCATTTTAGGGTTCTAAATAATTATAACTCCATTAGAAACTGGCCAAATTAATTAAACATTTAGCAGAATTTTGGGCTTACCAGTAATTTTTATAAAAAGGTTTGCAGTAATACATAGGTTAATTTTTTACCATCCAAACAGCTTGGCTTTCTTCAATCACTGATGTTCGTTTCAAAAGCAGATCGTTCATTTGTTTATTAATAGTTTATAAAAATAGCTATGATGTTGAATAATACAACTGTTTGCATTATTTTTTCCAAAGTTTATAATTCAGTATTCTTCGTAATGATTTCAGATGCTTATCTTACGAATTTCCTGCCTGTATGTACTTATATTTTTTCATTATTACAGATTCGAAACATTTGATATTATTTTGGGGTAGCATATAGTAGCAGTTCACTTTTAAAAAAATGAATTTTTCAGCAGACCTTGCTTTTAAATAGTTATTTTAAAAATTCAGCAAGAAGAGGGTTAAAAACTAACAAATCAAAAGAGTAAAATTTTTTGTGAGGAAATAATAATCTTAAAACAAATGTAATTTTAAAAAATTATTTTACAGGACCCGTAAAATTGGATATGCTATCATAAACTAATAATTAATGTTCCATATGTTATAAATAATAATCCTCAACTTTATTTTATGAATTTAGTGATTCTGCGTCAACAAACATTACATGATTCATATTTTAAAGTTCATCGAATTTTTAGTTTTTACCGATTAATTTGCGAATAAAATTTTTTAAACGATCTACCTGCATTCCACTCTCCCTTCCTTTGAAGCCCATTAGTTGTGATCAGCATCTTATTGAAAATCCATTCCAACTCGAAAAGTTATTAAACTATCGGAGCTAAATATAATTTACATGACAATGCAGAAAGCTCTATGTAATCCATTCCTTATAAATTGCGCAGATTAGACAGTACCATGTTAAAATAGTGAAAACGGACAGGATAATTGTGGTGATAATTAATATCAAATAATGAGTTCGAAATTCAGATTTAAAATTCATTTTATGACAATTAAGTTTTTAAATTTTAAAAATGCAATTCGTAATATCCTTGATGCAAGCATGCTGTCTTTCATCTCTATTTACACAAATCTTATTATTGTACGAATATAAAGCATTTCATTGAGTTTTTGTGAGATTAACGCCTCTGAAAAGATCCTTCAACATGAAGCAAATCAAACGGCATCACGCTTGTGTAAGGAAAGAATGCTCAATAAAGTTTCTAGCTCTGGATTAAGTGATTGATCATAAAACGTATACATTAAGATGTTTTTTTTTGACAATATGAAACGCTGTACAAGCATATTTTCGTGTTTTAGAGAGAATGGAATGTTAAAATTCACCATCTGCCAAGACTGTAGTTCCTGTATATGCTTTTTTGGTGCTTGAATTAAACTTTAAAATTTATCACAAACAAACTTGTAAAATAACATTTCGTTGTACGATGAAGTTATGAATTCAAAGTGAATGTAGAAAACTGCTGAAAATTCACATCTCATTTCCATTCGCGCTCGAAATATTGCGAATTTTACTCTCTCTTATTTCGAGTAGAAATCTTTTTCAGTGGTGCAAAAGAGGTAAAGCTCTTTCAGTAAAGAAAATTTAAAAAAAATCAAATTAAGAATAAGAAGGAATTCTGATTTTGTGTTAGAACTAATATTAAACATCGTTTTGGTAAAATCTGAAATAATTGCGTTTCAAAAATATTTACATTTTCATCGATACAATGCTTGGGTAACGATAACAGTGATGAGTTTCGATCGTGTGAAACCAATGGCCTTTAAAAGAAATTGACAACGTGTTGAGATTGTCAGTGTCGCTATAATGTTTGCTATAATGTTTGTTAACGTAACATCATGAGGGTCAATAGCAAAGGAAGTTTAATTATTATAAACATTTTTAAAGGTTATTGGGAAGTATAAATAGAACCTTAACTAAATCACTCGTTTTGAAATAATTCACATTTTTCCATCCATCGCCTTCAGATATGCTCTTTATATAATACGTACATATGTTATTCCATGGAAATTTGATGATTGATGTTTTTTCTGATGTCTTAAGAACCATAAATTAATCAAATCGTACCGTATGAAGTAATCAACACTACACGACAAATAGTTGCCAGATGTTTTGCAGTTTTTTTTAAAGTTCAATTCAAATTAACTTTTAATAAAAAAAATTAAAATCTTCAAGTTGAAACTAAAAAAATAGATATTTACGGGTTATTGTTTTTTACTTTTGTCATTTATACTTCATTTCATAATAAATTTCAGTTTCATTCGTTGTCATTGTGGGGTATTCGTTGTCATTGTGGGGAGTAGCATGAAAAGGAAAGCACTCGGTTCAAATGAAAAGCGATAAATGAGGTCTTGTATCGTGAATATTTATCTTTAATATCTTATTTAATTTAAAATGTAGATTTGA
>JAOUZG010031181.1:1968-31414 GCA_026289955.1 Argiope argentata
AAATAGTTGTGAAAATTTTATAATTTTCGGAATTTATTTGAGTATTTGTATGATATAAATGTTTGAATGATTTCATTATTTCTATGATATTCACTCTAGAATGAATATTTTAGAATTGTTTAATAATAAGCAGTAATTTCAGTTCTGTTATTTTCCGCGTACATTCAGCAGAGCATAGAGCCCGCAAAACCGGTATTGAATAGCATAACTTTGAAGAATTCTCACTGCATCTTAATTTTTGTTGCTGTTTTGTGAATTAAACGAATATGTTGCTTTGTGTGTGGAAATGTATGTAAATTCTGATCTATACGTTTACAGTAGATATTTACTATAATCTATGGTGCTTCAAAAACATAGATGGTAAGCTTAAGTTAAGCGCAAGTTACAAAAAAATGAGTTATTTCTCAATAAAAAATCCCATGGAAATTCAGTGAATCTATATTCAAGAATATTAACTTCATTGATAAATATTTTAATGCTCACCGATAAATTAAAATAAAGTTAAATATGCCATCTGATAATGTCGTCACATCTTTAGATAATATGAATCATCTCGGAGGTTTTTTTTAATAAGTTATAACCTGTATAAAAGACTTTTTTAAAAATTATTCTAAATTTATTTTTTGAAGAGATCATTTTAAAAAATCTTTAAAAATTAGATTAAATGCATTCATATATCGAAATGAAATCAAATCTTTGGATCGTTTGTAAAATGTGTTTGAACTTTTTATTTCTTAGAATACAATAAATAATGTTAAAAAATAAAGTAACAAATAAGAATATATTATGTTATAATAAATAAATACGAATATAAGAATAAATTGGATTAAAAGATGCACAAAATGCATAAATTTTATCATGTTTACGGAATATTAACTGTTCCCAAATATGTTACTATTTTACAGTGCTACAAGCAAATTATACATAACTGTTGAAATTTCAACTAATTATATATTTTATGATTCTTGAAGATTAGATGGTGTTTCTTGTTAATTATAATCTTCCGGCAATGGTTAATTTATATGATAAAAAAAACTTATTATTTTTTTTCTTATATAAATATTTTTCGGTTATTTTTAACAATAAACTGTTATTTTTTTTAAAAAATGCTTATGTTAACTTAAATAATTTTAGGGAAGAAAGGCGAAATGATAAATAATTGCAATTTTTTAGTTGAATCACGATATTTTTAAAAATATTTAATAACTTCTCAAAACCCGCATAACATAATTTATTCTTTCAATCTTATATAATGCTTTGAATTTATTTTTGGAGTCATAATTCAATAAAATTTACAGCTAGATAGAAAATCTCCCAATAAGTCATCGTAAATAATCTCTGAGATAAATTTCTCCATTTTAGCTTTGCTTTCTGTGAATATGCATTCTTTCCCTATTTTAGAGTTCTTCCATTTTACAATTCCGCAAACGAAATACACAAAGAAAAAGTATTGTAATCGTCATCAAAATGCAAACTTTAGATTTTGAGGAGTCTCCACATTTCAAACCTATTTTTGAGTCTGAAAAACACTCGCTTACTATGCGTCTACCTACCTTTGAACCCGACAACACAAAAATTGCTGTGATTGAAATGGTAAAAATTTATTACATGGGATTTACACAAAGTTTGTAGATTTTTATAAAAATTGGAGTTAAATTATTTCGAGGTAAGCTACCTATCTGTTTATCAGCCCATATAAAAGTTTAGCGATAACTAAAATCGAAAAAAACTAAATGAATAAAATTTGGTACATAAATTTAAAATCTAAAGTGTGGAGGGCAACATAGTTTGGAATGAAATTTGTCAAAGAATTAACTTTCTGTCTCTCCGCCGTTTCACTATCATCTAAACACAATAATATAAATATATGAAATTTTGTATGTGATTTAGGCGTTAAATCTTAGTTTTAAGTCTAATTTGAATTTCAGTCGGTTGAGCAGAATGTTTCCAAAATCCACATTCGGCAATCTGACTTTTGTACATAAACCGTTTAGCAGTACCGTATTAAATGCCCAATTTATAATGTATATGTTATATATAATTTAAAAAATATCTATTCTAATTACACCTTTATTTTTAGAAATTTGTGTTTATCTTGACAATGAAGATAGTATGTAAAATTTACGGCACTGACGCAATAGACCGTCGATGTGCCAACGGTCGCCAACCAACTCGAGCCAATTTACCTAAGTGGCCAGGACTCTTTGATTTATTACACAACCATTGTTTGTCTGTTTTCACATATAAACTCATCTCATGTCCATTCAAACACATATTTTTAGATGGAAGAATTCCATAATTTTGGAAATACTCTACAGCATCTTTTTCGTTGGCAGGTAGGTTCCAAATTTTAATCATTTTAATGAGTCAAAAAATCAGAACAGAAATAACCCTTAACCAACAAAATGACTGACGATAGTTAAGTTTTGCATAAATTTTTTTAATAATGGTGGTTGTTCGCTTATTATTTATAGTATTCTTTCTTTCAGAATTTAATGAGAAGTCGCAAGAAACTTCAAACCGTTTCAAAGATGTAAATAATTAAATAGAATAATATCTATTGATTAAAATAAGAATCTTATTTAAAATATATATCTATATATTATCTATACATTTCTACAAATAAATATGCACTGCAAATCCAGCATAAGGAAGAGCATAACTAATGGTATGGTGGTAAAAAGAGTGAAATATTCGTATTATACCATATTCGCCAACGATCGCCATCGGTTTAGCAACATTTTTGTGAAGGATTTAAATTTGGCGATAAAGATCAACGGATTAAATCTTTGCCGGATTGCCATTATTGGTGGTTTAGCTACTCACTGGCGACACTTTCAATTTTGGCTATAAAGATAGACGGCTTAATACGTAAGTACCAAATTTTCAAGGGTAATGTATATCGATTTACAATTTTTTTATGGATATTTGATTTATCAATGCATACGCTAAATGAACAACTATTTCTTAATAATCAGTAATTGACACGCTAACTGAATATCATCGAACATTACAAATTAATTCTTTTGCTATTAGCTTGTGTTCTAATGCATTCTGAATGATTTGGTGAATTCATAAATGTGTTTACACAATTATTTAATGGGCTTTATATATCCCTTTCTCCTGGTTAAAATTGTTTTCCTAATTACTTTGAAATCAATTATTCGCACTTATTACCATCGAGAGTGATAAAGAATATATTGTTGGATTATCTATTTTATAAAAATAATAGCTTGCGATCAGCCTTTGAACAGGAAACAAATTCATCAAATGACGTCAAATTTTCCCCATTAACCAAAAGTATATCAATTTTCAGATCAACACTTTCCCAAAAATAACATAAACATTGAAATAAATTGTATTAATCTATTTGTGCCACACGCAAATTCAAGCTTACTTTTGATTCTATAGCAAACTTTTCAGCATCTAATACCTTACTTTGTTATTTCCCTTTTTTATGTGTAGTAAATTGTCTATATGAAATTTAAAAAAAGTAATTTCCGACATTCTTGTCCTCATTTAGAGCACTTAAAAGATTAGATGTCACATTGACTGTTTATTGAAGTCACTTTTAGCAATGGATGCATAAGACAAAAGTTTTACTTTAAAAGTTGAACTCTTATTCGAATAAAGGAAAAAGTTTTTGAATCAATCAAAATTCACAAATAAATGTGTATTTTATCTTTTATTTGGAAATGTAAATTTATTTTTGAGTTTCTCATAAAATAAAATAATTTAGACTAATTGGGATGAATTCAGTACCATTAAAAACATAGGATAAATGAAAATATGATATTAAAAAATTCGTTATTTTCTTAAAAATGCGTTTTACAAAACAGTTTTCACACAAAAGATGAAAATCAATTTTGAGGCTGAAAAGTATGTTATCAAAAGTTAATATTTCAAATTTTATTTTAAGACACAAAAGTCAAGATATCGGAGCATTTGCAGTAAAATGACTTAGCTTTAGGACAAGCCTTAGACTTTAAGAGAAGCTTCTAAAAAAATTAGTTCGAATAGATTTTTAAATTTCTGCTGTTATCAAAAGCAGAAAAACAAGGATTGCCCAAATGAAATATTGGCAAAAAAAAAAAAAAAAAAACGTTGAATAAAACCAATACTTTTATTGTAAATAATTACATGTCTCTCTACAGGGTGTCCCAATATGTCGTTTACAAACTTGACATGCTGGTCTGTTATATCACGATGAACAAGGTTTACACAGGAACTTGTGTCCGAAAATTCAATTGAACAAAAACGGGAGAGTGGTAAAAACAATCATTTAAGGCATTTACGTTGAAGGAGAAGAATGAATGAGTTTAGTAACGCAGAAACAGCCGTCATGTATTACGTATATGGCTCACACTGATGGAAATGGACGAACCATGGCACGGATGTACCTGGAGCGCTTCCAAACAGACGTCAGCCCAGTCAGGTTTTGAAGCTTCGCTGTTCGAGAATACCCCAATAGGACTTATCTTAATCGATGCATCGGTAGAGGCGGACCAGTCCAGTGGCCACCATGATCCCCCGACCTTACTCCCCTGGATTTCTACCTGTGGTGACACTGGCATTCCATGGTGTACGAGATACCCGTAACATCGGACATGGATCTTATCTTCAGGATAGTGGAAGCGGCAGCACGTGTCGGTGACATTCCTGGTCAATTTGAACGGGTGTGTGAATTCATGGGCCGACGTTGTGAAACGTTCATTGTAGTGATAGGAAAGAATTTTGAACATTTGCTGTGATGTAATGATATTTTGTAATAAAAATAATATCAACGCCGCTGTCGATATCTTTTTTTCTCCTTATCCAAATCTGCAATTATCGCTCTCTAGCCTGTTCAGTTTGAATTTTCGGACACAAGTTCCTATGTAAATCTTGTTCCTCATGATATGACAGACCAGCATGTTAAGTTTGTAAACGACCTTTTGGGACACCCTGTATATACAGAATTTATTTGAAATCGCTTTTATTTTGTGATAAACTTATTCCGAGGAAAATTAATATCGGTAAACAGGTTCCAACTCGTATTCAATAATAACTGTTAAACAATCTACTAGTTACTTACGTATCATAGTTTGGGGTAAAATTGTGCTCCTGATTTTTAATCTAGCGAATATTATTGCCGACTTTTTATTTAGGATCTTGAGTATGTATAACTTTTTATAAATAAAAAAAACAGTAATGATATAATTTACATATTTATTAACAACAAAGATGAAAAAGGGAACAACGGTAATTAATTATTTGAAATGCTTTCAAAATCTTAAATACGCATTCCTTTTCCTAAACGCATGGCTTATACATAATGTGGGAACGAGTAAAGGCAATTATGTACAATAATGAGAGAACAACGAACTCGTTATAGATAAATTTCTAAACCAAAACCAAGATCAATTATTCAAAATTAAAATTTTTTTTAAAAACAAGATAAGTTTCTCATTTACAATGTTTCATCTTTTTAAAGATGTAAAAATCTAATAGTTTGCATCATCTTTTTAAAACAGTGGGTGAGTGTGTTCTTGAAATTGACTAAAAGTTTTTTAAATTTTAATTAAATTAATGAGGAAGTCATCATTTGTTAAAATAATTTGATCAAGCCTAATACATTATTTTGAAGGTTGACAAAAATAGATTCGTTATACATGTTTTACTTTTAATGTGAAATGTAAATAAAACTTATTTAAAACTTAACCGACTAAATATATTTATTTTGTTAAGTATTTCAATTTTCATGATATCAATTTCATAATCTGGATATTTTTTTAAAAATTTTATTTGGGATTAAATATTTTATATTTGTAGGGAAACGAATTTTAAAACATTTTCTATAAAGAAGGAAGGTTAAAGAGTATATTAATTTGCTTTTTTCCTAAGACTGAAAATTTAATTTAATAATCATCAATTGTACATGAATGTCATTGGACTCATTAGAGGGATTATTAGCACAAAAGGGGAATTTCTTTTTTTAAAAAAAATCCTTGAACAATTTGTCTGAAACCTTTTTCTGTTTCTTTCTACGTGCCCGCCTTTATTTAGTAGAGCTCGTATGTTGTACAATATTAAATGGCCTTCAACAATATTCTACGCAGTATATAATAAAATAATACATATTATTATACAATCTGATGGGCTGACGGCGTACTGTAAGCACATCAGATTATCACCCCTATGCACAGCTTAGATCTCTAGACATGATTGGATCACGTGTGACGATTGGATCAATGGAAACGAATGAAAAATAACTATTTTTTAAAAGATAATTACTGAAGATAAAAAAAACTGATTTACCTATTGCAACAAAATAGGAATGTCATTTTGTTAATATGGCCTAAATAAAAAGAACAAGCAAAATCTTCAAGTACCCTACACTCTGAATCCAAAACAAAAGAGTCACAGCGCAGAATTGCCGACGAGAGGGAGAGAGAATTATATCCTCACAGTATTTATTGACAATATTATAAGACTCAGAATGATAAGATACTATAATAAAATCCTCATTCATGATATTGCTGAAAATGATATCAGAAATTCTTAACATATCCATTTATTTCGAATTTTTAAAAAAAACACCTTCACTACATAGTAAATTATAAAATATTTTGCATAACGGTAATGCGGATTTCTTTAATGTCACATTTTTCAGAAGTTTGTAATTTTTTATCTATAGATTTATAGAGCTATAAGTTTTGATACCCATTGTTTAACAAAGGATTAATTATCCTCATTAATATCAGTCAGCATTAATCTTCAAACTAATTATGAATTACATTAAAGAAATGACAAAAATAATCTAGATATGCTTGCTTATACGTACCCTAGAAAATCTTTAAATTTAAATTAAGTGACAGTGTTTGAAACAAATAAATAAGAAAATATTACATAATTTAGAGACAAAAAATAAGTAAATCCATCTTTGTAAAAATTCATAACATAAGCATTCATTATTTTTTGCCGTAGTTTTCGATACTATACTTTCTTTAACATATAAATTACGATTATAATAACGTAAATTCGTATCTTTACATCATTTTTTACTTATTCTCCAAGCCTTCCTGCAATAGTGGAAGCGTGTTTTCCTCGTGATCAGGGGGTCCCGGGTTCGAATCCTGGTTCGGGCATAGTTGTTCTTCTGTATTCCATCTGTAAGGTGTGTGAATGTGTCCCACTGTAGAAAGGGGCTGTGCAAGAGACTGAGATAAGTAAGCAGCAAATATCGTGCTTTTGGCCTTAGTTGACATTACTACAGAACAAGAGAAGCTGATTAGGCTTAAATCGCTGGCTATCTGAGCGAGCTTGTGTATGGCAAGTGTCATAAAAAAAACAACTTTTTATACTTCTAAAATATAATTTACCGTAATCGTTGCTCAATATATTATCAAAGTGCATCAATAAACTTATAAAAACGAAATATTAGAATTTTTCGTTTTGCTTTTGGAAAGATAATAGTTAAACCCTCATACCACAGAACTGATTTGTATTTTACATAAATGATTTTATTTATAAAAATTAAATTCAGCCATTGCCATGCTTTGCATAAAAATATTTTTTCGCATTTATCGTTAATTTCAATTATTTTTCGCAAATAAGAAACTATTTGCTAGTTCTATTAAGAAACTGCTGATAATTCTTTCTAAAATAAAGCTTGCATTATTCAAGGTTATACATTTCTTTCATGAAAAGCTTACTAATTTAATTTTAATTGGTTCAAATCTACAGACTTAAAAAGAGTAAACCATACGTAAAAATAGAACCTACAATGGACAATAGAATGTTAATTTTTAAATGAATCATTCCACCAGCTGACAAGAAAATGACTTTCTTCTTTTCCAGTCGATACAGGCATGAAATATCGATACCCTTTCTCAACGCACCTAATTGCTGTTTTTCAATTAAATGGCCTGCGGTTCCCTTTATTTTCATAATAGTTTCTGGAATCTTAGAACTGTATAAAATAACAGAAAGAATAGCAAGAATACCGACAAAAGCATCTGTGAGAAATCTTATAATACGCAACTCTGATTTTCCTTTGTATAAAAATAAATACAAAGCATCGTACAAATTCAGGCAAGATGTCAAAAGAATTGTAAACAAAATTTTCGAAACCGTCTTTGTTAAAAGACAAATGTTTTCTTCTAAAAGGTTGTAGCACTTTAATGCTTCGAAGCCATTTCTAATCAACACATCGCTCTCCAAGTATTTCAAACGAGCATTGAATTCAGAGTGGTAACAAACAGAATGTCTTATTAAAAGACAACACGAAAAAATGATGATGCAGAAAAACTCCAGGAATACTGTATAATATGCAAATTCGCCCATAAAGAAGATAATCATTTCGTGTTTCCTATCTCCAAATATGTATCCGAACGACCCGAAACCAGTTTTGTATTCACCTAAATTGAAGCTTTGCATGGCTGCAAAAACCACAGGCAGAATTCGAAAAGTAACAAAGAGTATAAAAATGAAACGCTTGTACTTTTTATTCTGTCTAATTACGAAATATCTATTTTGACGTATCAAAGGATATACAAGAAGCCTTAGGTTTTTGTGTTGCCTTAAAAGTAAACACATCAGCGTAATACATACTGTGATATTAATATAATAGACCTGGAATAATCGAAAACCAGATATATTTATGGAGTACACGACAATAACCAAAAGAATATATCCGGTGAAAAATGGAAATAAAATTGAGAAATAATACGAATACCAATTTAAACCTTTCTTTTTTATTCTTTGGCCTCCATTGATGAACTTTAGAATAATCCATACAGGGATATGCATTGCTCCAAAATTTGTCAGATTCAATTTCTTTATTTTTAACATTATCACTCTTGAATGTTATCAGATCCTAAGCCAGGGAATTTACTATTAATGTTGCTTTTCTGAATTGCATTCACGTGATTTTAGGGCATATTTTTAATTTTCTAAAAGTAAAGCCTTTTTTTCTGTTTTGAGGCTCTTTTCTACATTTGTTTCGAAAAGTATAAGAAAAAATATATACAAACCGAATGCCGTAATATAAGTCGAATTTTCTATATTTTTAATACTTGCCTCTTGAATGTCAACAAATCCTTGTTCTGTTAAATGCAGCATCAGGATTTGAAACATTACGTTCAAACTCTAGCACATTTTCGTAATTTCTACACTTTAAGCTTTTTCTTATGTTTTTCTTTTTATTTGCTTTGAAAAATATAAGTAAATGTCACCTACCCAGATATCCTTATTTAAGACATATTTTCTCCATTTTTTGCACAGTCACTCTTGAAAGTATTCGGATCTCAGTTCTGGATAATGTTTTTTCAGGAATTTCTGAATTATATCACCTTTCCGGAAGATTAGTTCATGACCATCTGGTTTCCATTCTATCTGGTTTAATATTTTTTCATAGGAATGAAATGAGGAAGGCAAGGGTTTGCAACGAGTTTTCTACCCATCGTGATAAAATAAAGGTTTTGAAAGCGAAGAATTCGGCAGTCTCTACAGGATCTCGGTTGTTGCCATTATTCCTGATTATTAAATGCACTGTAAGTACAATTATCACAAAATCACATCCTAAGGGGTTTCAAATAAATGGAGGGCATTTAATAAGTGGCAAAATGCACAGCGTAACAGTTATTTTTATTATACAATTTTTGCCTTTTCGCATCTTTGGTGAAGGTAATAGGTTCGTTGAAGTGTTTCTTGTCTGTCCTTTTTGTAATACGTTGTGCTCTCCCGTCTCATTAGACAAATTCTCGGGAGTCCGTTATAAACACACAGTAGTCTTTGCATATGTACAAAATTGCTTCGATTTCAGCTGTTTGTAGTCTTGTTGTTTTTGTGGTTTTAAACGTATAAGAGAATGCTGTCTACTCGGCGGTTGATGTCTTTTCTAAACAAGAACATCTGAGCCAGAACTCATTTACGAAAATTTTATTGGGACATGATTGTTGTTTCTGAATATAGATTATAAATTTATTCTCATGGTAATAATCAATTCTACCTAAAATTCAAAATCTTGCCTTGAGTGCCAAAAAATAATATTCGATTTACGTATGGTAATATTATATTTAATTTGATTGCTTTGCCTAACAAAATTTCAGAATATTAATGACTGTCACATGTGGACGTGATTCAAAAGTGCCATTTCATATTTGCTGAAGTAATTGTTGTTCTTTTATATTTATCTTTTAAAGGATTTTCATTAATTTCTCATCAACCGTTTAAAAGACTAGACTATTTTTGAAAAAAAATACTTGCGTTTTATTAACTAGAATATTTGCTATCTCCTGTGTCTGATGATGAATTCAGATACATTAATTTTTCGTTTTCTTTCATTTCTGTAATGTATTGAAAACGCTAATAAAAAATGAATTTATAAATGTTAATCTCATTTTATTATTCGGAAATGGTAGTAGAAATTGTTTCAAATTTTTATTTTTCAAATATTTTGTAGTTTTATCCAAATGAATTATAACAGTGTTTAATTGAATCCTTTCATTATCTCTTTTTGATTCATATTTAAAAAATGAAAACTAATAATTGAATTTTATGTCAGTTTTATTACACTAATTTTTTTATTATTATAAATTATTAATTTTTGTAAAATATAGAAAAATTCAATAAATTTTAATTAGGATGAAAATTTGTAAAACAATTTAGAAAAATGCTATTCGAATTAACTATTATTACTTCTACTAATGAATATTAGAAATAATAATTCTAACCAATGACTTTTAAAATGAAAATAAATTCAAAATCCATTGTTTTTAAACATAAATATATTACTGTTATAAAAATTCCAATTGAATATTGCAAGAAATTAATTTTTTTGTATATAATTCCACGGATATTTTTAAAATTCTATTTAATTACAGAGTTTAATTTTGTTAACTCTTTCTACTTCTGGTTTAAAAAATTTTAAAATATGAGAATTGGAATTTTAGTTCTTAATTTAAAAAATTTTAATGTAAACTTGTCAATTATTATTCTAATTATATATTAATACTTAAGTTAAAATCAAACTAGAAGGGTAAACATGAATTATAAATTTAAATGAATTTCTCTTATCAACTTAAATTATAATTTCTCTACTTAATTTGGATTATATTATTTTTTCTATGATATAAATAATTAATTCATTTTTATTGAGTTTCAGTCAAAATAAGTTAAAACACTTTTCACATATATATTCTTTAAAATTGTTACCCCATTATTACGTTATATCATTTAGAGAAAAGAAAATTATTTTTCCTTTCTCAACTAACTAAATATCGAAAAAAAAAAAGTCATCTTCTTGTCCACTAGATGAATGAATAATATAATCTTTTTATTGCAGATCCTCTGTTAATATATTGGAGTGCTATTGGCTACTGAAAAAACAGGAGACGCTCACTCAACTTAAATCGCTGCCAGGTATATGGGCTTATCGCTGTATCTAAAACTGTCTGTGGGGCCTGAAAAAACAGGAAACGCTCACTCGACTTAAATCGCTGCCAATTATATGGGCCTATCGCTGTGGGCTAAAACTTCCTGTGGACACTATAAAGTGACACAGTCACAACATATCAACAAAAAAAATAATCCAAAATTCATAAAAAGTTATGAATTTTTAGAAACATTTCATTAAATGTTTTTTTTCTTTTTTTCAATGCTCGCATAATTTGTGTGAAATTATATTGATTGTTTGGTGTGATAATTTTGATTTTCTCAATTATAAAATTGTTTTAATGGATATGAATTTGATCTAATTTAAATTTGATATAATAGATAAAATGTTATTAATATTGAAGATTTCTGAAGAACAGGAAAAAAAAGGATATTTTCCTTTTAGTTACAATGGAAAAAAATCCCAGTATCTGTTTCCAATAAGTTTAATGAAACTAACTGATATAGGAAAAAAATAACTTTGTCTCCAAGAAAGTTGCAATTTTCAATTCGTTGTTTTGCTAAACTTAATTAGAAAATTTTCAGAATTATTTAGAGGCTATAGGTTTCATGGCTCCTTTCTATTTTGGTGAATTTCTAAAAAAAAAACTTATTTTATTTCGATTACATAATACACATTTCATGATGCGTAAAATCCTATCAATCATTTAATAATATAAATTTATATTTGTTGGAATAAAAAATTAATATTCATTACGCTTTTACTAAATCCAATGTAAATAGAAAATATTGATGAAAAGAAATAGCAAAATGTTTGATTAGGAAACATTTTAAAAAGGCTTGCTTGCTTCCAGTATATCGCATATAATAAAAATCTAAAAATTGATTTTGAACAAAATGCTGGAAGGTAATTATTGATCTTTATAGCAAATCTAAAATGTATTTAATAATAAAACTGCATACTTTCGTCAATTAAAATGTATTTCTAAATAAATTCGTACCTCTTTGGATTATTCCTGTTGTTATTGTGTTGTGATTGATAGCACTTTAGAAGCCAGCTGAGAGTTATGTGTCAGAGATTTAAGCCGAGTGAGACCTTTTATTCTTCAGTAGTGGCAAGGGCCATTAGCACGTATATATGTAAACAGAGAATATAAAATAAAAAAACTTAACAATATTTTTCAGATTATTTATTATTATAATTGACAAGAAAAGGACTTCCTTCGTTTTTTAGTTCCTTAAGTAAAGAAACGTGTTCAATTACTTTATATTTTTTTTCAAAGAATCACCTATTTATAAAGTTATACAAATCTAGTGTAAACAAACACGAATCATAAAAGTCAGTGACATTAAAATCAATTACAAATTTCCATCTCTCAAATATGAATCATACGATGTTAAAAATATTAACTGAAATGCAGTTACACTAAATTTTTTTTGACATTATTACAAACAGTTTCCAAAATAAATTTTTGAAACAATGTCTACTGCTCTTTCTGAATAATAAAATGCGACTATAATTTACAATATCATTGGCCCGATATGAGTTTTCAATAGAACACTAAAATGGAATATTGCAAAATGTATTATCTATGTTGATATATCTCATTTCATTATCGGGCAGACAAGATAGCAATTATTTTGATTAACAAAGCATAAACAATGTTTTTGATAAAACAGTCTGGAACAGTCTGGTCTTTTTAAAGCTTGAAGAGAAACCTGTGAAATAGCCTGAACAAACAAACCGATATAAAAGAACAACAATTTCAAAGAATTTGAAATGTAAGTTTTGAATCATGTTCGCATGCGACAGTCATTACGATTTGGAAATTTTGTTTGGGAAATCAATAAAATAATATGTTATATTACAATATAGAGTTGAAATATTATGTTGGGTCACACAAAAAAAATGTTCAAATGGTAAAGAAAATTTAATATTACAATTAGCTGAAACGCATAGTGTATGTTTAGAAACCGAAATTCTATCCCGATAAAATTTTTGGAAACGCCTTCGGTCACAGACGTTCATGCAGAACAGATAAAGACATCAGCCACTGAGTAGACAGCAATATCTCATACGTTTCCAACAAACAAAAACTTCAAAACTACAAGCAACTGAAATTGAAGAAAATAAGTACATATTCAGAGACTATTGTTGTAATTACTGTACACTCCCTACAATTGGCTCAATGCAGTAGAAAGGCATTTCAGATAAGAAGAAAGCCATATAGGACAGACATCTATTATTTTATTTTTTTTCTCTATTATTTTATACTAGAAGAAAAAGAGTTCATAATAAAACTCTCTGTTACACTCCATATTTTCTCACTTCTTATAAAGTTCTAAGCCCTACATTTATCTCAAACCACGTTGAATGTGAATTTACGAAAATCATGCTGACCGTACAGTTAACAATCAGGAACAATGGCAACAACTAAGATCCTGAAGACGCTGGCGAAACAATGAAGAATGAGGAGAATGATGCTCTTTTAATGTCAAAGCTTGTATTTTGTCCACGACATGTAGGAGGATCTTAATAGACGTAGAGTTCCAATTCCTTGTCTTACTTATATAAAGAAAGGTTTTCTTCTTTTAATTCCGATAAAAGACAACTAAATTGGATATTAAAAAAGCTGGACGTCTTATACCAGACATTCAGAAGTGTACCGTTATTCAGAATATCTTAAAACCGCAGTTTCCAGCACAAGTATCCTGAAAATATTCAAGAATGTTTGAATAAAAAAAATATGACCGAGATAATGACGTATTTGGAAGTAGTATTCCCTTATACATTTCAAAGGCAAATATAAAAAAGAATATTCAAGTAAAAAACTGAATTTATTGAAAATAAAAATATGTGGTAAAATCATTGTGATAATAAATCAAAAAAACCTGAAGCAGCATTACGCAGACAGAGATATGATGATATTCAAGAGGGAATGTATTAAAATAAAGAAAATGCGTCTATAAATAAGGCATTCAAGTTGTTAATATTCACTTATACTTTTCAAAATAAAGAGAGAAAAAACTCATAATAAAAAAAATATTCATTTTTAGAAAATATATAAATGTGCTGAAGTTACTATGAATGTAATTCAAATAATCATATAGCAACAATTCTTAGGACAAAGATCTGATAACTCTAAAGACTGACTATGTTAAAAATGTTAAAATGGCATCTAAAAAATTTAAGAGCAATGCATATCCCTGTATGGATAGTTCTTACATCAATGGGGATCACAGAATTAAAAAGAAAATTTTAAATTGCTATTCGTATTATTTCTATATTTTGTTTCCACATTTCACCGGATATATTTTTTTCATTATTTTCATAAACTCAATAAATAAAGCAGATTTTAAAACATCAATGATAACTTATCTGAATATTACAGTATGTCTTACGCTGTTATTTTTAATATCTCGTCAACATAAAACACTAAGACATCTTATACATTCTCTAAAACGTCATAATAAATATTTCGTAATTAGTCAGAATAAAAGGTGCAAGTGTTTCATTATTATGCTCTTTGTAAGTTGCGAATACTGCCTGTGACTTTCGCAGCCATGCAAAGCTTCAATTTAGATGAAAACGAATCTGGTTTCCGGTCATTCGGATACATATTTGAAGATAAAAAGTACGGAATGATTTGCTTTTTTATAGGTCAATTCGCATATTTTACAGTTTTCCTGGAGTTTCTTTGCATCATCAATTTGTCATGCTGTCTTTTAATAAGACATTCAGTTTGTTACCTCTCTGAATTCAATGCTCGTTTAGAATGCATGCATAGCGAAGTGTTAATTAGTAATGGTTTCGAAGTACTAAATTGCTACAACATTCTCGAAGAAAACGTTTGTCTTTTGAAAAAGACGCTGTCGAAACTTTTGTTTGCAATTCTTTTGACATTTTGCATAAATTTGTATAATGCTTTGAATTTCTTTTTAACAGAACGCGAATTTTTATTCCGTAGCATAACTTTTATCGCAGATGCTTTTGTGCGTATACTTGCTATTCTTTCTCTTATTATAAGAAGTTCCAGGAATCCAGAAAATATTAAGAAAATAAAGAAAACGGCTGGCCATTTAATTGAAAAATAAAAAATATGTGAGTTAAAAAACGATAGGAATATTTCATTTCTCCACAGACTGCAAAGGAAAGAAGTCGTTTTCTTGTCAGCTGGTGGAATGATTGATTTAAAAATGGGTCTTTTGTTGTCCATTGTAGGTGCTCTCCTTACATATGGTTTACTCATTTACAATTTGACGATTATAACCGTTTAAAATTATATCTCTCTTAAAGTTCGTAAAAAAATTGTCAGAAGCTTGAGCATAACAAGCTTTATTTTAGAAATGAATAATAAACAATATCAATATAGAATGAGCCTTATGATTTCTTACTTGCGTAAAAAAATTAAGTATAACAATAGGAGCAAAGAATTATTTTTTTGCTAATCATGGTAATCGATAAAGGAAATTTTTTGATAAATTTATTTATAAAATAGTTGTAAAATACAAAGCAATTCTACTGCATGATGATGTATCTATTTTCTTACAAAAAAGAAAATTTTTTAATATTGTGTTAATCCAAATTTATTGATGTATTTTAATAGATTGTTGAGCTGCGTATTATGTAACAATATACTTTTAATAAAAAATTTCAACATGAATTTACATTGTTATAATCAAAATTATTAAATGAAAGAAGGCACACTTTTGAAAACTGGGACATAATGTAGCGAATATATACATAATGAATTTTCGAAAAAGGTGATTTAATTATGCTTTGTTTCATAATAATGTCAGATTTTCCTATACATTTGCTTCGAACTCTGACAATTAAATCAAAATTAAAGATTTTCGAGGACTGCGTACAATATCTCGTTGTTTACGGGTTTTAATGTTGATCGTTTTTTGTTTGAAATCTAATGGTGACTGATAAAAGTGAGCCCCAGAGAATTCCTTTATTCAACTAAAAGTAAGGCAATTTATTGTCGTATAGATAAACAATTAAAAACTGCTGAGGAGTGTGACCTTCGAGAAATCCTTGAGTACTTTTGGCAAATATTTTTATCAATTTGCTATATAGTTAATGTGATTTTTTTTTGAAATAAACTGATATGTTAAGAATTTCTGATATCTGTTTCAGTTATGTCAAGTAATTGTAATTTGATCTTAGTATATTATGATTCAGAGTCATAGAATTCTGTCCATATATAAAAAAAATGAGAGGATGTAATGCTCATTTTCCCCCTTCGGCAATTCTGCATTCATTTCTTTTATTATTTAGAAAAATCATTTTTTTAAACTTTAGTCATTATCTTTTAGAAAGTAGTTATATTGGAGGAAAAGAAGTCGTTATCATTGATAGAGAAACACGAAAAAGAAATTTTGTATTTTTCCTTTAATCCTCACAAAATTTGTTGATAAATTCTAGGAACGCTTTTTGTGATTATTGTTTAATTACTCCTCCTCCTTCTAATTTTTTTCTGTCTTTTAAATACTTATATCATAGCTAGTTTGCATTACTTATACGTATGCTATTAATCTTATTTTTCGTTTAAAAATTAATAAAATTTCTCATAAAATCATCCATTTCTCATAAAATAAAATATTTTAGTCTGCGATCGATTCACGTCATTAAAAACGTATGATCAATGAAATTATGCAACTTATCTGATGCTCCAGGTACCTATTACTAAAAGATCCTATTTTAAAATTTCTAGAGACAAAATTCAGACTTTTTATAATTTTAAGAAAACTATTTTTCAGAAACTCATAAATTTTTCAGTAGGACGAAATGAAAGAATGGCAACTTGCTTGAGTGAATAAAAACATTATCTTTAAGAATTAGCTATGGTGATAGATGAAATCGAAAATTATAATTAAAGGAGGAATAGAAATTTTCTATGCTTTAATATATATAAAATTAATATTTTGGAAATCGTTCTTATTTTTAATTTGAGGTATTCGATAATGTCTAAAAATAATTGTAAATCGTTTCAATAAAGTATAAAAGAAAAAACAATTGAAAAGTAAACCGTTACCCTTTTTCAATATGAAATAAAATCATATTGTAAAACGCATCCATAAATTTTATCTTTACTGAATATAAAATGTTCTAGGAAACAAATTTAGTTTTTATTTTTGGTTTCTCAAACATATTTGACAGTCAAATTCAAACAACAATTTTGGAAACTATTTATATGTTAAATTTGATTTACATGCTTTGCAGTTCTTCTTATAAAATAATGTTTTTTTCTGCTAAAACATGATATTTTCAAATTTTCAAAATGTATTTCTGAAAATAAAAATTTTCAAAAATAATTCAAATTAGACAATAAGATATTAACATAAAATGAACTAATGTAAGTTTCAAAGTTACTAACAAACAATGAAATTGTGTGATGTTTAATTAATAAAATTTTCTCCATTTACTTCATCAGTCAAGAATAAAGATGATATTTATTGGTGCATAGTGATTATTTTATCAATCTACAGTGTGATAGTTGATCGATGAAATAACAATTTCAGAAAAACTATCGACCTAGCTTCAAAGCAAACAATTTGGTGGCTCACAAGAAAATAAATTAAGGGGTAGAGGGTGTGGCTAACTATAACTGATCAGTCAAAGTCATTTCATGCCTCGTCAAGTACTTGTCCGATATTTTTGAAAGTTTCTGAGAATTTCGACAAAAGTTAAAAAAATAATTTTAAACGCAAAAATCAAAAAGTCTCCATTTTATTGATTTTAGACTTCTTTCTGAAAGAATCGAAACATAAAACAGTTTTCAAACTAAAGATGAAACACTACCCAGTTGCTGAATTCTATGCTGTGAAAAGTAAACCTTTCGAATTTCATCTTATGACAAAAAAGTCAAGATATTGATTATTTTACGATAAATTCACTTTATTGTAGTGAATTGAAAATGCACCTATTTGATGAATTTGGGATAAACTTTAAAATATTTGAAAAAATAAATTCGAAGCGGGTATTCAAATTTCAATCGTGATCAAATGTAGAGAAAGAAGGCAGCAATTGTAAAGGTTGTCTAACGGGAAAGTGGACTAGTAGAATGAAAAGAATATCTTTAGTGAAAATCACAAGAACTTGCCCATCAAAATAACTTCAAGACAAGTCTCATTGTTTATGGAGAAAGTATATACTTTTGAGGCTGAAAGATGGGGGTTGATACTTGACGAAGTTTTGCACAGCTTCCTTCAATTCGCCTTCCGTATGGCAATTCCCCGGAAATGCTCTCTTAAGTGTTCCAAAAATGTGGAGGTCACAGAGTGACAAATTTGGATTGTATGACGAATTTTCCAACATTTCCCAACTTAAATTTTTTAAGGTCATTTGGGTTATATGCTGGGATGTGTGGATAATCACTGATAAAAAGATGTATAAATTGTAGCATAAGAAGACCTGGACGTTTGCTTTTGACTATTTTCCATTGAGAGTCAGTGTAATGCAATAATGGGTTAAATTTATAGTGCTTCATTGTGACAGGAAGTCAATAAAACAAAAACCATGTTACCATTTTCTGTTACAATCTAAGCATTTCACGACTTTGCTTTTGACAAGTTTCTTTTGATACGAACAGATTTCAATGTTGAAGAAAATTTAAAGATCATATTTTCGCTAAAACAATACTAAATTATACTTAATTATACTCGCTAAAATTATATGTGCTAGCTTGTACTAATAATGAAGAAAATATGTTCAACTAGTTGCAGAATGCTGCACATTCCTCTGTGGATTATTCTTTCATTCATCAATATTGGTGATAAAAGACTCCGACACAGTAAAACTTTTATCTTCTACTCTTTTTATTTCGTTATTACATTTCCTCTTTTCACATTGTATCTCATTTTAGTAAGTTTAGTGAATTCTGTATATGAAAAAGATTTAAAATCCTCTTTAAACTATATTTTAAATATTTCAGCATGCATTATCTTGTGGTGTTCTATTTTAAACGAACATAAAAATTTCAGACTTCTCTTACATTCATTTAGATCTCAACAAAAACAATTCTTAATTCATCCCTCTAAAATTCACTCACATTTTTTTAAAAAACTGATGTTTATTTTCCTAACTCTACCCGGGATTCTCGGTGTTATTCAAGCTTATCTTTTATATGAAAAGACATTTAGTTACTGGTCTTTGGAATACGTGTTGAAAGAGAGGGTCTACCAAATGGTTGTTGTATTTGTGGGAGAATATATTTACTACACTGTGTTCATTGAGTTTTTTTGTATCACCGTCTTATCGTGTTGTCTTTTAATAAGGCACTGCGGTTGCTTACTCTCTGCATTTCATGCTAATTTAAAAAGCATGAATTTAGATATATTGACACAAAGGGGATTTGATGTTCTAAGACATTATAATATGCTTGAAGAAATTGTTCGTCTTTTGAAAAGCACTTTATCAGTGCCGTTGGTAGCTATTCTTTTGTCTTGCTCCCTGGATGTATATTTTGCTTTGAATTACTGTTTGAAAGATGAAGAAACTTCATTGTACAATACAAATTTTATAATCGATGCTTCTGTGGGAACGACTACTATTTTTTCTCTTATAATATACAGTTCTTCGATTCCTGAAAACATCCAAAAAGTAAAAGAAACGTCTAGTCTTTTATTTGATAAATATAAAATGTCAAATTTGTATAAAGAAAAAGATGTTTCTTTTCTCCACAGACTGGAAAAGAAAGAAGTCATTTTTTTGTCAGCTGGTGGAATGATTGATTTAAAAATGAGCCTTCTGTTGTCCATTGTAGGAGTTCTCTTGACTTATGGATTACTCATTTTACATTTGGAAGCTAGTTAAAAGAGCAAGATATCTTTCTAGATTTTAATAACAAAAGTTAGATAAAACCTGTGAGAGGAAATAAGTTTTTGAGTTTTACACTGAAGAGCCAGAAAAACTGGTCTAACAGATCTTATGTAGGTGTT
Source organism: Argiope argentata (assembly GCA_026289955.1). Taxonomy (NCBI): domain Eukaryota; kingdom Metazoa; phylum Arthropoda; class Arachnida; order Araneae; family Araneidae; genus Argiope; species Argiope argentata. Next base: position 22,291 of record JAOUZG010031181.1, read on the forward strand.
CAACCAATCAACGTAACGCGATGCCGTCGTCTGTGCGTATATAAGACAACAAGAGTCTGGGGAGGGTTTTTTAACGAATCTTGCTGTTATAGTGGCAGGGTATCAAGATTTAAGGTATTTTTAACGGAGATTAATCGTCGTTGTTTGAGAGATGGAGCACAGTATTTCTAAAGTAGAGATGAAAGTTGGATTTTCGTGTTCGACCATTTCTAGAATGTACCACAAATACCAAATTTTTTCATAAAACTTTAAATCTCCGACAGCGGTGCCGCTTGAAAAATTTGCAGATTTGATTGTACGTTTATAAACAAATGTAAGTGTGCGCACTAGGCAACGTAAATGATATAATTTACTAATTGATATGGGATTGATAATATTTGATATGGGCTTTCGCAGCCGCAAACCAAACTCGACAAAACATAAGCTCTGAACATTACCTGGGCTCGTAAGCGCCATAATTGGACTCTTAATGTTTAGGAAAACGTTGTTTTGTGTTCGGCAGGTGCCAGGAATTGAAATCGTTGACTTGTGTAGACTCAATAAAGACAGGTCAGTGGTACTTTTATATCTTTTTTGATCCTCTGCATACATTCTTGTCCTGTGTGCATTCTGACTTACGTAGACAATTCCAAAAAGATAACACTTCACAGGTCAACAGTAGCTACGTAATTGCTTGAGGACCATTCTTCTGAAGTTTTTCCTATCTCTGGGCCAGTTAATTTTCCTGACATGAACATTATCCATCATACCCGGGATGTTTTGCAATTTGCTGTCTTTAGGACATCTCCAACAACTCGTAATGTGAATTGTCCACAGAATATCTTCACGAATTAGTTGAATCCCTGCCACGCCTTTCCGAGACACTTCTGCGTGCTCGTGAAGTCTGTACACGATCTTAAATTCGTGTGCCAGTTTATTGTAAAATAAGGCAAAAATTTATTTTTGGAGATGAAAATTTTAGTAGACATGAACATCAATTCCCATTGGCAAGTCATTGAAATCACGTATCTAGACAATGACGATTGTGTTTATTTTCACAGATCGTGCATGAAATCAAATCCTTTAACTAATTGGATCCTTTATTTGCTTTTTTAAAACTAAGATTGTGAAGTCTCGATAGATATTCGTAAAGGTTTGGAAAAAAAGAAAAGGTTTGGATGATAAATCTATTTTTTGGATTGTTTGTAGTCTTGTTTTAATTGATTGTTTATTTATATAATGATTCTGGCATAATTTCTACTTATTATTTTTAATGTAGGATTTTATCTATGAAAAACTTTGTAAGTTTTTATTTTCCTTTTAGAGCCGCTTTTTTATGTCTTTGTTTTTCTTTATCTGCTTTGTATTTTCATTTTGAATTTTTGCCATTCACATATATTTCACCTTTTTATAATATGATACATAGATGATTTTAGACAAACATAATTCTTTGATATCGCTTTATATTATACTATATCTTACATCTTTTGGATATTGTGATATTATTTTTATGCTTATGTGCGTTGCTGCTTTCTTCATGTGTTTTTCAACTTAGTCCCTTGAATCTAGAATTCGTTTGCTGATTATTATTATATTTTAGTCAAATAAACTGAAATGTATATCCTTAATTACCGCCTATATTTTGGGATCGATTATAATTTTAATAAATATATAATAGTTGTCACTCCAACGACCTCCAAGAACTTACACCCCTGTCGTCGGGGATCAAATCCGAACAAACTAAAATAAAAGTGTCCTCAAAAGAGATAAATGATTCTGTAACATTGGACTGTAGATAAAATCTTCAAGTGAGTTCTGCGACATTCAATGTGTTAAGTCGATTTTCGCGCTTCTTTAAATCTATTTCCATTATGTTTCTTCTTTTTTTTGAACATCTTCTCCTTTTTTTTGAAGGAATGGAGATTTCAGTGTAGTCTCTTTCTTTTAATATTTGAGCATTTATAGCATTTCTTTTAATATTTTGAGGCTGCATCAATACCGAATCGAAGTACCGAATTAAGAGCAGCAGTAGAAACGTTTAATGAAAAAGCTACGGCATTTGCTAAGATTTGGTTATTATCATTCGCGAGTAAGAATTTTTAAAAAAATATTTAGTGGAATTTCTTTTTTCACATTTTTGTTCATGAAAAAACTTAGCTACCACTTTTAACTGAAGAAACTGTGTTACATTTACTTCAATAAAAAAGTGTAAAATGGTATTGAATTTTTTTTTTGTGAAAATGCAATTTTAAATAACGTCTTTCTTTCCAGAACAAAAATTGTCATCGATCCTAAGAATTCGATACTGGCTGATAAACAAACGCCTTCTTTACTAAATTCTTCTTCTCATATTAAATATTCTTCACGTCTTAAAATATGAAAAATGTGTTTGAATAGCTTTCTATCATTTTTATTTCCTTTTTCTCTCTCTTTTTTATCACCCAATGTATTAATTCTATTTTTATATTAATAATTCCAACTTTTCAATCTGTTTGCGTCCCTCAATATTCTTGTAAACGTATTCTCGGCAATTTATTTATAAATCTTTTCCAAACAGGTTTGTGATTGTAAATATAAATTTTTTGCATCTGTCATGAAAGACGATTGATTTGAGCTCACGTGATTATCCTAATAAAATTGCTTTATGATCCGGTAGGAAAAAGTAAAACAGAGATTCACTATGTGAAAAGGAATCCCCGAAAAACAGCTAGGAAAGGTATTCCCTGAAAAATATGCTAGACGAATAGCAAAATATTGAAGTAATAGAGTTACATGCAGAAAAACATTCAATCTCCTGCCCTAAGTTAACCTTCAACCCACTCACTGGGTCAAAGAGGATACTATTTTTATTTCAGAACACAGCGTTTTTCTTCCTCAAAAAGTTTAATATATCGCCGAGTGATTGGCATAATTGGGGCGGGATTGGCACGTTGCTTCATTACAATAAGAAATGAATCCTTACAATCTCTAGGAAAATGAAAATATTTTCATCAAGCCTTGAACAAGAATAATTGAAAAAGTTTTGCCAGCAGATTCTTCTCCAGACCAAAAATGAATAGGTTAATTAAATTTAACAGTGGAAATAGAAATTTTTCTTTGAACCTCTAGGTTTCAATATCAAGTGTCCCACACACAAGAACTAAGGTGAAAAAGGACAGAGAAGGCATCGCAGTTTCTGTTGTTGTTACTTATGGCACTTACCTATGAATAAGCCCCCCGCTATTACAGCAGCAGATGTAAGTCGAAAGGAGCGTCTCTTGTTTTTGAAGTAGAACCAACCAGAGCAAAGAGTACGACTTAGCTACACACTCGCCACATTTGCTTGCACAGCCCCTTTTTACAGGGGGCACAGTTACACATCTCACAGATAGTACACGGAAGAACAATCATGCCCAACAGGGACTCGAACCCGGGACTCCCAGAACACGAAGAAGACGCGCTTACCTCTGTGCTAGAAAGATGGCATAATGGCTTCTTCACATACCTATGCATTCATAAAATTTTTTTAATAGATTCTCTTTTTATCTTGAACCCAATTATTTCTTATTAGATTTTTTTAATTGTATCTTCATCTAATATGTTATGATGACAAGAGCAATAATTGCATAATCCACGTGTTATATTATCACCACATATCAATTTTCTGCAATATTTGAAAATAGGATATTTAAAATAATAATAATAGGAGACCGTTGTAAAGGGTTTCCTCTTATTATCACCTTATATGTGATTGTAAATTTTGTACATAGTTATTTTTTTTTAGTTTTTATCTTCTGTAAATATGGTAGTATTTGATAAAATTCTTGCAAAAAAGGACATCAAGCTGTTCCTTGACAGTTATGGTTATAGATATGGGAATACAAGACGATTTTTAATTCTGATAAGACAAATTAAACGTATGCAGAAAATCAAACCACATATATATGCCTACTTTTCTGTCTGGATTTTCGTATTGACTCAATCAGCTTCATTATTATGACAAATTTTATTCCAAACATTAGAATAAAAATTGATTTGAATAAATCGCATATGAAAGTGTTTTTAAAAAGTTGAGAGTGAAAATTGTAAAAAAATATTACTGGGAAGAAAAATAAAACTGGCATTTTAATAAATTAACCCTTTTTTTTATTGCCATAATGATATTTCTTCATAAACTGTAACAAAGCGATTATTTGATTTAACACTTTTTTAAAATTATTGAATATTTTAAAGTTCTGAAATGATATCAAATATTAAAGAGATTCCTACATTTATAATTAAATAAAAAATCATAATTTTTAAAATAATTATATTAAAATAAATTTTTTAAAATTAAAAATCACATTTTTTTTCTTCTAAAATTGTACAAACTGCATTATTTAATAAGTTTTCCTAACAGGAGACCGAAATTATAAATGATGTGAACATATTATGAAAAAAAAGTCTAAATATTTCTTTTAGTTGATGCGAAATATTAGCGGAGGTTAATTTATATTAAAATTCAACTATTTTTTTGTTAAAGGATATTTTAGACTAAAATTTCAATTATTATAAAAACCCTTTTACGAATTATTAAATATATTGCGTACATATAATTTCAAAGAAAATTTTTAAAATAATTTAAAAATTTATTTAAAATTTGAAATATTTGAGTATTTATAACTTATTTCAGAGATTTCATCATCAATACATACTACAAAAGAACATACATCTAGATATTACGTTGTCTGCTCAATTTCATGTGCTTTAACGTATAAAGTGACCTGAAATCATCAATTTTGATTTCGGTCCGCTCATTTTCAAAATGCAGGCAATTATCTTCAAAACTCAAATTAAAAGTTCATAAAATATTAAAACTATATATCGATAATATCAATTTAGTTAGACCAGGAATGCCTGGTTGGTATGACGTTGTATTCGCATCCCTTGGCTATTAGTTCAAAATCGTTAGCCGAAGACTCTCCGTATATGTGGTGGCTGACCCAAGTTAAATTTGTCGTGGTCACAAAAATCCTCTATTTCGAAAGTAATATCACTGTGGATATTTTGTCAGAGGTGATTGTTCTTTGTTCTAGATCTAAATTACGATCTATGAAAGAATTAATGAAAAGCATGATTAACGTCCGCCCCGTAAAAAGGTTTTACGACGTGTGAGAGGTACAAGTCAGACTTTGTCCTGGAGTGCTCTGGGTTCCATACCCTCAAACGCTACTGCACCTAACCTTTCGTTGTAAAGTTGAACACGAGAACAACAACATCGATTTATTTGAAGTTACTTTCTGAAACAATGACTGATTGGATTTTAGTTTTACAAAAAGTTGGGAGCACTTCATTTTACAATGCAAAATAAAAATTTCAGCTGAAAATATTAATGTTAAAAGGATCGGAATTGCTATGAAGAAAAAATAATACAATATAATTTTGGATTTATTTTGAAAAAAAAAAGAATAAAAAAAGTTTTAGAGTAAACATACACTATTAAAAGTAGCAAACACTTTATCTTGTGACACACAATCAATAATTCATTTTGTCATGTGACAAATAATCAATTAAACATTTAGTTGTTTGACTTGTAATTTATAATTCTGTTTAGAATAGTCCAATCTTTTAAAACTCCACTAAGAAATTTTGAAAAAGAACTTTATAAGAAGAACGAAAATTATATTGCTTGATTTTATTGTGTGTATCTGAATATAGTCACTAATATAAAGACCATAGGAGCCTCAAATTGACATAGAAAAATTCCACCTATTTCAATTTAAATCTAATTTGAAAAACATTGATTTTGATGTGTTAATCAAAAAAGGTTCTGAAGTACTTAGGCATTATAACATTCTTGAACAACATATTCAGATACTAAGACAAACATTATGATTGCCTCTGTTTTGTGTCCTTTTGAGCTGTTCTCTTAATTTATATTTTTCTTTGGATTTATATTTGTCAAATAAACTACCACCCTACATAATTGCAGAATGTGCTGTGAGTGCTTTTGTGTATTTTGCTGTCATTTGCTCTCTAATTTTTTGCAGTTGCAAGATATCAGAGAGGATTCAAGAAGTAAAAGAAACAGCAGGACATTTGCTTGAGGAACATCAGTCGAGCATCTGGAGAAGAGCAAAGACAAGAAGTTTTTATATCTTACTTGCCTATATTTAATCTTGATTTTTTTTTATTAAAGTCTATATACATCTGTAAATAAATCTTTTTAAGGGCTTTTTAAAACATAAGTGCATTCGCTTTCATTTTCTTATCCCACCACGAAGTCTGAGAGTCCTAGACAACTTTTTTTCAATTCAGATGATAAGGACGGCACCTAAGCTGACACTCTAACTCTAAAAATTTCTCCATATACTAGCATGAAGACGTTTGGATTCGATAGATTTAGCATACAACAGACCGGCTGACACGATTGTTCTTCTGTGAAATCCGTCCTGTTTCTTAGACGATACATTACTGACAGGCCACTTCGGCCCTTAGAGAGCACCGTATATCAATCTCCCCTTTCTTCTGATTATTTACACTGCCAAGCCATTCACACCCATTAAAATTGTATATAGATATGCCATTAATACTGCAAATTGATTTGTTTATTCACTTTTGAATGGACACTATGATAATACTACCCTGGATCATCAATCTATTTTTTTAATTTGATTTTTATTTCATTGTACATGGGATTTCACAGAATCAAACTGTGTTACGAATGAAAAACGGAGATTTTTCTTACGTTCTTTTTTCTCTCCCCTTCATATCTTTGAGAATAGATTTCCTCATTTCAGACCTATGAGTCTTGAATGTAAAACAGTGAATTATATTTCCTCCAAGTTGAACCTTGAATCGGAAGGGAAAACCATAAGCTTGAATTTTAATTGCATTCTGCCTCACAGTTCAACTTCTTTAAGCAATATAACATAATGTTACTCACCACTCGTTTAACCTTGATGAAACCAGTTTCGTTCGTTCAGCTTAGCTCTTGATTTCTTTAAAAAATGAATAAATTAATTTTTTTCAATAAAAAAAATATCTAAAGGCATCATAATATTTAAAAGTCATTATGCATTCTGCTCTGTCGGGTTGTTAATGTTGGTTATGGATTTTCGTTTTCTTAGATAAATCGTAGATGGCTTGGGCATTTCAAAAATTATCATTTTTAATTTCTTGGATCCTGTTTGTAGCTATGAAACTTCTAATTTTCATATTGAATTTTGGCACACTTTTTCTGTGTTTTGTGACAGAATTTTTTGTAAACTGGCTTTTCCTGGCAACCTTCTCATTTAATATGAGAAATTTTGCATTTTACTATTTGTAAAAAAAAACAGTACATCAATATTTTGCCGTATAATCTATAGCCTTGACTTGTAATTTCGTTATTTTATATTAATTCTGAATTTTATAATGTAATTTATATTATATAAAATTATTATGTATGCATTATGAGCATAGAAAACAGATTTTTTTATTTGCACATCTTACGTTATTATGTGTTATCAGTTATCAGTGAATTATTTGAGTAAATTACTTATGCTATTCTTTTTATAAACAGAATATACAATTAAATATATCTGATATTTGATAATTATTTTTCCTTAACAATTGGTGTCATAAAGCCTGTTTGTTTTCACATAAAATTGGAATATTACAGAATCAACAAACTTGTTTATAAATAAGAGAAATATTTTCAATGAAGGGCATAATTTATCAAGTAACACATAAAAGATTTTCCCCATATTCTCATATTATGATTTCAAAAATTCCATTTAATGGTTTTTCGACAATCATATATTTAAAAGAAATTTAAAAGTGTTTTATACTGTGATATTGCTGACGAAAAATTTGTAAAAATGATCATAATTAAAAAATGCAAAGAAAAAATTCAATATTTATATTTCATATTTAATATTTGTATGCATTACAATTAGATTTTTACAAGTTGAGTTATTTGTAGTATACAAATAGATGTAAATATTATTAAAAAAACTTGTTGAATAGTTTCTTCGTGCTAATAAACTGACACAAAATTCAAATTATTCTTTGTGGGTCGTTTCTTTAAAACTTCATGCAATAAAAACGCGTAATATATGGAATTGTATCACTTTTTTAGATTTAAATCTTAAGGAAAAAATATTTATAATTTAAAGAGTATTGATTTCATAACAAGTGAAAATTAAGACAGCAATAAAAAAATTATGTTATATAGAAATTTATATTGTGGGATCAAATATATTAAGTGTGCTATCAATCTAAAAAAGAGATATACATTCCAATTCTTTGAGAAGAAAACATAATACAGGAACTATTTATTTTTAGAAAAGTTTGGAAGTTTTGTCTTATATGTAAATTCTCTTTAACTTAACTCTACTGAATGTATTTTATTATAATATTCATCTTTAGAAAGTAGAAAAGTTTTAATTTGTTTTATTTATTTCAATTTTAAAAGTAAATTCCAAAGTTTTTATTTTAAATTTATAGTTCCTTTGTCACATTATGGTTAACATATGCAGTTTCAAGATTCTTGATAAAAGTGTCAAGATAGATCTAACACACATAATGAATTTTAATACAAACAAGTAATATAAAAGAAATAAGTCATTTCCAACTTATGCCAACAAAAAAAATATTAGTTACTTTTTATTAAATAATTACAATCAATAAAAATTTTAACTGGCCAAAACAAAATCAAGCTCGAATCCACTGGAAATAAATCACAACAGACTCAGACGATAATTATTACAACTCAATTGATCAAAAAATTCAAAGACAATTGAGAATTCACCGCCATTTAAGGCAATGCAAAATGCGTGAATTTTCTACGTCAGTTGGGGTAACGCAATACAGGTTAGACATTTTTAATTTTCTTTATTCTGTATTATTTTATTTCGAAAATTCTTCAAAATGAATCCGAACAACAATTTTATATGTATCAAATAATAAAAAATAAACAGAATCGGTTGAAATAGTAGGTAGAAAAGATGTTAAGCTTAACCTCACTTGTTTGGGGAAAATTAACTGAATTCGTTACTTATTTGACGGTGGAGATTTTTGGGAAGAAAACTAGTTTACTATTAATTAATATAAAATTAATGAATTATTTTTTGAAAAAAAATTGTATTAACATTTAAATGTCAACAAAATTTAGTTTTCAAAATCGGAAAAGCACACGTGTAAA
>JAOUZG010031181.1:31814-46706 GCA_026289955.1 Argiope argentata
TATATATATATATATATATATATCCACAGAGAGACTTTGTGAGCTAATAATAATAATTGAAACATTGTTTTACAGCTGTGATGAAGCCATGAAAATAATTTCAGTAAAGATGGTCAAATCACCTGAACTATGAGATCACAAGATCTCCTATATTCAGGGTACAAACATAATTTATAATAAATTCAATCAAATACTCCTTATTTAAGATAAATAGAAAAGCAAAAATGGGTAAACAAAATAAAAAAATAATTCTGTATAAAATAATGCAAGATAAATCCTCAATTGCAAATTAGAGATTTTTTATTTTCATTATCATCGACAAAGATTCAACTAAATTAGTAAAAGCAATTCAACATTACAATTAACCGAAATCAGTAATAAAAATACGCATATATGACGATATTACTAATATTTCTATACATATAAATTATGACATTTACGCAGTCAAGGATATATCTGTTTCTGTAAGCAAAAAAAACATAAATCTTTTTTGAATAAAAATTATAAAAAATGGAGAAATTTATATTGTAATAATAATTTACGTGCTCTATGCCTTTTATGAACTGTATTGCATATTATAATTTTCTGTTCATGATACTATTCTGCACTAATTCCTAATGAAATATAGCGTTCTTGAATTAATACTATTCAGGAAACTAATTTTTTTCTGCTTTTTTCAAATTAAAAACAAATAAACTGTGTTTCAGATTTTTTAAAGGAAATTATTCTTACTAATTAAATCGTTTGAAATTCTGATATTCTTAAGGGAAAAAAATTAAAGTTTTATCTTTTTGTATCCAACTTCATCAATAAACCTTAATTATATCATTTTTCAGGGAATATGATAATCAATTTGTGTGCGGAAAATTTAACTCCGGGTAACTAAATGAAGTTTATAAGGCTACGGATGAATTTTAAATTTATTAAAAAAATATTTTAGGCTTTAAATAAGTACTTTAATATTATTGGATTGATTTTAGTAAGTTGATGAAGAATATTTGCCTTTATTAATTTCTATCTTTAAAAAATGTGCTTATTTTAGTATATATTTAATTTTGATCTCTTTTTCATTTTTACACAGACCATTTATTCTTGAGACCTCGCATTTTTCATAAATACTATAATATTTTAATTTTATTTCAAATTAATAATAAGTAATCCGTACGTAAAGAGAGCTCCTACAATGGTCAATATCAAACTTTTTTTCAAATCGATTATTCCACCAGCAGACATTAGCAGGACATTCTTCTTTTCCAGTCTTCTCAGGAAAAAGGTTTCCTTTCCTCTTCTATATACATTTACTTGATGTTTTTCGATTATGCGGCCAGCAGTTTCCTTTATTTCTTGAATAACTTCGGGAATCTTAGAACTGCAGATTATAAGAGAGGTCAGAGCAAACATTCCAGTTGTGGAGAATATAATGTACTCTATAACTAAAAGACTGAGATGTTTTCCTTTCAAAAAATAGGCCAAAACACCATATATATTCAGACAACTACTCAAGAGAATTAAAAACAAAGGCATTGATAATGTGTGTTTCAAAAGACAAATGTTTTCTTCTAGATTAATGTAATGATTTAATAATTCTTGTGCTTTCTCGATTAAAACATCAAAATCCGTACTTTTGAGACATTCAAGGAACTGAGACAATAGGAAAGAGTAATGTCTTATTAATACGAAACACGATAAAGCGATGATGCAAAAAGACTCAAAGAAAACTGCATATTGAATGTATTCTCCAATGAACCACGACATTCTTTCATATTTTATTTCTTTAAACCTATATCCAAATGACCAGATTATATATTCTTTGTCCCCAAATATGTAGGGCTGTAATACTGCAGAAAGTATTGGTAGAAGGTGAACAATCAGTAATAGTACGCCTATAAAAAGCTTGTAATATTTATTTGGACTATATATGTACTGTTTCGGGCATGAATGATAAGAATTCAAGAGAAGTTTTAGATTTTTCTTTTGATGAAGAATTGAATACCACAGCATTGTGCAAACAATGACATTGAAAATATAATTTATCGACAATTTAAAATTATTTTCGCAGTAAGCATATATTAGGCCAATCAAAGCTAAGTAGGTTTGAAAAAGAGGAAAGAAAATAAAGGAATAATATGAATAAAAATTTAAATATTTGGACGGAATACCCTTATCAGCAACATCCAAGAGAGAAAGAATTATCCAAAGAGCAATATTCTTTGCTTTAGAATCTTTTAATGACATTTTTCCCTTTTTCAACATGAGCACATCGGATTTATATCGTAATCTTACATCCAACATTATTTAAGATGCTTTTTGGACATCCTCTCTTTTATAAAATACTTCTATGATGCAAAAACATTCCCAAGAATTATTGACATATAATATGAGCTAGATTGTAATCTCGATCTCTAAATATTTTTTTCAAAATGGTTCCAATCAATCCTCCTACTGAAATTTTTTTTCACAAACTTCTATATAGTTTTGTTCAAACATAGACTTGTTAGTACGATAGATTACAATATTTCTTTAATTTCAAGAAATACGATTTTTATTGCAAATCGTGGTCCAAAGTATTGCATAGCTGCTCCTCATTTTTTCGAATCTGTTAAGATGTTATAAGCATATCATAAAATGCAATGGAATAATCTTCGTCTTTTTTCCGAACAATATTTCGGCTATTTTGAAGATTAGAAAATGCCAAAACGCCTTTCCTAATGATTCCGTAAATCCCACTTGTTTGTATTCGACGCATATACCTGATCGCAGAATTTTTTTTGTCAATATTTGCTTTGTTTATCACAGAAACAAAAACGTAAACTGCATTCCCATTTTTATTCATAAATGAAAGTACTTTGTAATGAAGAATTGAAAAACGAAAAATATTAATTTCCAAAAGTACTTTCAAAATATTAGTTCATAATCTATGAAATTATTTTCGTTTGTAACTCTATTCAGCTTTCTGAAAATTCTGTCAATTATCTTGAATTTAAAAGAAAATAAGGGATCATTTCGTGGGCATTTACGTTCAAATCAATGTAATTGCGATCCCTTATATCTTGTTTTGCATTGTGCTATAAAATTATAGTTTCCACAATAATTGATTTTATTGTATTAATAAAGAGAAAAAAACTATTCATTGTTTGTGTATGCAACTTTTCAAAGAGCTTAACTCAATATTTCTGAAATATTAATTTTGAAATCTGTCTGCTAATATATATATTACTTCAAAAAATAAAAATTCAAATAAATGATATTAAGAATCTGTATTTATTTTCAAAAGAATTTTTAGATTGTTTCAGTTTTTAATCATATTGTCCAGAATGCAGTAATTTTTTCTATGAATACTTTATTTTTAATTTTAAGGTGCTTGGAGGTTGAGTATATTGACATTGGATTGAAACCGCAACGTTAGGGTTTGTAACCGATTAACATAGCCACTAGACAAAAGTAATTACTTGTGTCTGGGAGATGTTACCTCACTTATGAGGCTACCAACACATACTCTCTCCCTATTAGTTTTGTGGTGAGACATGCCAAGCGTAGGGCGAACAGATGTGAGCTCTGGTGGTAATATTGGCTGTTGTTTCTAACGCATCTGACGAATTTTTCAGCCGGTACAGGACGCCCCGACAGCTGTACGAAGACTGATTATTCAATGTCGCCAGTCATCATTATAGAGAATAGCGAATGAGTGCCTTAGAACCGAGAACCGAACTCGCAGCGTTAGGGTTTGCAACCGAGTAACATAACGACTAGACAAAAGTAATTACTTGCGCTCGGTGAATGTTATCTGGTTTATAAGACTTTCATCATACGCTCATACTAGATTTTTTTTCAACCAAAATGCATTTTAACAAATTTTCAATAATTTAACCCAATTAAGATAAAAAAAAACTTCAAGCAAAGAGAATGAAATTTTTGTAGATTATTTAAGGCTAAATGAAGGGGAAGTAATGAACAAATTTAATTTTGAACAATTCCACCACGAATTAGTATTAATATTATGAATTTATTATATTTAAAAGTAAGACACCAATAATAATATAAGAAATTGCTCATGAAAAATTAATAAAGTTTATAACTTTTATGTATGAAAAATTTTTAATGAAAATATTTTTGTTAAGGTTATGTAACTTCGATATTTTCTAGAATTACATTACTCTACTTTACTTTAATTGAATGAATTTCTATAAAAAAAGTAAAGGGTATTCCAATGGAAAAAGCTTTTTCCTGTTCTTTAGTCAATATTTTTTGGCATTGCTAAGAGAAAAAATAACTAAACACAATACATAAAAATATGTAATCTTAAACTTGAGATGATTTTTTATTGGGCGGAAGATCTGATAAAAAAGCTAATATTTTCTGAAATGTATAAAAACTTGAAATTGACATTTTAATTCGATACGTAATAAACTTTGTCATAATTTTGCAGAAGTGCTAGTATTTTATAAAAAACAGACTTTAAGAAAATTTTGACATATATTTTATAAACTTTTGTCTTTTTACAAAAGCGTCCATTTTTTTTTCTAGGAAATGAACTTATTTTTCTACCAAAATAAAAAAAATCCATTGATGAAATTCTATCAGTTTTCTGAAAAAAGAAGTATGGGAAGAATTGTTCAGATTTTTTTGTACATTTTTCTAACTGTCTTTGTGATTTAATTATTGTGTCAAAACTCAAATTCAAGTACATTTTTGATATGGTGGAAACGTGGAAAAAGAAAAAGACAAATTCTGAGCATGCCACGCTGATGTTTTCCGATTACATTCGATAACATTTCGTATGTAGAACACATAACACAAATTAGAACATGATAAATTCTTTTTCAAAAGTTTTTTTTACTGTCTGCGATTTTCAGAACATATTTTGTTTTAATTAATTTTTATTATTATTTCATCTTTTATATATCTTTGTAAAAAATAAATAAGAAAATAATGTATATATTTTTATTTTTTTCTATGTATTTTATTTGAAAAAATAGCTACAGATTTCTTTTTTGTTTGTGTCGCTTTTTGATCATGTTAAAGAATAATTAATATAATATACATTAATTCCAAATTTTCTTATGAAGTAAAACTATTAATGTATATTGATATATAAGGCAAAGATGTGCATGTTACTCATAAAATAAAAAAAATTATAAATCATTATATAATATAGAATTTTTAAAAAACACCCCATGTGACAAAAATTTTCATTGTTAATACATAATAATTATTATTAATACAACATTAATGTTGTATTAATCATACAGAAATATTTGTATATTTTATTCATAGAAAGCTATTCCTTTCTATATCATTTTCGATGTTAATGATTGCAATAATCCTACAAAAATTAGCTGAAATAATTATATATTTTAATTAGAGAACGTATCTATCTCTGCGAACAATAATAAACTCTATCAAATTTCAAATCAATGAATTAATCGAAAATAGACACATTCGCGTGATTAGGATTGATATTTTCTTGATATTTTAAAATGCTATGAAATTTATATTATTTGCTCTCCAGAACATTATCAACCACACCGCAATTTAAATATCATTAATTATATATAAAAAAAATTGAATAATATTCAAGAAAAATATCAAACAAAAAAATAAAAAAGTATATGAAAACTAACATTAATATTTACGTCAAAAATAATATTTATAGCAAATTCATTCAAAAAATTCCTATTTAAAAAACTTTTGTTTTTTTTGGGGGGGGGGGGCGTTTATTCACGAATGAGGCAATCCATAAATAAACTACGCCAAACTTAAGGTTAAGCTTTTAATTATTTAAAAATAAGTTGCTACAATAATTAAATGTAATAAACACTTGATAAAAAGACTAAAACAGAAAATCTACATACTAAAAAGGAATTGTAAAAGTACAAATGTGTAACTATATTAAGCAGTAAATTCGATGGATTTTGAAAAGAGAAAAAGTTGATTATGTGGAGTTTTACCAACAAGTGACAAAACAATAAATGAAATCATCTGAAAGTAATGCAAGTCTTTAAGTGTTTACAAAGGGTCACTTTACAAGAATGTGAAAAAAAGGCAGAACACCAAAATAGGGATATATGATTGCCTGTTTTCTTATTTTTAAATAATGATGAGTTCATTTAATATGGCCAATATGTTAATCTTGTTAAAATAGTTTCGTTGTTTCGAATTTTCAAAGAACGCCATTACCTTTTTTTATTGCTTGTAGTTTATTCTCTATTTAATTAGATCATTGAGTTTCAGCTCCTGGAACGAGTGGCCTTAAGATGGTTTATTTGTTTAATTTTATGGAGGAATAGCAATATTGAAATATTCAGTTCGCTTCTGAATTTTCCGTTTGTCATCTTTCTCATTTCCGCTTAATCTTTAACGGAATGATATCTAGCAAAATAAAACATTAAGTAACTGTAGAGAGCTTCTATAAGCTTTTTCTGTACATAAAGATTAAAAAAACACTGGAAACCAATCGTTCAAGGATTTCTCCGACTGTAAAGCACTCAGTGAAAAATTGCAGATGATATAACTACTACAAGACCCATCTGAAACCTGAAACAGTACTAGCTGAGTAGGAATGAATTTTGCAATAAATTTACAAACACATATGTTAGATTTTTGACTATGATTTTTTCCAGATTTGCAACTATACAAGTGATGTCAGTGTAAGTGTTTATTCACGGGTCAATGTAGAAGTAGATTTTCAGTTACATGTTAAACACAGGCCTTCAAAAATAATATTCATTGTGCTATATTTGTAAATTTCGAAAAAGAGTTTTATAAGAAAAAATGGAAAAATTTATACATAAATGAATTTTATTCCATTATAAAGAATAGATAATAAAATAGGTTTGTGTTATTAAACATATTTTATGACTATTATTGACCTATATTTAACAAGATATTTAAAAGCATTTCAACATCATAATTATTTGAAATTAATAACAGAAATACCCGCACAACACAATATTTTACTCTTAGGACTTCCAATATTCATTTGCATATAAATAATGGCATTTAAATTGTCGGATATAACATGATTGAGCTTTAAAGAAGTTGGTCATTACTACTGACTCATTTTTGTAAGAAGATTTATTCACAGATGTCTACCTCAATTTTTTTCACTAAAGTCTAATTTCTGTTTATAATTGCTCATGTTTTGAAATCTGTTTCTGAATTCCCTACCACATAATAGTATTTTTTTCAAGCCCCCTAATTATTCAGAAATAATTTTTCAGAACATAATGTTTTCTTCTATTTCAAATTAATGATAAGTAATCCAAAAGTAAAGAGAGCTCCTAGCATAGACAATAAAAGATTTTTTTTCAAATCGACAATTCCTCCAGCCGACAAGAAGATGACATTTTTCTTTTCCAGTCTTTTCAGGAAGAAAGTTTCCTTTCCTCTTCTAAGAGTATTCAATTGATGCTTTTCAATTAAATGGCCGGAAGCTTCCTTTATCTCCTGAATAACTTCCGGAATTTTAGAATTGTAGAATATAATACTGGTCATGGCTACACTCCGCATTAAAAAGAGTATAGCTAACTGCACTGTTAAAGATAAGTGAATCTCCTTTTTCAAAAAGTAGGCCAAACCACCATACAAATTTAGACAGCAACTAAAAAGAATCAAGAATAAAGGTATTGATAACACTTGTTTCAAAAGACAAATGTTTTCTTCCAGGTTCTTAAAATCGCTTAATGCTTCTAAAGGATTCTGGCTTAAAACATTGTAATCCATGCTTTTTATACTAACAAGAAACTGAGTCAACAGGAAGGAATAATGTCTTATTAAAAGGCAACATGACAAGGTTACGATACTGAAAAACTCAAAGAAAACAACGTACTGTATATATTCTCCAATAGACCATGAAACCATATTATACTTCCTTTCTTCAAATCTATATCCAAAAGAACAGAATATAGTATCATTTTCATCATAAAGATGAGGTAGTATTGCAGCCAGAAATATAAGTAATACATGCAAAATGAGTATCAGTGTTCCCGCAAAGCCTTTGCAATATTTTTTTGAACTATATATGCACTTTTCAGGGCAAATACGAGGAGAACGTAAAAGAAGTTTTAGATTTTTTCTGTTGACGCAAAATCGAATAACATAACTTAAAGCAAACGATGGCGTTTAAAATATAACTGAATTTAAATTTAATGTTCTGTTCGCATTAGGTATAAATTAAGGAAACCAAAATCAAGTAAACTGTGAAGATAGGGAAGGAAATGAAGAAATAACATGAATAAAAATTTAAATATTCTGAAGGAATTCGCTCTTTTGAAGCATCCATGAGAGAAAGAATAATCCAAAGAGGAATATGCTTTGTTTTACAAACGTTTAAACACATTTTCCTTTTTTTCATTGTGTTTCTAATATGCTGGTATCGGTTGCTTACTTTTAACATTATTTACTTATGCACAACATTTTATGGATGAAATGTTTCTTCTTCTATGTGCATTAAGAATTCGTAGAATTTACTGCCAAAGAACTGAACGTCACAGTCTTGTTTGAGAACTAGACTATTATTAACTACTCTAAATCACTTCAGTATTAGGTACAAAATGAAGATAATAATTTTAATATGTTCTTTTAAAACCATTAGTATTGATAGTCTCTGTAATTGCAAGCATTTTCTTTCCAGAGTATGAAATTCAACGTTTTTACATCAGTTATTGTGTTTTATGCACATCAATCCTTGCAAAGCAAAATTTCTCAAATGCGATATGAAAATTTTTGTCATTCTTTTGAGTAAAATTTTATAGATCTGTTTTCGAATTTTTTCAAGACCAATATTCCCGAATCAAATCACATTGAATTCTAAACCGAATGCTTTTTATCTATTCATATCATGTACTTGAATGCAGAAGCTTCAATTTTCATATTTGCTTTCCTTCCAAAAGGAATGAAAAAAGATTTTATTTTTTCCCTAATCGAGTACATGAAGAGGTTTCCATTTTTATTCGGAAATGGAAGCACTTTGTAATAAAGAGCTGGAGAATGAAAAATCATAATCTTCGAAAATATATTCAAAACAATAACTTTTAGCCTATATATTTTATTTATTTATTTGTAATTCCATTCAAATATCTGAAAACCATATCAATTATATCGAATTGAAAAGAACACAATGACCCGTATCATGTTTCATTGCTTTCCAATGATAGATCAATGTGCACTTATTATCCAACATGTAATTACATGCGGTTTTACATTGAGTTACAATTTTATTGCCACAGTCCTTAAATGATTGATGTTTAACGTATTAAATATGAAAAAGATTATTTTTTACTTGTGCGCGTGATTGTAATAATATGTCTTTTAAAATAGTTAACTTAACATTTCTGAAATAAAAAAAACTAAATTTGTTTTTGAAAATATACATATTTCTGTCAAAATTGCAAATAGAGCTAGTTAAGGATATTATAATTCTCTTCATGTTTTATGAAATTTTAGATTATTTCAGTGTCATATTGTCTAAAAACAGCATGTTTTTACTGTTCGTAATGATTACTTTTTATGATTATGATTACGTTTCATTTTTAGTCAGTCATTCTAGTCTATTTTGTTAAGATTGAAGCACGTTTTCATGAATTTAAAATAATTCAAACTCAAATAAAATGGGAAAAATCGCGTGAGGGAAAGATAGTAGTTTTCTAGATTTTTTAACATCGTTGGCTCAAAAAAATAATGAAATTTTTTTTTAACAGTTTTACTAGGAATTACAATCAAAGTCTTATAATTTTGAATGATCATTTATTGGATGTGTACAGATTTATGTACAATATTTATATTAATTTATGTATCTCGGAAAAGGTTCTAACGATTTGGATCATGTTTTGCATTTATATAAAATTTTGTTTTTTATGTATCTATATAGTTGTTTTTCCAGAAAAGGAAAACAAAATTTGACCCATAGGAGAAAAATTAATTTTTATAGTAAACTATTAGATTTATAGTTAGATGTAATTTTTCCATCTGATCTCAAACTAACAATCTCATATAACTCAATCTCGTATATTTTTGGGGCCCTTGCATTATTGAGATAAATCGATAACCCATTAGTATTTTAAAATTTTGCGAAGTGGCTCTGATGGATATGAAATGAGGCAAGACTGAAAAATATTTATATGAAATCAGTATGTGATTTGTATCTAAAAATTTTCTCTAAAAAAACATGATTTTAGAAAAAAAAAATTGCCAGGTGAAGTTTGGGTTTCCAGGAAGTATTACGATTTTAACATTTCAAGATAAACTACCATTATTAAGAGTTGATATATGCATTTACAGATTAATATCTTTTACCCGTGACTTCATACACATGAAAATTTTAAGGTGGATGTATTAGAAATGGGGGTCTGATTACAATGTAAAATATCATCAAACCGTACAATTATGGTGCTGTTAAAAATAATTTTCGCCAAAAAAATTTTTGTCGCCAAATTTTGACAAAATGGCTGAACGTAGCTCGAAAGGCAGCAATAGCTTTTCCAATTGTTATGTTACGATTAATGCTGCAGCAAATTAACGGAACGACAGAAAAAAATCAATAAATGCATAAAAATGGAATACAAGAAAAAAATTAATCGGAAATAATGATCTTTTTCTTCCTAAATGATTGAATGATGAATACTATTTTGGTTCATAAGTCCCATCAAAAATAGTTAAAAAGTAAATGATTCAATAAACTTTTAATAAAAAATGTAATTAAAATACTAAAAAATTATGCACATTATGCAGATGTTTAAAGTATTTCGTAATTATCGATGTCATGGTCCACTTTGTAGATAGCACTACAAAATATTTATACATTAGCATGAGGCAGTTTACACATAATATGCAATTTATACGCATTAACATCTTAAAAAAGTTTTCTCTTAAAAAAAGATATTCTTTCTTCAATGAGTATCACACTAAAACTAGCAAAATCCTAAAAAATCTATACAATATATGAAATAAAGAAATTAATTAAATTTTCTATGCTTTATACAAACGAACCATTATTATATGTAAATTATAAATAACATTTTGAGAAAATAAATTTTATTTATGCTAATAATAAAAAAAAAGTTTTTTTTAGAAATCTAATGTTGGTAGCGATTTTATTTTCAGGTTGAAAATTTTTGTTTCGAAAATAGCTATTCGAATTGAAGTAGAAAAGGAGAAATAAGAATATTTTGATAGTACTAAAAAAGTTAAAACTAAATATTCTTTTTTTAAAAAAAATACTTGAAATTTCTAATTTGATAAATCTTTTCTGTTAGACATTTTCACAATGAAAAATGAAAGGTTGAAATCATCACTATGATGCTTTGATTGTTTTTGTATACCACCAGGAGATATAATTTCTATGTTCAAACAATTGTTTCAACTCATAAAGAACAAATTTTGTGAGAAACTGAATTTACGGTCGAAAAAATCATCAATTAGTTTAAATAAAAATGTATCACATCTAAAAACGTTTATTTTTAACCCTTAAAATTAAAATTAAAACCGAATTTTAAAGCATTACTAATTTCTTATATTTTTATTTCTGTATATAATACTGTGTTTGTCGTACTAAGCAAATGTAAATGTAAGTATACGAATGTATGGAATATATTATTAGAAAGGAAGGACAATTAAGTGTCAGGAGGAGAATTATTCCATTGTAACTGATTTTCTTTATTTTTCTCAATAAATAATTGTAATAATAACAGTAAAATCATTAGCAGATGATTGAATCATAAATCCCTGCAATATTTTCTCCTAGAATCAATGATCAAGTAGCCATTTTTCCCAGGAAGTCTCAATTAAATCTCAAAAATATTTCTTTTTGCATGAAGCGTGGAAAAAAACTTTACAGAAAAAAGAGGGTTATTGTAAAGAAAATTTGGTCATGACACATTCCAAACTTTAGCTAAATTAGGAAGCATATATTTTGCAATAATCCTCAGCTTCTTTATAATATGGCAATAGAATATAAAACCGATAATTGGAGGCTTTTTATGGACTAAGAATTCGTAGTCATATTACTGCGCAATGACAATACCTGTCGACATTAACTCATCCTGCAAACTAAGAAAAAACTCTCACAAGGCTAAAATAATCTTTGAAAAGTTTTGCCATCAATGAGCATGTATTTTGAAATAATATTCCTCATCTTTTTATGATATGGCAATAGAATATAAAAATGATAAATGGAGGCTTTTTTGGACTAAGAGTTTTACATATTACTGCGCAATGTTAATAATTGTCAGAATTTACTCATCCTGCAAAACTAAGAGAAAACCCCCATAAGACTAAAATAATTTTTGAGAGGCTTTACCATCAATGAAAATAAGAAATATAGGCACAAATCTCTAATATTTTAACAAAGCCGTAATGCAACTTTATTATTTTATAAGTTATTATCTTTCTTTGTGATAAGTTGGTTAATCAGGTCTAATAACCGAATGTTTTAATTAAACATTTTATATAACTTCAAATTTTTGGCTTCCACAAGAAAACTTATTGTAATAAAATTATTTTAAATTTCAAATTTGCCGAGTCTTAAATTTCATACTATTTCTGAATTGTATTATTCTATTCCATAATTCGCTGATGGCGTTAACTTAATTTGAGACAGAAGGGATTAAAATTCGACAAATACAAAATGATTTTTAATGAAACGATGGAGGAATTTAAGAAAAATATGAATATAGAATTATTCAAGGTTAAGTTTTCATGTATACTACAAAATTCTTTATAATTTCATGTATACTACACAACTTCTTTATATTTTCCTATATAATTTAGATTTCTTTATAATTTCATACATATTACAGATCTTCTTTGTAATTTCATGTATATTACAGATCTTTTTTATAATTTCCTGTATACAATAGAATTTCTTTAAAATTTCAAGTATATTAGAGAACTTCTTTATAATTTCATGTATACTACAGAATTTCTTTACAATTTCATGCATATTGCAGAATTTTTTTTATAATTGATGCGATAACTAGAAAAATTATTTAATAAAAATTTATTTGTATCTCAATTAAACTTTGAAGAAATTAGTAAATATATCTCATAGTACTAAGAGTTTGCGATAAAATTTACAATTCGGAATTAGCCAAAAAATTCAATGTCTAAATTAATTAAAAAGTAGTCTTTTTTTAAATTTACACTATTTTTCAAATGAGATGTAGATCTAAATTTTATAAAGAAATTATAAAGAAAATATACGGAAATAGAAAAAAAATGCTTTAAGTTTAACTCTTAAAAAATGTCATAGTTCATCATATGAGAAAATGGACTTCAGTTTATGAATGGTCCAATATAGGTTAAAGAAAATAAATAATATTTATCGATACAGATTTTGAAATTGAATCAATTACTGGAAATTTATATCCACTTAATTAATCTTCAGAAACGATTTACATTGATCTAAATTTTAAAAATTAATTCTATATTAGCTTTAAAAAAGAGTACGTGTAAGTTAAGTGATCCGATTTCAGATTACTTTTCCAATTTTCCACATAACTTATTAATTTATGATTAAGTGTTTTCATATGCTGTTTAATTAAATCAATATAAGCAGTATTTCTTTTGAAATCAATTCACCAATATTAAATATTTTTAAAATTTTAAAACCTTTTTGCCTTTGCAATTCTTTATAATCTTTATTATTTCAGTTCATTCCAAAATGTACAATAAGTAATCCATATGTAAAAAAATGTTCCCATAATGATAAGAGAAAGATTCTTTTTCAAATCTATTATTTCACTAACGGACAAAAAAATCACACTTTTTTTCCAATCTTACAAGAAAGGAAGCATCTTTTCATCTTCTCAAAAGGCTCAAATGTTATTTTTCGTATAAATAGCTTGCTGATTTTTTTTATTTTCTGAATTCTTTCTGGAATCTTGTCTATGCTGCATGATAAAATTTACTTAGACATTATTTCATTTCAAAATTATTTACCAGTTGTAAGCATATCTCTCTTTCTTTGATCTTTACAACTGCTATCCTTTTATTTCTCTGAAATTCTTTGTGCGCCTTATTATCCATAATGTACCATAAGTAATCCGTACGTAAAGAATGCTCCCATAATAGTCAAAGAAAGATTCTTTTTCATATCTATTAATCCGCCAGCAGACAAAAAAATCAAATCCTTTTTTTTCCAATCTGTCAAGAAAGAAATCATCTATTCCACTTCTAAAGAATTCCAAACGATATTTCTCTTGTAAACAACCAGCCGTTTTTTTTAATTTCCTGCATAGTTTCTGGAATCTTAGAACTGCAAATTATAAGAGACAAAATAGCTAAGAAACCGACTAAGGCTCCTATAAAATATTCTACTAGTATAAAAGTAGCAGTTATTCCTTTTAAAGACAAATCCAAAGTATAATACATGTTAAGAGAACAACAAAGAAGAATTGCAAACAACGGAATTGATATTGTTTGTTTTAAAAGTTCTATATTTCCTTCAAGAATGTTATAATCATTTAGTACTTGGGAGCCATTTTCAATCAAAGCTTCAAAATTCATCCTTTTGAGTTTGGCTTTAAATTGTGAGAGGCAGAAATTACAATGCCTTAACAAAAGACAGCACGATAATGTGGAAATGCATTGGCATTGAATCAATACGCTCTGGAATGCGTATTCGTCTAATAAAATAATAGCCATTAAGTATGTTCGTTCTTCAAATACTTGTCTAAAAAACTGGAGATACGGTTTCTTTTCATCCGAAATGTAGGCTCGAATGGCTGCAAAAATTACTAGCAGCGTTATGAAAATAAACAAAAGTAAACTAATAAATCTCCTACAAATTTTTTGAGGATGCCGTTTATAGAGAGAGTTTATTGAATACGTAAGGATTTTCAGATTTTTGTCCTGAACTAAAATTGAGCACCATAACATAACGATCACCATAATGTT